>CATNEM010000350.1:152500-545000 GCA_950096795.1 Macrostomum cliftonense | reverse complement strand
TTTCTTGGAAAGTTTTTGGAGTCTAAATTTCGCGAAAAAATACACTACGGAGATAGGAAATTTGCAGATTTTCGACATAAAATTAAAGATTGCGTTCGATTGGAAGCAGATGCAAATCTCATCTTTTGATATGTGGTTCCTGCCTTTGTACTCTATCGAACTATGTACGTCTTAATTTGTGAAATATTGATGCGCAATCTTTAATTTTATGTCGAAAAACTGCAAATTTCCTATCTCCATAGTGTATTTTTTCGCGAAATTTAGACTCCAAAAACTTTCCAAGAAACGAAGTGTCCCGTCCTTCTACTTAAGGTGTCTTTGGCGTTTATGTTATTAAAGTAGTACTGGATCATATTGTCAGATGCAGTTAAGAACTTCAGAGTAAAAGTATCCTTTTGTAATCCTTCACTTTGGGGGTTAAGGGGGCTAAATTGGCTAGTCCATATACTAAAACTATCCGGAAAAAAATATAAAAAACTCACCTGACCGGAGAAGCCAGACACCAGAGCAAACCAGAAAGCGGTCACGTAGATAGTAATATTCTTATAGAAGGAGAACAGGATCACAATGGTAACTCGGTGATAATTCCAAGCTCCGTGAACTAGTAACAGTTTCTTGAGAAAACGAAACTGCGACAGAGAATAGTCCGATGCGGCGGCGGCTTGCAGGCCTTCTTTGCCTTTCAAACCGACGCCAACGTGACTTTCTTGAATCATTGGAACGTCGTTGGCTCCGTCGCCAATAGCCAGGGTAACGGCTGAAGGCATCGCCTCGCGTACGTAGCGAACTACGTCGGATTTTTGTTTCGGACTAACGCGGCAACAAATCACTGTGCGACATTGCAGGCACACCTGCGTTCGGGTTGTTAAAGTGGTGAGAATTGGGCCTAGTGAAGTAGTTACGTAAACATGGTAATAATATGACTTTGAATTTGAATAGGATTTAAAGTAGTTTTAGAGTTTGGAGTAGTTTGGTAGGGTTTTTATCAGCTTGGTAGGGTTCGGAGTAGTTTGGTAGGGTTTTTATCAGCTTGGTAGGGTTCGGAGTAGTTTGGTAGGGTTTTTATCAGCTTGGTAGCGTTCGGAGTAGTTTGGTAGGGTTTTTATCAGCTTGGAAGGGTTCGGAGTAGTTTGGTAGGGTTTTGAGTTTGCTAAGGTCTGAAGTTAGTGGATTAGGCAAATGAAGCTAAGTCGTCAGAAGTGTCAAATCTCACATCAATAAACTCGTTCCGTATGCTGCGATGACTAGCCCAAGTCAGACTCTCCCCTTCGATGACCAAAGCGGGCTCTTTTCCCTTGGTTCCAGCCAGTCCGCATAGCCAGTGTGATAGCTCGATAACCGCCGATCGAACCTCACTGAGACTCGACCCGGTAAGGGTTTTAACCTCCATCTCGGGTTGCAACAAACGACAAGAGTAGCCAATATTAACAGCGGTCTCCAATTTGTCGCCAGTCAGAACCCAGATACGAATACCAGCCAATAATAAGTCGTTAATAGTGGCCGGAACGCCAACTTGAAGTCGGTCTTCAATTGCCGTGGCGCCAAGAAGGCGGAGGTTCTGTGTAGCAGGTTCAGGTGTGCATTCAGTTTTTGTGCGCCAAAGATATGTTTCTTATTGGCTGAGGGGTAAGAGAGAAATGCGCGCCGAAACCCATCTTTCTAATTGGCTAAGGTTCAGAAATACCTTTCTGTATGCCTTAAGTGGCAGTGGCCGTTTAATAGGCTAAGAGAGAAGAGCTGTAAGAGAAGATCGATAATAGAAACTAAGCTGCTAGTGTGGGTAAACAATTAAGAATTACTGCAGTAGATGACAACTATCAAGTGACAACCGGCAACTAATTAAATATCACTCACGCAGATAACTAATCAACTAATGATAGCTTTAGACAATTGCAAAGAGACACAAATAGCTTCAGCTAAAGACTCGTAGGTAAAGGAAAGAACGACAGCAAAGCAAAGCACGCAACAAAAAGGATAGAAAATCAGATTTCACAAAACGATGCGAGGTGAATAACGAGGGGGAAGTGTGAGAGGCTTGCTCTAGTAGCCTAGATTGATTAGTAGCGGGTTTCCTAAGGGTACCGCAGGCCCATCCCTCGACTTTCACTAGGCTCTACAGTGGCATAGGGAAGGAAAAATCACTGTAATTAATTCGGCCCAGGACAGACAAACAAGAAGCCGAATGCAGGAGCCACGTGACAAGAAAAAAGACAAACTCGTTAAATAAATTGAGCATCTGTTTTTGAGGCAGGTAGGTCAAAAAAAATACAGTAGGATGCGCAGTAAAGGCGAGAAAAATAAGACCTTTCAATAGCTTGATCAGATAATTACAGTATACTCTCGTGTCTAATTGCCCAGTGACACCTGACAACCTCAAAGCTTTATACTAGCTCTATATTTGTAAGCAGCACACTCTAAAGTCCTATTGGTGTGCAGTCCACACCCACCTCAATTAATTATAAACATGCTTTTATTAGCACACTGATTTCCGTTGCGACTGACTTGGGTGCGACTGATTATACGAGCGGAGCGAACGTAGCGGCAATGATAAGCAACAGGCACTGAAGTTATTTCAATTGTTTCACAAATTGAAATAAAAATCGAGCGGAGCAAAATGCCGACTCTCCCCAGTCGCCCTCTTCACTCAACTCTCCCATCCTCCCCTATCTCTCCCCTTTTGCCCTCCCCTCCTCTTTTCCCCTGTCCTCTCAAGCTTCCTCTTCCCTTCTCACTTTGTAGATCAATTAGAGCTAAGGAAAGTTAAGGCCTTGGAGAAGGATGAATTTCAAAATTATCCTGTATTGCGCCATTATTATCAAGGAAGTGCTTCTTTACTACGATGTGATAAATTTAATCAGTTAATTGATAGCAGATCGGAATTTAGATTGCAGGTTAATATTGGGCCGTTTTTATTCCTTTTCTCGGGGCTTGTCTCAGAATTTGTGGCTTCTTTTTGTCCCCAGATTTTTGGCATCGATAGCTCGTGGCGCATTTGTTCATTTGCAGTTGCATAGTCAGGATTTCACTGTGTAAATTTCAGAATTTGCCTGGATGCCTGAAACCTTGGAGTACAGAACTCCGTGCTTTGGATTTGGTGAAAATGTGTGTGCATGCAAAATTTATAAGCCTGACTTTGCACTTCTGTCTTCTACCACTTTTGATCTCTCCTCCCTCATAATTTTATCCCATCTTCTCTCCTTGTTCTCCTCTTCTCTCCTATGTCCTTTCTGTCTGCTTTTTTTCTGTCTGTAACATTTCCCATCATTTGCCCTCCTTGCTCATCTGTCCTGTCCGACCCTGTCATATAGCTTCCCTTTTTCTTCTTGTCCCTTCCCCGACCTTCTCCCCTCCAACGTTCTCTCCTTCCTACCTAACCTTCTCTATCTTTGACAGCGTATCATCCGTCCGTCTTCTTCCCTCTCTATCCCTCCCTCTCCTGCCCTCTTCCTTCTTCCTTTCTTCTCCCCTTTCATTCATCTTGGGGTCCAACACCCCTACCTCCCATGTTCTCTGCTATCTTATTCCCTCCCCCCTGATTACCTCTTCTCTCTTCCCTTTCTCTCTGTCTCGTCCCGTCCCCTATCCTCTTTCCCTTCCCCTTTTGTTCCCTCCTCCCCACCCCTGTCTCTCCCTATTTTCATCGCCTCCGATAATCATTAACTCCATCCTCTCTCCTCTTCTCTACCGTTTCATCTCCCACTCATTACTCTTCATCTGTCTCATCTTCTCCCCTCCTCTTCCTCCTTTCTAATCCTTATTGCCTCCGTCTCTGTGATCTACTCGTTTCCCTTTTTATTCTTGTCCCTCCCCCAACTTTCTTCCTCGAAGGAACCCTTTCTACTATCTACTCTCCTTTATCTAATCCTCCGTCCTTCTCCTCCGCTCTCTTCCCCTGCCTCCCCTGTCATCTCCCTTCGTTCTTTTCCGTCTCCCCTCTCATTCATCCGGTGTTCCAACACCCCTCTCTTTCATATCTTCTCCCTTCCCCCTCTATTCTGAACCTTCACTTCTTCTGTCCTCTCCTGTCAACTTATCCTCTTCCCTCACTTTCCCTTTACCCCTTTCCCTTTCTGTCTTCTCCGGTCCCCTCTCCTCTCTCCCTCCTCCCCAACTCCCTCCTTATCCATCCCCGTCCTCTCCCTCTATTTTTCCATTCTCTCTCCACTTTTCTCCTTCTCTCTTTAGTTTTTCTTTCCTTGCATTTCCCCATCTTCAGCTCCTCTTGATTTTTCCTCTCCGTCCCCTGTCGTCTCCCTTCTTTATATTCCCAATCCCCACGCCTCTGTCATCTCTGTTCCATCTTTTCTTCTTGCCTCCCCTCTGTGCCTTCGCTTCTTGTCACCCCTGTATTCTTATTCCCTTTTCTTTACTTTCTGCCTCGGATCTCCTCTCCTTCTCTCCTCAGTCTTCCCCTCGTCTTCGTTTTTCTCCCCTACCTTTCTTCACTGGTTTGCCCCATTAAGGTTCACCCGCAGAAAGCAGTTTTGCCTGATTTCAAATGAGATTTTAATTTAGGCCGCAGATTTCAGAATGATACTCAGTGGCTAGTGGAGATGTACTCATCATGGGAGATTTCTGTTTCAAGTAGTTCTGGCCTCACCGTAGTTTTCATATTGCCTGTATGCCAAGAAAATTATTGCAATACAAGCGACGCAAAAAACTTCATAGTAAGTGCAAGCTAGCTTGGGCCTTAAGATTTTATTTGGGCCCTGGCTTCATGTGTGAGCAGTGCCAGACCTATCTGAAGGAAGGAAAAGGAAAGATTGTGTCTAAATTTGTGGGTTTGAGGGCACTATTGTGTATGTAAGTCAAGTCAGCGGTTTGCGAGAAAACTTCTCTAAGCCTCTTGGCGATAAATCACACGATGCAAACTTTATATATTAACAATGTACAGTGATTGGAACCACTGTACATTGGCAGTGAAATAGAATCAGATAAGTGACAGCGAACATAGCAATGCACATACGAGCTTACAGTGCACAAGCACTACAATCCTTCCGCGCAGAAAAAAGTATTGAGGCATTAAAATACAAATCGATAACTTGATTAAAACTTTAATTAAAAATCGAATTCATTTCAAATTAAAAACTTGAGAACGATTATTGAGGAATACGACGAACGAATATTAATCAACGAATAACCAACGAATGCTAGGGTTATAAGAAAACGAAAAAAAACACAGATTTATTCAGGCACAAAACGGTCCACCGGCATCCTCCTGCGCGCCGGGTAGCGTCTCTGGAGTGGCTCGTCCACCGCCTCTTCGCGCAAACGGCAAATGGCTCGTGCGCAAACGGCGGCTGCACAAAGCCCTCATCGTCTGCGGCCGGCGTCAACAGCGGCCGAAGGCGGTTCACGTTGACCTTGCGTGTTTTGCCGTTCTTCTGGATGTCGACCACCGGACCTCGCTGCGACCGCACCTGCCAGCCCGGCTCCCAGAATGGCGCCAGCTTGGAACCCCTCAGCTCGACGCGGAGCAGGACTTCTTCGCCGTTGCCGAAGGTGCGCAGCTGTCCGGCCGACCTGTCATAGTTGCTCTTCTGCTCGGCAGCGGCCTGCACCAGATGCTCCTCAACGAGCTCTCGGATTCGCAACAGGTCCGCCTCCAGCTTGTCGGCGTAAGTCCGCACGTCGTAGAACCGCCTGGGCTGCTGACTGATGTCGGGTAGACTTGGATCTCGACCGGTGAACACCTTCAGAGGCGGCAGTTGAGTTGAGCAGTGCACGCGAGAATTATAGGACAGCAGGATCAGCGGCAGCTTGTCTTCCCATTCGCTCTCCCGCTCGGTAAAACACCGGAGGAGCTGCAGCACTGACTTGTTGCCTGATTCAGCGAGCCCGTTGCCCTTGGGGTTGTACGCGGTCGTCCTTGTCTTGGTGACACCCAGGCCTCGAAGCGTATCTTGAAACAGCCGACTCTTGAAATTCGTTCCTTGGTCCGAGTGAATGACTCGAGGCAGCCCAGCCTGTGAGCAGATGGAGAGGAAAGCGCGAGCCGTAGTCTCTGCAGTCTGATCCGGTATCGCTACGGCTGTCAGGTACTTTGAGAATTGATCTTGCGCCACCAGCAGGTACTTGTTGCCCCGCGACGATTCAGAAACTTTAACGATGTCTATGGCTACAGTATCCCACGGAGAGCCGATAGGCGACTCGCCCAGTGGCGCGTTTGACTGCGAGCCCACCTTTCTCTCCTGGCAGACGGGACAGGTCTGGCAGCGCTGTACGACATCATCAGCCATGCCCGGCCAGTAGGCAGTCCTCTTCAGCGTGCGGTAGCATTTCTCAGCACCGAAGTGGCCTCCAAGACCCTCGTGAGCACTTGTCAGAAACATCGGTCGAAGCGTCTTTGGCACTATTGGGACGTCGCGCTCTCCATCCGGGTCGTTGAACTTCCGCGTGAGGATCCCGTCGCTGTCGAGCTTGAGCTTCTTCCAGATTCGGCCCAGCTGCCGCAGCGGCCCTGCTGGCCACCTTGGCGCCGCTGTCTCGTCGCGGATCGCTCGAATCACTTCTCTGAGCTCGGTGTCCTCGCTCTGCGCTGCTTTCAATTGCTCTGTGCTGATTTCCGCGGTTAGCTGAGTTGCGGCGCGTACTTCCGGCGATACTTCCGGCGCGTACAGTCTGGATAATGCGTCAGCGTCACAGTTCTCTGTGCCCTTCCGATACTTGATGGTGAAGTCGAACTCTTGAAGAAGGAGCCGCCAGCGCCCCAGCCTGCCATAGCTGTCGACGCGCTGGGAGTTGATGTAGGTCAGCGGGCAATGGTCAGTGTGCACTGTGAAATGCTTGCCTAGCAGATAGTGTTGGAAAACTTTGAACGCGTGCAGGATTGCCAAACACTCTTTTTCGGTTGCCGAATACTTCTTCTCAGCCGCATTAAAAGCCCGGCTCGAAAACTCAATCACTGACTCGCCTTGCTTCAGGATCGCACCTACCCCGCTTCCGCTGGCATCCGTGAAGACAGAAAACTCCTGGCTGAAGTCAGGGTTTACTAGAATTGGTGGACTCATGAGACGGTTCTTGAGCTCCTCAAAAGCGGCCTGGCACTGCGGCGTCCATTCGAATGCCACCCCCTTGCCGGTGAGGTGGTGAAGTGGCGCTGCGACCGCTGAAAAGTTGGCGACGTGACGTCGATACTGGTTGCACAGGCCGATGAACTGACGCACCTCCTTGACTGACCTCGGCTCCTTCCACTGTTGAATGGCTTCTAACTTCTCCCTGCTTGGTTGTGCGCCATCCTTTGAATATCGAGTATCGAGAAAAGTCACTTCAGGCACAGCGATCTTGCACTTGGAGCCTCTGAGCGTTAGCCCGGCTGCGCGAAGTCTTCCGAAGGTCTCTCGAAGATGCCGGATGTGCTCCGTCTTGGTCTTTGAAAAGCAAAGACTGTCGTCGAAGAATGTGAAGACATATTCGCAACCGCTGAATACTTTCGACATCAGCATGCAGAAGGTGCTGGGGCCGCCTGAGAGGCCTTGAGGCATCCTCTTGAATTGGTACAGTGGCATTCCCGGTCCGGGGCAAAAAGCTGTCTTTGGTCTGTCTTCTTCAGCCAGAGGAATTTGGAAGTAGCCACCATTGAGATCCAGCACGGAGAATACGGAGCTTCCGGCGATGCGGTCTCTGGCCTCCTCCATCAGCGGAATGCCTTGCGCTGATCGAATCGTCTTCTTGTTGATCTCTCTGTAGTCGATAGTCAACCGGAGACTGCCGTCTTTCTTTGACACGTACACTGGCGGGGCGACGTAGGGGCTTTCGCTCAGTTCGATCACGTCGTTGTCCAGCAGATCCTGAATCAGCTGCTCGACTTTCTCACGGTAGTGCACAGGCATTCTTCGCGGAGGCACCCGAACAGGAACATCATCGGTCAGGGTGATCCGATGCAGCTGCAGGTGCGTGAGTCCGGGCTTCTTCTTGAACAGGTCCTTGAATTCCAGCAGCAGCTGCCGTACCTCGGGATCATCTGTGGCCGGGAGCTCAAAATCCTCACAGCCGAACTCGGGGACGAGCGAATCCTCAACATCCACTGGGTCGTCGGCGTCGGTTGAAAATCTGGTCCTGCACACTTGGCTGGCGCTTGGCGAAGTGTCCTTGAAGTCCAAATGCAGCTTGTGCTTTCCGATGAAATCAATGCCCACAATGACGGGACAAATCAAGCCGGACACCACGTAGAAAACTTGCTGTGCCGTCACTCCACCGACAGTCAGCGGCAGTTCGATCTTCCACTCGATGCTGATTGGCTGCTTGTTCACCGACTGCAGCCGGACACCTGCTGGGACAGCGTAGTTGAGCTGAGACTTGGTTAGAATGCTGGGTTCGACTAGACAACACTGACTGCCAGTGTCCAGGAGGGCTTTCACTATTGTACCAGCTAGAATACACTCACACTGTGACATTCGGTCGGGCTGGACGCTGCGTCCATCGAAGACCCCGCCGATTGTGAATGCCGGCTTCTCTGATGGGCCCGCAGTTACTGCTGGCCGGGGTTGCGGGCCCGCACTCCCCAGCCTGTGGCGTTTCCCGACGGCTGCCGCTTGCTGAAGCAGTCCTTGGCGATGTGGCCCGCCTTGTGGCAGTTGTAGCAGATGATGTCGGCTCTCGAACGCTGCCGTGGCCTAGCCGGGCCGCTGGCTCTGACTCCACAGGCCGTGAGCTGCTGTAACTGGGAGCTCAGCGAACTCCCGGACTCCCGCAGACTTTGCACAGTGTCCCGCAGCTCCTGGACTTCACTCGGCTGGTTCTGCGGAATTTGCACGGCTGCTGCCTGGGCCGACGTTGAGCTTTGCTGCATCAGCAGTTGAGCCTTTTGAAGCGCTTCCTCAGCAGTCTTGATGTTCGTGTCAGCCCGAATCTGCCAGCTCACCGACTCCGGCAGGCCGCACACAAACTGGTGAAACAGCAGGGCTTGCTGGGCCTCCTTGTTTGAAACCGCCGAACTCTGCAGCATTTTGTTGAGCTCATGGAGAAACAAGCGTGGCGTCTCGTTTGGCAGGATTTTTCTCGCCTTGAACGCCTCCATGACGGCAAAATGCTCTCGGTCCGGGTGAAACGCATCATCTAGCGCCTTGACAACCTTTTCAAAGTCTGCCTGGTCTGTCGCTGATAGCTCCAAATACACCACCAGAGCCTCACCATCCAAGAAGGTCGTCAGCCGCTCCGCCTTGCAGGTATCCCACTTGTTAACTTTAGCGCAAACTTCAAAACGCTGCAGCCATACCTTAAAGTTGCCTGCAGTGAAAACTCTAGGCAGCGCCGGGCTTGCAGTCAGGCCTCTCTCCGCCATTGTGGAATGAAAGCTCTGCTACCACTTGTAAGTCAAGTCAGCGGTTTGTGAGAAAACTTCTCTAAGCCTCTTGGCGATAAATCACACGATGCAAACTTTATATATTATCAATGTACAGTGATTGGAACCACTGTACATTGGCAGTAAAATAGAATCAGATAAGTGACAGCGAACATAGCAATGCACATACGAGCTTACAGTGCACAAGCACTACATGTACATTATATTGAATGAGTTACGTTAATCTTCCATTCTGCAGTTGCAAGATTTTACATCGAAAAAATTGTACACACGAGGCAGATATTTGCCGCCATTGGATTGAAAATTAATCTGTATCCATCGGTGGGCGATATTGATCGTGATAGGTAGGCGAAGAGAGCAAGGTGGGTGGGTCTGGCTGTAGCTGCATTTCGTTTGCACTGCCATCAAATGAGTTAAATTTTAGGTACATTTCGCATGTTCACCAAACAAATAGTCAAGGAATTCGGTGTACATTCGTGTGATTTGGTGGCAGTGTGAACGAGCCTATACGTTTTACTCAGATTTTTTGGTTCGCTGGCTGTCTAGTTTTATTTCAGGCTCTGGATGAAAATTTTTTGTTTCCTATCTTAGGCAGCTAATTCACGTGCACTGAGTTCAATAGCCAGGCCTGTGTTTGCAAATATTTTATATGGGGTGGCAGGGCTTTTCGGGTTGGGAGGTGTCGACTCAGTGCAATTATTTGGCTTCACTATGCACAAGAGAGCCGGCGAGGCGCAGTGTACACTGGTTTCAATTCTGTGTGAGAGAAAGAAAGCTATTTGGATGGTCGAAATTGCAAGCCTCAAGTCAGTTGACTTTTAAGTTTTAAGGCTGTTGCTATAGTTAGTAAAAAACGGAAATACTCGAGTTTGAACAGGAAGGAAGCAAAAATTTGCAAATTTCTTGGGAGAGTCCCCATTTGAATTTTCGAGACGAATCGAATGGCGAAAATCCCAGAAGAATCGGTTCAGTAATGGCAGTTATGAGGGGGGGGGGGGTTTCCCCGTCGGATTCCCCATCATCTTACCCAGATAACAAGCCTATAAACTCGCTACGCTACGCTCCGCTCGAAATTAAAAACAATGGGCAATTAATATTATATAAATATGCTTTTATTAGCACACTGATTTTGGTTGCGACTGATATTGGAAGCGGAGCGACCATAGCGGCAATGATAAGCAGCAGGCACTGAAGTTATTTCAATTGTTTCACAAATTGAAATAAAAATCGAGCGGAGCGAAATGCAGATTCTCCCCTGTCTCCCTTTTCACTCAGCTCTCCCCCTATATCTCCCCTCCTGTCATGATTAAAACCTTTTGATTACAGCATTCTGTGCTTTGGATTTGGTCTAAAAGTGTGTGCATGTAAAATTGCTTTATTGCAGCTTAGAAATTCAAGCGTAGGCGTAGCATGTTGCAAACCTGCCTTCTCCGCCTTTTCATCTCTCCTCTCACATCGTTTAATCTCATCCTCTCTCTCCTCTTCTCTCAAATGTCATCTCTTTCCGCTCATTTCCTCCCTATGCCTCCTCCTCTTCCGCCCTTTGCCCTTTCTCATCCCTGCCCTCTTCGCCCCTGCCATCTAACATCACTTTTTTCTTCATTTCCCTTTCCTACCTTCTCCCCTCCAATGTCCTCTCCCTCCTACCTAACCTTCTCTATCTTTCCCAGCCTATTCTCAGTCCCTCTCCTGCCCTGTGCATTCTTCCTTTTTTCCCCCCTCTCATTCATCTTGGGTTCCACCACCAGCTCTCCTCGCATGTCCTCCTGCCATCTCATCTTCTTCCCTTTCTTTACCACTCCTCTTATCGCTTTCTCTGCCTCGTCCCCTCCCCTATCCGCTTTCCCTGCATTTTTCTCTCCTTCCACCCATGTCTTCTCCCTCTTTTCATTTCTCCCCGATATCCATTAATCCCATACTCTCTCTGTCCTCTCCCACTTATTCCTCTCATTTCCTTCTGTTTCATCTCCTCCCCGCCTCTCCCTCCTTTGTCATCCCTTTCTTCTCCGTCCCTGTCATCTCCCATTCCTCTCTTCTACTCGTCCCTTCCCTTACCTTCTCCCTCAAATGTTTTCTTTCTCCTCCCTTCCCTCCTCTGTCTATCCCGCGTCCTCTTCTCTTTTCGTTCCTCGCCTGCCTTTCCCCTTTCCTTTTCTACTCCCGTCCCCTTTATTCGTGTGTTCCAAAACTTCATTTATTTGCTTTGCCGCTCTATTCAGAACCTTCAGTCCCCCAACCCCCTCCCTTCTTCCCCCTCGTCACCTTTCTCCCCTGTCCTCTCCAACTCATTACTCTCATTTCATTCTTCTGTCGCATCTTCTCACCTCCACTCCCTCCTTTCTAATCCCTCTTGCCTCCGTCCGTGCAATCTTTTTCTTTCCTTTTTCTACTCGTCCCTTCCCCTACTCTCTCCCTCTAAGGACCTTTTTCTACTTTCTACCCTCTATCTAATCCTTCATCCTTCTCCTCCGCTCTCTCTCTCCTCCCTAACTTCCTCCTTATATATAGCCCTTCCTTTCCTCTCTTCTTTTTTCCATTCTCTCTCCATTTTCCTCCTCTCCTCTCTTCAGTTTTTTGTTTCCTCGCATTTCTTTACTTCCACATCTTTATCTCCTTTTGCTCTTTCTTCTCATTATCCCATCTTCTTTCC
The DNA here is from genome assembly GCA_950096795.1 of Macrostomum cliftonense. Taxonomy (NCBI): domain Eukaryota; kingdom Metazoa; phylum Platyhelminthes; family Macrostomidae; genus Macrostomum; species Macrostomum cliftonense. The sequence continues at coordinate 533,046 of CATNEM010000350.1, read as the reverse complement.
CACTTCTTTCTATTCCAAATCCCTACTCCCCGTCATCCTCTCCTTTCCGTCTCTTCTTCTCATCCATTACCCTGCCCCCTGACCTCTAAAGTAATTTATCTCTTTTCCTCACTTCTTTACCCTGCAATGCCCCCCTTCCCTCCCTTCTCCTCTTGTCTTCTTCCCTATCTTTCGACCTATCCTTTGTCTGACACCGGATCTCTTTCTCTTCTTTCCCTGTCTCTTCGCTTCTCGTGAACCCTGTACTCTTCTGCTCCCTTTTCTTTTCTGTCTGTCTCACAATCCCTCTCCTCTTATCTTTAGTCTTCACCTTGTCTTCTTTTCTCTTTCCCTCCCTTCCCTAAATGGTTTGCCCCATTTTTTACCTGCAGAATGAAGTTTTGCCCGTGTGAGATTTCAAATTAGGCCGCAGATTTCACAATGTTTTTTAGTATCGGGTGGATATTCAAATATCATAGGAGATTTTTGTTTCATGAAGTTCTGGCCACACCACAATTTCCAATACTTTACATATTGCCTGCATGCAGAGAAATTTACATGCGACGCCATAAATTTTCTAGTACGATCCAGCTATTGGGGTTTGTGATTTAATTTGGGCTTTGGCCTCGTGTGAGCAGTGCGTGACCTATCTGAAGAAAGGAAAAGGAAGGATTCTCTACTGTTTTTTGAAGGGGCATGATAGTGTTTTGATTAAGTCAACCATGTGCATCTTCTAATTCTTTTTATTTTAAAGATTTGCTGAGAAAAAAATTCCACACACGACGAAGATATTTGCCGCAAGCTGATCAGTATCAATCGGCAGGTGATATAAGTAGGCAGGCGAAGAGAGAGAGGTTGGTGGGTAGCTGCATGCTACGGATTTGCTGGAGCTTGACCGCCTACGTGTACTCTGGGTGTTTGGTTGGCGGGCTGCCTAGTATTAGTGCAGGCTCTGGATGAAAATTTTGTCTCTCTCTACATTGGCAGCCAATTCACGTACATTGATTGAGTTCAACAGCCAGGCCGGTGTTTTTAGACGCTTCATTGATGTGATGGAAAGGCATGGCTTATGGGGTTGGGGTGTCGACTCTGCGCAATCATTTTACTTCACTATCCACAAGCGAGCCGTAAAGGCACAGTGTACACTGGTTTCTGTTCTGTGTGAGGGAAAGAGAGCCATTTGGATGGTCGAAATTGCAAGCCTCAAGTCAGTTGACTTTTTAAGTTTTAAGCGTGTTGCTATATTTAGTAAAAAACGGAAATACTCGACTTTGAACAGGAAGGAAGCAAAAAATTGGAAATGTCTTGGGAGAGTCCCCATCTGAATTTTCGAGACGAATCGAATGGCGAAAATCCCAGAAAAATCGGTTCAGTAATGGCAAAATTATGAGGGGGGGGGTTTCCCCGTCGGATTCCCCATCATCTTACCCAGATCACAACTCTACAAACTCGCTACGCTACGCTCCGCTCGAAAATATGCTTTTATTAGCACACTGATTTTGGTTGCAACTGAATTTTGGGTGCGACTGATTATTCGAGCGGAGCGAACGTAGCGGTAATGATAAGTAGCAAGCACTGAAGTTATTTCAATTGTTTCACAAATTGAAATAAAAATCGAGCGGAGCGAACTGCAGATTCTCCCCGTCGCCCACTCCCCTCAGTTCTCCTCTCCTCCTCTATCTCTCCCCTTCTGTCCTCCCCTCCTATCTTCCACCGTCCTCTCAAGCTTCCTCCTTCCTTCTCACTTTCTTCTTTTCTTATCTGTCCTCTCAAGCTTTCTCCTTCCTTCTAACTTTGCATATCATAAGGGCTAAAGAAAGTAAAGGTCTTGAATAACGATGAAGTGAAGTGATAAAGTCATCATAAATTCATAGCTATGATGTTATTAAGTCAACTACGCTCGTATTCAACTGAAATCCTTTCTCCGCCTTTTCATCTCTTCTCTCTCATCGTTTTCTCCCATCCTCTCTTCTCTTTTTTCCTCTTATCTCAAATGTATTTTCTTTCTGCTCATTTCCTCCCCATGCCTCATCCTCTCCAGCCCCTCCCTTTCTGATCCCTGTCCTCTTCGCCCCTGTCATCGAACATTATTTTCTTCATGTCCCTTTCCTACCTTCTCCCCTCCAATGTCCTCTCCCTCCTGCCTAACCTTCTCTATCTTTCCCACCCTATCCTGCGTCCCTCTTCTCCCCTCTCTATCCCTCCCTCTGCTGCCCTGTCCATTCTTCCTTTTTTCTCCCCTCTCATTCATCTTGGGTTCCACCACCTGCTCTCCTCGCATGTCCCGCTGCCATCTCATCTTCTTCCCTTTCTTTACCACTCCTCTCATCGCTTTCTCTGCCTCGTCCCCTCCCGTATCCGCTTTCCCTGCATTTTTCTCTCCTTCCACCCATGTCTTCTCCCTCTTTTCATTTCTCCCCGATATCCATTAATCCCATACTCTCTCTGTCCTCTCCCACTCATTCCTCTCATTTCCTTCTTCTGTTTCATCTCCTCCCTGCCTCTCCCTCCTTTGTCATCCCTTTCTTCTCCGTCCCTGTCGTCTCCCTTTCTTTTCTTCTACTCGTCCCTTCCCTTACCTTCTCCCTCAAATGTTTTCTTTCTCCTCCCTTCCCTCCTCTGTCTATCCCGCGTCCTCCTCTTCTCTTTTCGTTCCTCGCCTGCCTTTCCCCTTTCCTTTTTTACTCCCGTCCCCTTTATTCGTGTGCTGCAAAACTTCCTTTCTTTTCTTTACCGCTCTATTCAGAACCTTCAATCCCCCATCCCCCTCCCTTCTCCCCCTCGTCACCTTTCTCCCCTTCACTCCCCTGTCCTCTCCAACTCATTACTCTCATTTCCTTTATCTGTATCATCTTCTCCCCTCCACTCCCCTGTCCTCTCCAACTCATTACTCTCATTTCCTTTATCTGTCACATCTCCCCTCCACTCCCTCCTTTCTAATCCCTCTTGTCTCCGTCTCTGCCCCTACTTTCTCCCTCTAAGGACGCCTTTCTACTCTCTACCCCTCTCTATCTAATCCTCCGTCCTTCTCCTCCGCTCTATCTTTCCCTGCCTCCCCTGTCGTCTCCCTTCGTTCTTTTCCGTCTCCGCTCTCATTCATCAAGTGTTCCAACATTTCTTTCATTACTTCTCTCCCCCCCTCTTTTCTTCACCTCTTCTGTCTCCCCATGACCTGTCACAGTATCCTCTCCCTCACTTTCCCTTTCCTCCTTTTCCTTTCTCTGCCTCCTCCGCTCCCCTCTCTTTCTCTTCCCCCAACTCCCTCCTTATCGCCCTTCCTTTCCTCTCTTTTTTTCAATTCTCTCTCTCCATTTTCATCCTCTCCTCTCTTCAGTTTTTTTCTACCCTCGCATTTCCCTATTTTCACATCTTCATCTCCTCTTGCTCTTTCCTCTCCTTATAACATCTGCTTCCCCACTTCTTTCTATTCCCAATCCCTACTCCCCGTCATCCTCTCCTTTCTGTCTCTTCTTCATCATCTTACCCTGCCCCCTGCCCTCCAAGGTAATTATCTCTTTTCCTCACTTCTTTACCCTGCAATGCCCCCTTTCCCCCCTCTTCTCTTGTCTTCTTCCCTATCTTTCGCCTTACCCTATGTCTATCACCGGACCTCTTTCTCTTCTTTCCCTGCCTCTTCGCTTCTCGTGAACCCTGTACTGTTTTCCTCCCTTTTCTTTTCTTCTGTCTCGCATCTCCTCTCCTCTTATCCTCTTATCTTTGGTCTTTACCTCGTCTTCTTTTCTCTTTCCCTCCCTTCCCTAACTGGTTTGCCCCATTCATTTACCCGCAGAATGAAGTTTTGCCCATGTGAGATTTCCAGTTGGCCGCAGATTTCAGAATGATTTTCAGTGGCCGGTGGATATTTAAAATCGTAGGAGATTTTTGCTTCATGAAGTTCTGGCCACACCGTGCAATTTTCAATACTTTTCATAATGCCTGCATACAGAGAAATTTACACGCGACGCAATAAATTTTTTAGTCCGAGACAGCTAAGGGTTTATGATTTGATTTGGGCTTAGGCTTTGTGTGAGCAGTGCCAGACCTATCTGAAGAAAGGAAAAGGAAGGATTCTCTACTGTTTTGTGGGTTGAAGGGGCATGATAGTGTACTTTGATTGAGTCAACCATGTGCATCTTCTAATTCTTTTTATTTTAAAGATTTGCACAGAAAAAATTTGCACACGCGACGAAGACATTTGCCGCAAGCTGATCAGTATCAATCGGCAGGTGATATAAGTAGGCAGGCGAAGAGAGAGAGGTTGGTGGAGCTTGACCGCCTACGTGTACTCTGGGTGTTTGGTTGGCGGGCTGCCTAGCATTATTGCAGGCTCTGGATGAAAATTTTGATTCTTTCTTATCTTCGGCAGCCAATTCACGTACATTGATTGAGTTCGATAGCCAGGCCTGTGAATTTTAGAAGAAAAATCGGTTGAGTAATGGCAAAGTTATGAGGGGGGGGGGGTTTCCCCGTCGAATTTCCCATCATCTTACCCAGATCACAAACCTATAACAGGTGTGTTCTTGGTCTTTTAACCTGTTATCTTCTGCCATCACACCAGCGAAAGAACGAACGAATGACAGAGAGACTTTCTGTTTTGGTCACATTATGGGCCCGAAAAGCAGTGAGTCTTTGACTCCTTTCTCGAGTGTATTTTATTACTTTGTGCAGGAGGGTTGCTGGCCAAAGGGGGAGAGATATTCAAAGTACTAGGCTTCAATGAGCGGGCATATCTGCACGCGTCTTTTGCGTGGCTACAGCAAGAATACTTTAGTTAGGTAAAATTCCAAGCGCTCGAGCATACGCTCACTGCGTGACTGCTACAGTATGGAAAATAGCTAAGTAATGACAAACTATGTAGGAATTCTAACTCCTACATATATTCCCCCTTTCAAAGACTGACACTCCTGTCAGTTCCATTTTGGCGTCCTCTTCCTGCTCCGGTATGCAGTTCTGCTTCGAGTGGTCCTTAGTTGTCTGATCTGTTGCTTTTGGGCATGCTGTGTCATCGGCCTTGGTGTCTGGTCGTTTTGTAGGTTTGTAGGTTGACTCTAATTTGTCGGTCTCGATCGGCACTTGCTGCGGCTCAGGATTGGGGTGTCCTCCCCCTTCTGTCGTTTTCTTGCAGTCCAGCTTCTCCAGGTGTTCCAAGTGTGCCGATTTTGGTTTGTCGGCTTTTGAATTTTTATGAATTCAAATTTGTGCATGTCTTTTGCATGCTATGCTTCAGTGTGGCTCAGTGGCCTAATTGTCAGGAACTGGAGCGCTGGGACTGCCATTATTGAAGTCGGCTTTCTGATACGTTGAACCAAATGTGGGGCTGAGGGTCCAATTGCCTGGGCCTTGGCGTTGAGCTCGTTGGACTGACGATAACTTGTAGTTGAGTTTCTGAATTGCTTGAGTTGAATGCGTGTGTGCACGAACCGTCGAATTTGGTAGCTGTTTGAGTTGCCTTGATGAATCAATAGACCTGCGTGTAGTTCTCGTCGAAAGTGCTGTAGCTTTTGTTCTTAACTGTCATACCGGTGCAACTTGTCTGTATCTCTGATCAATCCGATGTTCTCCGCTTAGCGTGGTAGGAATTTCGTAGTCTAGCGGTTAAGATGTGTTCTTGCCTTCACCCGTCGTTGAGTTGGCGAGTCCGGTCGACTCACTCTCAGGGAACCAATATAACAGGTGTGTTCTTGGTCTTTTAACCTGTTATGTTCTGCCATCACACCAGCGAAAGAACGAACGAATGACAGAGAGACTTTCTGTTTTGGTCACATTATGGGCCCGAAAAGCAGTGAGTCTTTGACTCCTTTCTCGAGTGTATTTTATTACTTTGTGCAGGAGGGTTGCTGGCCAAAGGGGGAGAGATATTCAAAGTACTAGAGTAGAAGGCAAGAGGGGGCTTCTGGGACAAAAAATTCGACATTTTACATATATGCCTACCAATAACTAACATATCCTCGACTACTTGAAAAAAGAGGGGGGCCTCCTCTTAAAATGCTTTTCCCCCCAGGACATAAAATTTAGCCTAAATTTATTATTCCAGGCAATTAGCAAATGGGGTTTCTGGGACAGAAAAAAAATTGCTATTTTTCATATCCTCGAGATGTTTTTGACATTTTTATTAATGGGGCTTCTAGGACACTGGGATTAAAACCCTGGTTATCCACCCTAGTTATGCGCTGATCGGGGTACTCACCCAAAAATTTTTTTTTTAATTTTCAATAAAAAAATGTTTCCGACCGTTTCTCCAGGATCTTACTACGAAAAATCTCACCCTCAGTTCAAGTCTCGGTATCGTTGCAAATGGGAATGTGAATTTTATATGAAAAAATATTGGCCTAATGTCCCACTAACTATCCCGAATCTTAATCAAGCAGTTAAGATTCACTGGCATTACTTGCATGGAGTAACTATTAAAGATTACGACAGCTACTATAACTTTGCAGAAATTATTAATCAGTTGTAATTTGTTTTTTTAATTTTTTTTTCTCACATTCTTTCAATGATAATTGTCATTGCGAACTCTTCGCCGTTAAAATCAACAGCTTCTCCATCCTCGGTCTCAAACTGTAGCAATATTTCATTAATTTCTTTGTTACAGAGCACAAGTCTTTTTACTGGATTGGGCTTCTCAACAATCATCTGTCCACCAGCAACAGAGTTAGAAATATTGTACAAAATATTTGTTCGCTTTCCCTTGAAGACCCAGTCCAGACTGAGATTGCTTCGGATCAAAATGTTCAAACTTTTAACAATGTCTGCGATATTTTCTGCCATAAATAAACCGCGTGCTGGCTGGCGGCTCAACATAACCGCCCCCGGCGAAGGAGCTGTGGGTGGAGCTGCAGTTTCCGCCTTGTAAACTTTCTTTTCAAATCCCAACTCTCGATACCAGGTGCCATCTTTAAACTCCACCTCTGCGTCTTTATGAACTTGCATAACCACTCTCATTACAGTGAGATCATAGGACAATTTGACAGGAAATAGTTTATTCTCGGGTTTGCTAGCATCAGGAGTTTCAAAATGCCCCCTTTTGGTAAAAACGTTCTCCAGAAAGTAATTATAAGTATCCACGCTCTGTGTGCTCACAGGGAATTTAACCGGAAATTCTTTCACTTCGCCTCCAATTTGTTTCCATTTGTAATAAAACATGTTATTCTTTTCTGTCACGTTGGGAACATTTGACCAGCCAGTAAAGTCATTGAGATAAACATGGTAGTTTGCCTCTGGGTCCAGACGAATGGGTTGCTCAAGTTTTTCAATAAAAGTTCCACTTGAATCTGTAAGTCGACCAGTTATTGTAACTGGGATACTTTCCTTCGAATGCGACACGATATTGTTTAGTCTTTCAGCAATCGCTTCCATTTTTTTTTTACAAAAAAAATTATTTTAAACCTTACTCGAAGAATTATTAATCATGTTCAGCTTAATTTTCCTCTCAAATGCATAGATGATAAATAGGTCAACGGGCCTCACTTCTGTTGCCTCACTTCTGTCGATAGTGGTCACAATGTTCACCGGACTGTTGTCAGTAGGCATTTGCCTGGCCGACACGTCTGCACCGAAAATGGGGAAAAGAGTCTTGTACTGCCATGCTGTAATGGCGATTCCGTTGTTCTCCTTTACGGCTAAGTCAACCAGCTCGCAGTAAAATTTACTAATTTTGTTTGTTGCAAAATCTCCATTCTGTGGCATTGCCGGGTAAAGATTATCACTGATTTCATGCTGAATTGTTCGCACATTTCCATGTTCATAACGACTTATAGTTAATGGGTCTCTCAAACTGACAATAATATACCTTGGGTTGCTGCAAGAACCCTCCTTGATACAAATCTGTTGCCTTCTTTCATTGCGTTCATCCCTGCACATGTAAGCTGTGTAAGCAACATCAATGTCTTTTTCAATAGCCTTCAAATATTCAGCTTTCAGTGCTGTCTTTGGTTCAATGAGTTCCAAGTACAACTCAACTCCTGCTAGCTTAACTTCCATTCTAGTATGCTCAGCTCCTGTCCAAACACTCCTGTTGCGATCGTCCCTGGTAAGCCTAAATGTGTAGCTAAAGTTGCTGGTCAGGCGATTAAAAGTATTGCAGAACCCGCTCATGAATCTCAAAGGTACAAATATATCTAAATTTCTATACTGAGTATTCTTTGCGCCATCATCAGCACCCGTCAATGCATAGTTATATCTCCCCTTTCTTTTTGCAAAACCTGAATCATTTACGTCTCCTTTCTCCTCATTAGGGATGAAGCCAGCGCCGCTACCAAGTTGAATAAAATCTGGGTTTTCAATGAGACAATGAGTGTCATACACTACACCAAAGTTGGCAATTCTCTCCAGCTCTGTACTCCCGTTCGACACGCTAAACTCCTTAAACATGTAGGCCCAGAAGTTGCTGATTAGCGTGACATCAGCGTCATGCTTGTCAGTATTAGCACCAGCAGCATTTGTACCACCTTTAGTCTTGTATTGGAATGTCATGTAAAACCCGCTCCTTAGACTGTGAACGCTGACCAGAGATGAACACCCAGTGTAAGTAAATGTTAGCGTTTGACCGGGGCCCAAATTAGTTTCATTCTGATTTTCATGACTGGGGACTCTTACTTGAGTCGCTTTGATTGTGCTGTCATCACTCAAGATAGGCTTGTTGATTTTATAGAAAACTGGCGTCAGAGGATCGTTCATTTTTTTAGTTTAAAAATTAAAATTAAAAAATGAAACGAAAAAATTCTCATTACATCTCTGACTTAGAGAAGCTCGCAGAAGCTGAAAAACGAGTCACTGGGTTAATTAACAAAGAGCAGCAGTCCTACAATGAGTTTATCCAAGCCGCCACTGAGTTTCACAAACCAGGTTACACCGAAGCAAAGAAATCCATTGAAACAGTTAAGGAAGCTGTTGATGAGATTCAAGAGAGCCAGTTTCAGAATACGCTGAATAAAATTCCACCTGGCGAAACGTCTCCTCAAGCATCTCAGCAAAAATTAAAAGTAACAGATAACTTCTTTGGGCCAGTAGAATATGAAGGCAAACTCGTCTTTGGTGTTAGTGTCTGGCGTAAAAATATTTCTACTGATCGTGTGGATTATCATCTTGAGATAACGAAAGAAAGTATTGGAGTCATCAAAGAAGGCGCGGCCGGGGAAGGAGAAAACACCTCAAAGAAAGTTGCTTTCACCCAAGTATTGCTCAACTTCATGACTAAAAATCAAGAAACTATTTCTGCGAAACAGCTACAAAATTATAAAGATCTGGTGACTTTTGCTTTACAAAGAGACATAGACATCCTTAAAGTCCCTGACATACTCAAATTTTTACATGACAATGGGGTCGACCTGAACAGCTTTAGAAAGTATAAGCACTTTAAACAATGGTTCGACCTGCCAGATCAGCTAGAAGTCATAAATTACCTCGAACAGCAAAAACAACTCTCTCAGCAACAAGAGACCCCTCAACAGCAACAAAGCCCTAAAAAATTAACAGAAGAAGATGTACTCTCTCAACTTGAGACAGCAGATCCAACTCAAGTAGCTAATTACAAAACGGGAAATCCACAAGTATGGAGGCATCTAGAACAATTCTCGCCAGATAGAATGCAGCGAATTTCAAACAGAGTTTTCACACCAAGGCAAGACATTAGATCACCAGAAACATCACCAGAGACATCACCAGAGACATCACCAGATACATCAGCTGCAAGTACCGGCACAGGGATGCCTGAAGTCTACAAGCGACTAGTCGTTCTCCTAGGAGCAGCAAAGACAGGTTTAAAGGATGAGAATAGAAAAGAGTTTGTTCACATTCTTGATAAAATGCTACAAAAGAAGTACATCGATAAAAGAGCAAGAGAACTTTTACTTTCAAGGTTCAATAAAAAATAATTTTTTTTCCCAGATAAAAAATGCCACTAATCTTCGAAAAAGACGTCCCTAAATACTACGATGAGAACGAATTAAAGCTCATTAAAAGAGGATCTGGACTTTTTCCAGCAGGTCATTATCCAAGAAAAGAGCGATCGGGTAACGGTATTGCTGATTTGATCGCCCAGGGGGCAAAGATTTTCAAAGTCATCAGTGAGAACAAGGAAAATATTAAAAATGCTGCCGAGGTCGGGGCCCAGGCGGTGGGAAGTGTAGTCACAGCTGCGAAGAAGATCAAGGACACTATAAATGACGGTCAACCACTCGCACCAAATTCATTGGCACCAAGCGCTGATAGCATTGATCCATCCGTTTATGCTAAGATGAGAGCCGATCTTAAAAAGGGCAGCGGTTTTAAATATGACTAAGGTAGGAGTTTCACGGGTGCTTTCTTGGGGTAAAAGACATGTGGGGGTACAAGACGTCTTGCAAAAAGACATATATAAGTAAAAAAAAAAAAACACGCACCGGTTATGGACCCAGTGCCAGAGACACTAACGTTGTTAAAGTAAATTTGGGAAGGTTTGCGTTCGAATCACAAGACGGCCTGCCGCGGTTGCCTCTTTTCAAATTTTTTATTTCGTGTAATAAAGTTGACCAGGATTGTTTTTCATGACCATATGTCTTTATCTGTAGTGCCGATATTGCGTCCATAAGTGCAGAAAATATAAAGGCCGAATGTATTTTTACACAGTTGCTTTCTACTGCCGCGTCGGCGATGCCTTTACGGTCCGCGGCCGTGAACTCAAGGCGATTTGCCAGGCGGCGTTCCAAGGCAATCGCCTTTGATTCTAGGGCATTTGTCTGCGGTTCCAGGGTATTTGTCCTTATTTCCAGGAGATTTGTCTCCGATTCTAGTGCAGCGACTCTTGATTTCAATGCAGAATTCTCCGATTCTAGGGCTTGTATACGTTTTGATAGGTCACTGAGTTTTGCGTTTTGCGAAATGTCTTGTCTTGTGATTTCGTCTGTGTTGATGTACCTAGAATCTAGGAACGACAGCTTGTAAGTATTGGAAGGTTGATTTACGACGCCAGCGAAATTCATGTTGTTTTTTTTTTTATTTTAATTTTTATTTTTAAAATGGATTTTTCAAATGATTTCAACCCTCATTGGACTCGGAACCAAATCAAATTTACTCATAACGAGGCAATTCCTGGTCATTTCAGATGTATTGTTGTTGGAGAATCAGGCTCAGGGAAGACATTCAGAATCTTTAACATGCTTCTGAGACCAGGATTTCTTGACTATGACACACTGCACATCTACTCACCCACTCTGTATCAAGATGAGTATAAAATGTTGATTGCAGGTCTACAGAACAAACTTAAAAAGGAGCATATCATTCAGTGTTTTAATAACCAATCCAAGCTGCCAAGTGATCCAGAAATTGTCGCCAGAGAATATGCTAGCCATATCCCAGATAATGAAAAGTGGCACGACATTAAAGTGTTCACTTATGGGGACCCGCAAATTGATCCTAAAACTAAACTTCTCCCTCAGCCTGATGAACTGGAAAAGGGAAGGAAACACTTGATTGTCTTTGATGACTGCATGACAGGGCCCCAGAAGCAAATTGAAAACTATTTCACCAGGGGTCGACACAACAACTGTAATGTAATCTATATTTCCCAAAACTGGTTTGAGTTGCCAAACAAAACTATTCGTGGGAACTGCAATCTGATCCTCTTGTTTCCAACCATACCACAAGACCGACTGAAGAGGTTAAGTAACGAGGTGATTGCTCCAGCTCATTTTACTAAGCCTCCATTTGATCGAAAGGACGATGGTCGAAAGGTATCGCAGGAAGAATTTGTTAACCTATGCTTTGAGAAGTGGAATAAACCTTATCAGTTCGTGATGATTAACAAAGAGAAAAGAACAGTAGCGTAATTTAAAAAAAACAAACAAAAAATGTCCATAAACTTTGCTGGCGAATCTACTAGTGGCTCCACTGCACACTCGCTTGCTTTCCTTGACAGGCGCTACATTAACGTTGACGAAAAAATCCCGGAGATCGGACCAATCAAAGGCCGCTTAAAACCATTGGAACGGTCAGCACACCATCATCAAATAAACATTGAAGACTTGCGGGCAAAAATAGCAAAGCTGACCGCCATCGTTGAGACTCTAGCTCAAACTCTCAGATCGGAAATCAATGCAAAAGACATTGCTATAAGAACAGCGATTAATAAAAAGCGCGACATCCTTGATTCCTATTCACAAGCAGAGACTGATGCCTTATTTACCGCTTGGAGAACAACCATTAATCAAAATGTAGCAAAAATAAAAAAGATAGAAAGAGATGTTGCCACGCATACGCTCTATCTGGATAGAATTTATAACAAGTGGGGGAAAACTTTGAGACGAATTAGTCGCCTGGAACGACAGCACAATCTCCCTGACATTGACATTGAAGACGCCCGATCGTAAAATAGAAAAAAAAATTTTTACCTATAAAAAATGGCCGAAAATGATTCTCTGTATGACCCGCAACCAAATATAGCACCTAGTGCGCCTCTCTATCCAACAATCAAAACTTTTACCTGCAACTCTCAACAGTTCCGACTTGTAGAGATTCAGAAAATGCGAAATGACATTGAAACCGCCCTTATGAAAAACTCTAACAAACTAAAACGCTTCAACAGCCAGTGTCAAGCTTTCGAGTATATTAATATGGTTCTCGGGTCAGTGTCAATTATAAGCGGATCTGCAGCTGCTGTTTCTACACTTCCTATTATCACCGCACCAGTCGCTGTTCCACTTGGAATTATTGGGGCCTCGTGTGGTCTCATTTCAGCGGTTACAGGAGCTCTAACTCGAAGCAGACGCCAGAAGCTAAAGCATCTGCAGGAAATGCAAGCAAAACAGAAAAGCATCCAGTCGGCAGTCACCGGGTACATTTCAAAAGCAATAGAAGACAAGTTCATTTCAGAGGATGAGTTTCAAAGCATTCAAAAGCTTTATGAGCAGCGTAATGAGCAACAAAATTTGAATAGCATTGATGACATGAGCCAATTAAGAAATGATATTGAAACTGTCTTCAAAAACTATGCAAAAACTAAACATTTAAACTTAAAATGATTTCCCTATAGCTTTTTCGAGTCTTAGTCATTGCATATAAAACTGTCATACACAGCTCACCGCAAATATCACTGCTAAGCCCCTGCAGAATAAAGTCTGAGCGATAGATTTTTATTTTCCCGAGTGTCGCTCGCGACCGAGCTTGTATATATTCCCTTAGCTCATCAGGAACGGCTGTCCCATAGCTATCAAAGTAGTAGTACTTATGCTTTCTGCTTGGATCAATCACCCAGCAAACCCAGTGAGACCCTGGTTTCTCAGCAGTGTCAAAGTTCATGATGCCACATTCTTCGATGCCACATTCTTTCAATGTGTGGGATTCAGGTAATGTATCCTTCATAAAGACGCCTCTAAAGTTTGGGATTTTTAGTTCTTTGGCCAACTGTTCCAGAAAAATATTTGTCGTCATTATTTTTTGTCATTTTTTTTTAAATTCAGCCTACGCTTTTTAGCCTCCAGTGCCCAAATGGAAGACTCGTAATATTGTCGAGGTAAAATCTCTTATTATCTGCGCCTGACAGGCCTATTTTTTTCTGGGTTATTGTAAAAACATCATGGTTCTTAGACTGAAACTTCACAAACTCATGTGTAGTTTTCTTATTATGTAACAGGGCATCTCTGTAGGCTTCTTCATGTAGAGAGTTCTTAACTACATGTTTCGGAATTCCCTTGGACTTCTTAATTACACCGCTTTCACCACACTTTACAAAATAGGATTTGGATCTCAAACCGATGAACTCAGAGATGATGTCACCTGCCTTTTCATCTTTCATTTTACCAATTACTTTTTTATTGGATGGGTCAATCACTTGATCACCTTTCAAAGTTTTAAATGATTCTGGATACTCTGACAAATCATAAGGGTTTTGGGGGCCCCGGTTTTGTTCAAGCATGTCCTGATAGATGTCCTCAGTCTGAATGTTTAGAATTAGGGAGTCAGTGTCAGTGTAAAGAAGTTTTACGCGAGTGTCGCCTGAGCTCCGATCCCCATATTGTCGTTTCATGTCATAGAAGAAACTGTACATAAGACGCTTCGATTCATCAAGTACAGTGACACCTGTAAAGATAGGTTTGCAGAGTGTTGCTTTCGTTTTATAAAAGAGTATGGCCCCTAGGTTATCGTTAAAGATGTGAAGTTGTTTAAATGTCGGTTTAGAAATATTTCTCTGAATAATGTCACGCTCATGAACGGTGACGAGTTTTAGATTCGTGCGGTTGCGCTCATTTTCAAGAGTCTTGCCATATACAGAGTTATTTGCCAGCTTGAACAGATCCTTGTCAAAGTTGTTGGTTGCTTTGGCTCTGAACTGGGTGTTCTTTTCTATGTAGGATTTCATCCAGGCCTCTTCAGTGAATTTGAGTGCCCTATGTATGTGTGTGACTTTACAGCCTAAGGATATGAAATATTGTAGCAGCTTATAATGAATTTTGTAGCGAGTCTTGTTGTGTAGGTTTTGGGTGAGTTTAGTGGTGTGTTCATTTTCTGTAGACAGGCTCCAAGTGCCATCCATGTGTTCGATAATTTTCGGACAGTTAATATTCTCAGGGAATGGCGCAAAGTCAGAAAAATGATCATGGAGTTCATCGGGAATTGTAACGTCAACTTCATAGAAGGCGGGAGTAGAAAAGTCGGGTTCGAATTGTTGAGTCCACTTGAAATCTCTTATGGGTAAGTCTTGACTCATTGCCCATCCATAGAGATTGTTGGCGTCTAAATAAACGATATAATTTGACGGCTGATTTTTGTCATAAGATTCTAGATACGGATTGTTGGCTTTTGCATGTCTGTTCACGCAGATTGATATGCCGCCTCTTTTCGCTGTGTCTATAAAATTGTACATGTCAATGTCGGTTAGTAATTCGATATACCAGTCTGGGTTTTCATCCCATTTCATTTTAAGTAGCGATTCCCAGCTGGTGGCGGGCAAACTTACAAAATGCGCAGGATCAAGACCATATGCTGTGTACCAGGTGTTTCTGAAGGTTTGAAATACATCAGCCAAAAGAAAAACATCAGTGTAAAGATATATTAAGTGGTAATCAAAGAAGTTTTTGCAGTTAAAGTGTTTGTAGACTGCTTGCGCGTGCTCATATTTTTCGTCGGTGAGTTCAGTCATTTTTAAATGTGAGTAGAACTTCTCTTTTGGTGGAAGTTCGCCTTTAAAAACAGGATTTTCAGCGGTGGGCGACCCCGTCACATATTCATAAGGGTAGTAACCTTTCTTTCTGAGTAGTTTGAAAGACTCGGGATCTGAATCTTCTTTACCTAAGATTTTCGCCAGTTTTTTTGTATAGACGCATTGGTCATCTGTTAAATTTTTTGCGAGATCTTCTAGGGATAATTGAAGAAATTGATAAGTATCCTTGATTTTTACAGCGCCACTTGTGGACGTTCCATTTTCTTTAATACGAGGGGCACTGCAAAAGTTTTTAGCCATGACTACATAAAAGCTCAGATCTGCTTCATATTTCACACGTTTAAAATAGCACATTAGAGAAGCCTGCAGGTCAATTTTCAAACAAAAAGCTTGCAGACCTGTTTAGCTACACTTAAATTCCCAATACACTTTCAGCATCTGTTCCATTTGCGTTATGGAACTGAATCGCGAGCATTTTCGTGCAATGATTTATTATGATTACAAATCTGGTTTAGACTGCCACCAAAGCCATCAAAGGCTGTCAGCAGATTTCTCAGACTCTGCCCCGTCCTTTGCAACTGTCACCGGCTGGTTCCGCGAATTTCGGCGCGGACGGGATTCGCTCGAAGATGAGGCTCGGGCAGGCAGGCCGCCAACTGCAATAACACAGGAAAACATTGCAGCTGTGCGCAGCATGATTGAAGCAGATCGGCGAGTGACCTATGAGGAGATAGAGGCAACCCTGGGCATTCATTCGCATGCCATCCAGCAGATCCTGCACAATCACATCGGCGTGCGCAAGCTGACGACTCGCTGGGTGCCTCACTTGCTCACAGCTGAGCAGAAGCAGGCCAGGTCAGATTGGTGCCAGCAGATGCTCCGGAAGTTCGAAAATGGCCAAGCCAAGGCAGTTTCCGACATCATCACGTGCGACGAGACTTGGGTCTACTGCTACGAGCCAGAGCGAATGTGTCAGTCGCGTGTGTGGGCATTTGCTGAGGAGGCACCTCCGACCAAAGTTGTGCGAGGCAGGAGCACTGGCAAGCTGATGCTGGCTGTGTTCTTCAGGAGAGGCGGCCATGTGGCAACTGTGAGGCTGCAGCAGCAGCGTACAGTCACAGCTGCCTGGTACACAGACATTTGCCTGCCCGAGGTGTTTGCCAGCATCAGAAAATCACGACCAAAGACAGGAGTGCGGGGCCTGATGCTCCACCAGGACAATGCCAGCTCGCACACTGCGCATGCAACGCAGGATTTTCTGAGATCCAGCGGTGTTTCTCTGATGAGCCACCCGCCCTATTCACCTGACCTCGCCCCGTGCGACTTTTTCTTGTTCCCGAAAGCCAAAGATCGCATGCGTGGCAAGCGATTTACTTCGCCTGAAGACGCTGCTGATGCCTTTGATGAGCTAGTTTCGACATATCTGATGCTGAGTGGCGCCACTGCTTTTCTGCCTGGTTTGAGCGCATGAAACTTTGTGTGCAAGCTGACGGCGAGTACTTTGAGAAGCTGTGAAAGTTTCATGATGATAGCTTGTTCTGGCTAGGCATGGCTAAAAACTTTTACAGTGCCCCTCGTATTGAGGCATTTAAACTTTTCCTTGTTCTCTGCTATGCAGTCAAGGTTAATGCCCTCTATTTCACCTATTCTTTCAACAATTAGGTGCAGGTCGTAATTGCGCGCATTATGTATAAAAACATTTAAGTCGTGGACATTATTTTTTAACTTTAGGTTGCAGGTGTTGTGTGCGGCACCGCGGAAATGGCCGTCAAAGTGCGAGTGGTCTCTAACTTTTGGATTCTTTAGGTTGTCATCAAATGGCTTTTTGCATATGTAACACCGGGTTGCCGATTGGTAATTGAGCTCATCTTGAGTTGACATATTTATTGGCGCAGGAGTGACTGAGCTTAATGTTTTACGCAGCTCTAACATTCTGAATATAAATTTTTTAATGCAGTCTTCACCGAAGAAATGGTTATACTCTATAATACCGGTATTTCCAAGATAATCAATATTTCCAATGCAAACGTACGCTGCTGAATTTGGGATGTGTTTGTTATTAATGAATGAGCATTCAAAGTCGGCAAATACAATAAAGGGAAGTTTTTCCATCTTGTGGTAATTTTTAAACCGTAAATACTTCTGGTTGCCCATCGGTAGAGAGCAGTTAGTTGGATGGTCCTCACAGGTAAGCTCATGCTCGGCGAGCTTAGCTTCTCGATTTTCTTTATTCCCGCGATAATACTTAAGACACAGTCTGCAGATGGAAACGGCTTCGTTGTGGCTTGTCATTTGCTTGTGGAGTAGCCTGGAAAGATCTTTTATCCAAACATAATGGGCTAAAAATTGTAAGTTCCCAATTATTAGAAGATCGATATTGGTGCTGGCGGCTGGATTTTTCTTGCTACTCCTAACAATTTCAACTTTCTCTTTGCTTTCATTCCACTCGAAGACGGTGATTCTGATTTTGTTATCAAACACTTCTTCTAGTTTTGGGATTTGAGAGACTGATAAACCACCTTTCTCAAACAATATTCCTTTACTGAGACACTTGATAAAATATCGGTCAAAATATGTTTTATAATGTGAAGTTCTTTCAGGATGTGACCGATCTTTATCGTAAAATAATGCTGATAAAACCGCCCACAAAGCACAGCAGTTATCATAGTTCTTTACGTTGACACAAGCCTTTTTACTGGCGAGCTTTGTTGGTAACTCCAGGTAAGAGGAAGCTTTAAGAGGATCAAATTTATAAATCATGACTGAGACTTTTTGAATCCCAGTAACAACCCAGCCAGAACCTCTTGATGTAAAGGCGTCAATCTTTTTAGTAATTTCTTGTAGAAAAGGGTCTGGTGAATCGGTTGGACTAAAGGGTGAAGCCTTAGTTGTCATGTAATAATCAAGATATTCGGTGGGTCTTGTAGGCATATAAAACTGTATTAAAAACGATAGTTGAAGCTTGAATGTTTTACGTGTTTTAAGCACGTGATCGATAACTGATTGAATGTCATCTCTAAAGCCATTTATGTTGTTGGTGTTGGGTTTTACAGGAATAGCATATTCTATATAGTGATCAGTAAAAGTTCTCTTTGCAAATGGAATATCTTCTTGGTTCATCTCCGATTCAATTTGGTTAACAATTCTTTCAAGTTCATCCTGTTCCTGCTTATTCTGTGGGTATTTAGACACATTTAGTCCTGTGAGAGTTTGGTACTTTTTAACTAGGGTGCGGCTTTTCTGTTGGTGCTCAGCTGCTGGGTTTTTTACTGGGATATACTGATCTGATGACTCCAGCTGTTTTATTACTTCCAATTGTTTCTCATAGCTGCCAAGATAGCCAGGATCCAAACCGAATTTTTCCCTAGTGAGTTCTTGAAGCCGTTTGCTTTTAGCTTGAAATGAAAGATTTTGAAGCTGCGGAAAATTTTCGGAAAAATATTTGTCCACAGAATTTTTTGCAAAATTTGCTTTTGGCATGTTTTTTTTATAAAAAATAAAAAATATGTTTTAGGGTGATCACCCTTCGGGTTGCTTGAACTTCTCTGGATTAATAAATTTTGATTAATTTGAGTATTATTAATCAGATCCTGATTGTTGGCTTTTCACATCCGGAGTATTGTAAATCCCGCTTTGTGCAATGTCATAATGGCTTTAATAATGTCGGATTTTGAAATGCTTTCGGTTACCGAGGGATTAGGTTCCAAAGGGCATCCTTCACCTGCTTTAATTGTGACTCCCTTTTCTTGGGCAATTTTCTGCATCTCTAACTGGTGAGCTCTGTCATTGCCCGCTTTCACAGCCGTCGCAACCCCCCCGGCAACGCCACCGGCAGCACCAACTGCACCCGCAATGATTGGAATCAGTGCAGCGAGGGGCAGAATTCCACCTGTCTTTTCATCTGTAATGCTGCGGGGGTTGTGGGTGTGGTTATTGCAATCTTTACAATGGATTTGCTGCTGTAACGGATCGACTTTCACTTTCATGCCCTTAATAGTTACAAAACCTGGCTGTTTAGAGTCGATGATTTTGCTAATTTTATTAACTGTTCTGGTTTCGATCATTTTTTTGTACATTTTTATTTTTCAATTTATTTCTGTGTCACTTGGAATGACGAGAAGTTCTGCTCTGGCAAATGATCTTGTAGGGGATTTAGGATTAAAGACTTGAGACAGAAAATAGTAGTCACCGGTGGCTGTTGTAAAGTGTCTGTCTATTTTATGTACATCTAAACTGAAATAGGGGTCAGTTGCTCGTCTCTTGGTGTCCTTTTCTAATTCTCCCGGCAGGTAAAGGAATCGAACAAACTCAGAATTTGTGAGAATTTCCGGAGAATAAACTCCTGGGAGCTTTGGATATTTTTTTTGTTGTGGATTGGGAGATTTAAGCTGAACTTTGTCTTGTTTAATTGCAATTGAAGGTTTTAGGCCTGTCATGCGAGAAACTTCATTGTTAAGCTGACTGATTACTACTGGGAGTTGGTCTTTCCATTTGGTGTAGTATTGTCCGCTCTTCAGTTTGAGCTCCTCTGCTGTCTGCTTAGTAAATAGTCGCTTGGCTAAAGTTAGATTAAATCTTTCTACGAAGGCTTGATCTCTGTGAAGCTCGGTTCTACCGTAACGAATTTTTGTATTACTTTTTTGCATTAGAGTTTTAACTCGACCCATGAATTCTTTACCCGGGTCTGTCATGAGGAGGTCTGGGTAGGTTAAGGGTGAATTTTCGTATATGTCTTGCAGAGCGTCCGCTACAGCTTGAGACTGTTTTGTCTTCAGTGGCCTTGCTTCTTTATAACGCGAAGCTACATCAATGGCAGTGAGAGCGTACTTATACCCAGAATCGTTTGGGAGAAACAGAAGATCAGCTTGGTGCGCCTCGTTAGGCTTATAGATGTTGAAGTGGGGTCTTGTAAATTTAACAGGTGGGAAATAGACTTGATAGACAGCCTGTTTAGACAGCCATTTTTCTACTATTTGTTTTGGTTCTTTACTGAGTTCTGTTAATTTGGAGACGGCATTATTTCCGATAAAATAACCGCCGTCCCGGTAATAAATTGCTTGTAATTTGTTCTCAGTCATTATTTTTTAATTTAATTTTTAATAAAAAATAAATTAAAATGCCCGACATTCACGGAATAATTGAAAAGCTTCCGAAGCCAAACAGAGGGTGGACAATCCCTGGATATAAGTATTGTGGACCTTTGAACCCTCTTGAAATTCAGTTAGATTTCAACAATGTGCCTAATCCGGGCCATGAGCCTGTAAATGAGCTTGATGAGGTATGTATGGAACATGATATTAAGTACCGCGACTTCCCAAATGAAAAACATCGGTGGGACAAGGAAATGCTTAAAAGGCTAGACAATATGGGGGCATCGAGCGGTTGGAGAGAGAGTATGGCGAGGAAATTAGTTAAAGGAGTTATATCTGGCAAAGCAAAGCTAGGGCTGGGGATTGGCGGGTGTTTATGGGAAGAGAGATCGGTGGGGGTAGGATTTATACTGCACGCGCCGGACAGGGAGTTGGGAATGCTGCTGAAAGACATGGGAATCGGGCGTGTGCATGAGGGCGTAGTGTAAAATAATGTTTGCTATTAAAATTGTTTCGTTGGCTACTATCAGTAAACGGTAAGAATTTTAATTCTAAATTTTCCTTGACAATTCAAGGAAAATTCAGAATTATTTTGCGTGCAAGCTACTGTAAATTCAGCTATTGGCAGTAAGCAAAGTATTTTATTTCTAAATTTTCCTTGACAATTCAAGGAAAATTCAGAATTATTTTGCGTGCAAGCTACTGTACAGCGGTAAGCAAAGAATCTTAATTCTTTTTTTTTATTTCTCTAATTGAACATGTTGTGTCAATGAGTAAATCGGAGACCGATATATTTGCAGGCCCAAAATGGCAGAGAAAGGTGGTGTTAGTGATCGCTTCGCGTCCGTTTATTTATAGTCTGTAGTTATGGTTCTAGAAAGTTCTTAAAATGCACGCTAATAGAAAGTTCCAGAAGTACATTGCTTATAGAAAGTTCTAGAAATACATTGCCTATGGAAAGTTCTAGAAAGAGGTCTAACTACACTACTTATAGCGGCAGTATACGTAAATTACAACCTAATAATTTCGTATTAGTTTTAGTCAATACACAACAGAACAACCATTTAAAACGCTTGGAGCAAACTGCTTTCTATTTATTTCAAGCGTTGACTTTCATCTTTGAGATTGCTGTAAATAAATTAATTCTGTGGACTTAGTTAAAAGTAATTCCAGAGATGACAAGCCTTCTTGTTTATTTGGCGAAAGTTTTATTCTCAATTTTCATAAAGATGTTAAGCATTTGCATGTATGAATCATGTTATTTAATAAAATGTAAATAATTTCAGTAACATGTTTCACTATTTAGTTCACGTCAGCTGTTACTCAGTCTTAAGGCGAAATTTCGCACAGGCAACCGCTGTCTGCTTGCGCTCTTCTTCGTAGTCAAACGAAACCGTTGGCTGTACTCCCAGCCTGGCTTCAAAATTGAGGTCACAATTCATCTCGTCGATTATGGCCGACTTATACTTAATTATGACCTCGTACGAGTAGCCGCAAAAAAGTAACATTGGGTATTGCTCGACGAAGCGGTGGAAGTTTGAAGCACGCTCCACATAGTTTAGCGGCATGTCCATTTTGCTAGCCACCTGGTAATGGAGAAAGTGAATATAAAAAATAATTCAGCATAATAAATAAAATAAGAGAGCAGTAACTATGGAGCTATAGTGACAAATTAGTGACACTCACCTGCATTAGGCTGTGTTCGAACTTCTCCTTCAGCTTGTCGATGATTTCTCCTTGCTTGAAAACAGCAATAGACTTCAAAATCTCTACATCCATGATGAAGGAATGCAGATTGCCTAGTTTGGAAAACAATGTTTCCTCGTTTGCGTCATCATATCGCTGATTCAAAAGTTCATTACAATCTTGAAAATTCGTCTTGATAACGATTTCTTCATTTCTGACTAACGAAAGCCACGCTTTTAGCCTTGCGATGAACTTGGCCGCCGCTTCGTTATTTTCTTTTTTTTGTTTTTTTTCGCCTGTCTTCTTCGCATCAGCAGCCTGCGACGCCAGCTGCGAAAGTATACGCTGAAGAACGCTTTTATCTTGAGCCGACATTTTGTCCACAGCAAGCGTAAGCGAAGTTGTATCCTTACGGCGGAGCTCGCGAAGGCACTCTTGGATATTAACAACATCAGAGCTATCCATGTTTTAGACACGAACGATTACCGAAACTCACACGATACAGAAATGTAAAGCTTTGAGCAGGGGCAGGAAGGTAGGGCAGAGGCAGAGGCACGGGCAGGGAGGTATTTGTAGCCATGGGATTCCCTTTAGAAAATTCTAGAATGTTCACAATCTCCGACGATTACGATTGTCGTTAGTACCAGTCCATATACTTAATAATTCCGGAAAATAGGTAGCGTTATAGTTGCTTGAATCATTACTGCTCCAAAAATTTTTCTGTGTGATTTTTTTATCGACTTCTGTGGGATTAACTAAATTAAATGAATCTAGATTATGTTGAATGGTTATCCGTAAAAGTCAACGCCTAATTTTAATTATTAATGCTGGCATAATTGATTTAAAGAATCTAGATTGTGATAGACGCTTGTCCGTGAAAGTTGACCCCCCTATTTTTAACCATTTGTGTGGGCATATTAAATTTAAAGAATGTAGACTATGATGGACGCGAAAATTTCTGTCCCAGAAGCCCCATTAATAAAAATGTCAAAAACATCTCGAGGATATGAAAAATAGCAATTTTTTTCTGTCCCAGAAACCCCATTTGCTAATTGCCTGGAATAATAAATTTAGGCTAAATTTTATGTCCTGGGGGGAAAAGCATTTTAAGAGGAGGCCCCCCTCTTTTTTCAAGTAGTCGAGGATATGTTAGTTATTGGTAGGCATATATGTAAAATGTCGAATTTTTTGTCCCAGAAGCCCCCTCTTGCCTTCTACTTACTAGGCTTCAATGAGCGGGCATATCTGCACGCGTCTTTTGCGTGGCTACAGCAAGAATACTTTAGTTAGGTAAAATTCCAAGCGCTCGAGCATACGCTCACTGCGTGACTGCTACAGTATGGAAAATAGCAAAGTAATGACAAACTATGTAGGAATTCTAACTCCTACAAAACCTATAAACTCGCTACGCTTCGCTCCGCTCGAAATTATATAACCTTCAAAAACTATAATTGCCTCTGACTAGCCTGATATCTAAACCACACCACTCCAACAATCTGATTGGTCTGAATTCTACACCACCCCACTCCGAGAATCTTATTGGCCTGAAATCTACACCACCCCACTCCGACAGTCTGATCGGCCTGACTTCTACACTACCCCACTCCGACAGTCTGATCGGCCTGACTTCTACACTACCCCACTCCGACAGTCTGATCGGCCTGACTTCTACACTACCCCACTCCGACAGTCTGATCGGCCTGAATTCTACACCACCCCACTCCGAGAATCTTATTGGCCTGAAATCTACACCACCCCACTCCGACAGTCTGATCGGCCTGACTTCTACACTACCCCACTCCGACAGTCTGATCGGCCTGACTTCTACACTACCCCACTCCGACAGTCTGATCGGCCTGACTTCTACACTACCCCACTCCGACAGTCTGATCGGCCTGACTTCTACACTACCCCACTCCGACAGTCTGATCGGCCTGAATTCTACACCACCCCACTCCGACAATCTGATTGGCCTAAAATCTACACCACCCTACTCCGACAATTTTATTGGCTCACAATCAAGTCCCTCTTTGATTGACAGCCAAATTCCAAAAGCATAGTTAAGCAACTTACCTTTTCAATCTTCTCAGCAACAACATTAAGCCTCGCCTCTCTTCGTTCAATATCGTTACGCGCATTTTCATACTCCGCGTGTAGTTTTGACCATTCCGACTGGGGTAGGTCGGCAATGGCTATGCACAGGGTGCGCAATCCTGCGACAGCAAATTTGCCCATGTGGGCGGTGGTCTCCGACACAAAATGAGGCGATTGTAGACGGGAGAATATGACGGAATCCTGCAAGTTGAGGTCAGGCAAGCAAAATAAAACGGCTTAGTTTTAACAGCTGCTGTTTAAGCTAACGCTTAAAATACTTCTGCCACTAAGAAAGTCTCGTCTGTCGATTCTATCAGGTTTTTTGATTGGCTGAAGCCAAATAAGACTCGCCTGCCTACCCCGCCCAGCTTTCTGATTGGCTGCAGCCAAATAAGACTTGCCTGTCTACCCCGTTCTGTTTTATGATTGGCTGCAGCCAAATAAGACTTGCCTGTCTACCCCGCCCAGCTTTCTGATTGGCTGCAGCCAAATAAGACTCGCCTGTCTACCCCGCCCAGCTTTCTGATTGGCTGCAGCCAAATAAGACTCGCCTGTCTACCCCGTTCTGTTTTCTGATAGGCTGCAGCCAAATAAGACTCGCCTGTCTACCCCGCCCAGCTTTCTGATTGGCTGCAGCCAAATAAGACTTGCATTTCTACCGCGTTCTGTTTTCTGATAGGCTGCAGCCAAATAAGACTCGCCTGTCTACCCCGCCCAGCTTTCTGATTGGCTGCAGCCAAATAAGACTTGCATTTCTACCGCGTTCTGTTTTCTGATAGGCTGCAGCCAAATAAGACTCGCCTGTCTACCCCGCCCAGCTTTCTGATTGGCTGCAGCCAAATAAGACTCGCCTGTCTACCCCGCCCAGCTTTCTGATTGGCTGCAGCCAAATAAGACTCGCCTGTCTACCCCGCCCAGCTTTCTGATTGGCTGCAGCCAAATAAGACTCGCCTGTCTACCCCGCCCAGCTTTCTGATTGGCTGCAGCTAAATAAGACTTGCCTGTCTACCCCGTTCTGTTTTCTGATAGGCTGCAGCCAAATAAGACTCGCCTGTCTACCCCGCCCAGCTTTCTGATTGGCTGCAGCCAAATAAGACTCGCCTGCCTACCCCGCCCAGCTTTCTGATTGGCTGCAGCCAAATAAGACTCGCCTGTCTACCCCGTTACGTTTTTTGATTGGCTGCAGCCAAATAAGAATCGCCTGTCTACCCCGTTCTGTTTTCTGACTCGCTGCAGCTTTGAAAGACTCTTTGAAAAACCTTTCTATCCCTTTAAGCGTTCTGATTGGCCATAGGCTATAGTAACCTTTGTTACTCTAAAATCAAACAACTCACAGCGCCCTTGCAGAACACGCGAATGTCGCCATTGGGACAGCGGACTACCATAGACATGCGTTTTCGATCGCTCGTGAACTCAAAGGTGGCCAAAATTTCAAAGCGCCGCATTTCTCCGTTCTGGAAATTAGTTATTTATCGATCATAAATATTTGTCTAAAAAAACAGTTTCACAAGTAAAACACTAAACACTAAACCGACCACTTTCACAACGACGAAAGTGTCCAGACTTCTCTCGAACAATTCGTAGCCCATGTCCTTAGCGGCGTACACCAGAGCACTTTCATCTGGCGAGCTGGCGCTGTACTCTAACAGGCGACCGTGCGAGTCTCGCTCGGGAATCACCGTGTGACAGACCGTCAGAATGCTGAGAAAATCGTCCAATTCTTTGTTCCGACCCGAAACCGCTTCTGCGCGCATCGAATCTACGCCGGACACGAACTGGTAGGCGCCAGCTCCGTTGCTAATGGCGTCGCCAAACATTCTGCCAGCCACGGTGGCACCCTGGAACACCATGGAGTTCTGGGTTAGGGTGCCGGTCTTGTCCGAGAAGATGAAGTTCACCTGGCCGAGCTCTTCGTTTAGGCTGGAGGTGCGCGCCTCGGCTGCGATGTCGGCAGCGGGGTCGTACATGTCCATGTCCTGGGGGATGTCCGGGGCAAGGTTAAGACCGTGTTGTGGCGAGTAAAAAGCAAAATTATTTATAATTTTGGTGGAAAAATATGGTGAATATTTATAATTTAGAGACGCTAACAAAAACAAATAGGCAGGCGAGCAAAAAACACACAAACCGGCAGACAGACAGAGACAGACAAAAATACAGACTATACGGATAGATAGACAGACTAGACGGATGGATAGACAGACACACAGACACACAGACAGACTGACAGACACACAGGCAGACAGACAGACAGACTCACAGACACACACACAGACAGAACATAGACAGACAGACAGACAGACCCACACAGACAGACAGACAGACAGACAGACAGACAGACAGACAGGCAGACACACATACAGACAGACACAGACAGACAGACACACACACAGACAGACAGACAGACAGATTGACAGACAGACTGACAGACTGACAAACTTACAGACAGACAGACAGGCAGGCAGACAGACAGACAGACAGGCAGACAGACTGACAGACATACAAACACTAAAAACTGTTAAAAATGGAAAATACATTAAGAAAAAGACTCACGCATTGAATAAAATAGGCCTGAAAGATGCGCATAAACTCCAGCGTAACTTGCAACGATATGGGCACAATAGTGTGGAACATGATGAAGCAGGTGATGAGTACGGAACCGAAATGGCCAATGCTGAGTTCTGCAATAATAATTAATTCAACACAGATTGTTTAGATATTAGTTAACATGATAAGTAAGCTACAGTTTAGATAGAGCGTACCTTACAGTACCTTACATCTCAATCATACATGGTTCAATTCCCTTCATAAGAATCGAGAGGTGTACATGTAGAGTGGATATACCACTTCAGATGTGGATTAACGAAATTACAAGTGGATTAACGAACTCAGAAGAAGATTAACGAAATTAGAAGTGGATTAACGAAATTATAAGTGAATTAACAGAAGAATAGTTGGATTAACAAACTCAGATGTGGATTAACGAATTTATAGTTGGATTAACGAACTCAGCGAGGATTAACGAAATCAGAAGTGGATTAAAGAAATCAGAAGTGGACTAATTGACAAAATTAGATTAACTGACTCAGAAGAGGATTAACGAGATCAGAAGTTTATTTTTGATGAACGGACTCTATAAAGTGGATAAACTCACTTCGAAGCACTTTTATATAAACCAGAAGTAAAATAACGGATTTATAATTGAATTAACGGACAATACAGAGAGATTAATGAACTTTAAATGTATGAATTAGCAATAAAGTAGATCTAGCTTATCGTACTACTGTCTCAATCGAACAAAAAATCTACCAAAACTAACCGTTATTGTTGATGTACCAGGCGAACGGGCCAATCCTGCTAGTCCAGATCATATTAGCTATGGTGGTGAACACAGTAAAGAATGCCAATATGAGCAGCAACAGCAGGAAGTAACGATTCGATTCCCGTTCAACTCGCGACCGTTTCAACGGCACCGGTTTAGAATTCTTCATCACTTTAGTGTCGGGTCCCGTGTAAACTACTAGACCGATTACGTAACTGGTCTTGCGCAGACAGGTGCCGCGCATTAGCAACTGGTTTAGACTGACAGGATAGCGAATTTGGTTTAGGTAGAGCGAGCCTTTGAATTTGGTTGTGTCATCATCGGGCGGCTCGCAGACTAGATGGCCTTGAAGCGATTGCAGCTGCACTGGCTGGGTGCGGTCGGCTGTGACTGCCAGCGACTGACGAACCTGGGGGGGGATTTTTTAAAAAGGGAGAATTATTTAAAAATAAAATGCACTGCATATCGGCAAAAATTGCACTAAGCCTCAGTTATTCCATGTTAAAGAGTACTTGTTCTTTAACTTCAGAATAGTTAAAAGTACACGTTTGTAAAATTTTACCACTATAAAAAGTACATATTCGAATGGTCTACAATTGTTAAAAATACATTTTTCTAAACCTCCCTGTACTTGAAA
This sequence comes from Macrostomum cliftonense, assembly GCA_950096795.1. Classification (NCBI taxonomy): domain Eukaryota; kingdom Metazoa; phylum Platyhelminthes; family Macrostomidae; genus Macrostomum; species Macrostomum cliftonense. The sequence goes on along the minus strand of CATNEM010000350.1, from coordinate 505,108 downwards.
TTACAGATTCGTAAACTACCCTACGGTTAAAAAAGTACTGACATCCTAAACTTCTGTTTGAAATAAAGTACAGATTCATAAACTCTCGTATCAGTGATAAAAGTACATATTACTAAAATTTCCTGTAGTTAAAAGTACATATTTCAAAGCTTCTATCTACATAGCTAAAATCAAATATTGCTGACTTTTCCTATAGCCATAAAAGTTCATGTTTTTTGAAAAAGCTTCAAGTACGCTTGCTAAAAGTATATAAAAATAGGCTGCCACATATGAAATGCTTATTAAAAGTACATATACCATATAAAATTATCTAAGAAGAGTAGTATAGTAAGGTATAGTACTATCGTTACTTTTAGGCATTTAAAAGCTATATAAACAGTTTAATCAGAATAATTCCCCGCAAAAAAACAATCCAGTCACCTTTAAATTAGTTTCGCCATCTAAATTCGCAGTTTCAATGTAACAAATTCCTTTGGGCTCGGAGCTGGACAATAGCAAAATATCAGCCGGCAGTAGGCAATTATTTTCAACCATTAGCAAATCGCCAACTTGCACTTGTTTCCATTTGGCTGTCTGCCAAATACCGTGACGCAATAGTTTGGTACGCGAATTGTTCACCCGCCTGTCCGTTCGCATTCGATTCTAAAATTAATTGATGCATTGAGTTAATTTCCGCATTATTTATTTATCACCTTTATCTGTCAATTAGCTAACTAACCCAGTCTTCCACAACTTCTTTGATAGCTGTCAGTAGCATTATGATTGACAGGGGCACCGCCGTGGTGAATCTACCAGTTGGCGAGATTCCTGGAATTTGCTGGAACGCGGGCGTTGGAAAGATTAATCGTTAGTGTTCTTAAGAGAAGTAAACAATCCCATAAAATACTGACACCTAGTAATGGAAAATCCCACACAATATTGATCCCAAGTATTAAAAAATCCCATAAAATAATGATCCACATCAATTGAAAGATCCTATAAAATTATATTCCCTATCGACTGAAAGATCACATAAAATACTGATCCCAATAAATTGAAAAATCCCATAAAACTATGATCCTAAACAATTGAAAGATCCCAAAAAATACTGATCCTTTATCAATTGAAAGATCCCATGAAATAATGATCCTTTATCAATTAAAAAATCCCATAAAATACTGTCCCAATCAATTGAAAAATCCCATAAAATACTGATCCCAATCAATTTAAAGATCCTATAAAATACTGATCCCAATCAATTGAAAAATCCCATGAAATACTGATCCCATCAACTAAAAGATCTCATGAAATACTGATCCCAATCAATTGAAAAATCCCATGAAATACTGATCCCATTAACTGAAAGATCTCATGAAATACTGATCCCAATCAATTGAAAAATCCCATGGAATACTGATCCCATCAACTGAAAGATCCCATAAAATACTGATCCCAATCAATTGAAAGATCCCATGAAATACTGATCCTTAATCAATTGAAAGATCCCATGAAATACTGATCCTTAATCAATTGAAAGGTCCCATGAAATACTGATCCGAAGCAATGGAAAGGTCCCATGAAATAATGATCCCATGAAAAAAAAATCCTTTGTAAATTGAAAGATCACGTGAAATAATGATCCTTTATCTATTGAAAGATCCCATAAAATACTGATCCCAATAAATCGAAAAATCCAATAAAATACTGATCCCAATAAATCGAAAAATCCCATAAAATACTGATCCTTTATCAATTGAAAAATCCCATGAAATACCCAATCAATTAAAAAATCCATTGAAATACTGATTCATAGTTACGAAAAACCTCAGAATCAAAAGATATTGAATGTTACTGAGGATAGCTTCAAGACTTTGACATATTGAAAAAAAACAGCAGCTAACCTGAAGCAGCGCAATCAAAAAGAAAAACGCGTTAGGCGCTTTTCTAAATTGCTCGAAGAGAAATTTCGGCCAAAATGTGACCACAGTGTACTTTGTGGTGCTGATCGAATTCGAACGGAATTGCACTCGGCCTTCGGCATCTGTGCGATTTAAATAAATTAGCCGCTCTTTGTAGGCGGACGATTGCTGGCTTGAGTGCTCACGGCTCAGCTGCGGCTCTGGCTGATTCTGTAGAGGCGTGTACCCTGAGAGAGAAAGTGAATTACATACTTAGTATGTACTTTTATAGCAAAACATTTCGTGAGATTAGGATTAAGGACATTCTACTAAATTTTATAGAAGTTATTTTCATTAGCTGTCAGTCCAATAAGTTTAAGCCTTTGAGAAGCACCAAATCTGTTACAATAGTACAACTGCCATAGTCATTAGTTATTTAATTAACATTTACCAAAAATGAAAATGAAAAGCCAAAAAACTTGATTTATGAACAAATTACCCAAAAGTTAATAACTTCTTGAAAAAAAAAAATGTTAAATAAATAAAGCACTGCAAATCACTAAAAGTTCAGGGTTTATTTATGAATTTAAAAACTTATGACTCTCTTCATTTTTCTTATGATTGCTAATTTTCTTGACAACCCTAAACTTGATTGTGCCATTAAGATTTAGGTCCAAAGCAACTCTTTAAAACACCCAATAAAAGTTTTCAAGAAATAAAAAAATAAAAATATTACCATTGTATTTTTCTTTAACACCAAGAAACTGAAAGAAAAAATTGAATACACAATTAAGATTTTACTTAAAATTTTTTTTTAAAATGTTATACTTTACATTGCACACTTGAATACACTTAAAATATTTTTAATGGCTTCCTCTAGAGAACAGGGAAATATAGCAATTGTAGTTTTAAATTTTAAGTAGAACTTGACAAAAATCTTAGGCAGAATGCACATACATTTTAGTCATGATGTACACCATTTGTGTGCAACTTGGAAATTTGGTTGGTAGGTGCAACTTAGTTAGAACAAAGTTTGCAACTTAGTCTGGAAGAATTTTCAAAGGAGAAAAAAGGGTCCTGCAAACCTCTTCTTGCCTATATTTAGCTCTTTGCTACATTCTATTTTGATTCTCCTAGAATTTAAAATTTTACCTGCCCAATTTTTACCTAAGTTGAAATTTACATTGCCAATTTTGTGATTTACATTGGCAATTTTGCAACTTACCTTGGTCTGACACCAAATTATTCAGCTGAATCAGCTGACTTGGCCAACTATTGTGCATGTATAATGTACATAGAAAATGTGCCAATAATACCTATTTAGTATACTCTAGACCCAATATGTTTAGTTTAAAGTGAGGACTAAACTATAGAAGGTCTGGATGGTTATTTTTTAATAAAAAGTTGCTTGCTCCTTTATTTTTTCTCTATCCCCTAGTTACCTATACTACTGACTACTTTTGTGAAGTTAATATTACTTATAAAGTCAATATAATAAAAATCTTCAGTTATCTCTCAGTTTCCAACAATGAATTATTTTAATGTACATTATGCTTATGTATTCCAGCATTGTTATTATGGCTAGAAAACTGTTAGCACTGACTACAATGTTATCTTCTTGAAGGTAGTTAAAGTCCATACCATTTATTTATTTTATTATTAATTTACTTGATCATATGTGCGCAACAGTCGGCTGAGTTGGCCAATCCAGCCGACTGATTTAGTGGCTGACCAAGGTAAGTCGCAAAATCGCTGATGTAAGTTGCAAAAATTGTAGAGAAAAGTAGCAAAATCGCCATTGTAAGTCGCAAAATTGGAGAAAAAGGAGGGGGTAAGTTGCAAAAACAGAGAAAAACGAGGGGGGAAAGTCACAAAATCAGAGAAAAACGAGGGGGTAAGTTGCAAAATCAGAGAAAAACAATGGGGTAAGTCACAAAATGGAGAAGAATTGGGAAGATTCAAGCAAAAATGGTTCGCGGGACCTTTTTTTTGGTCCTTTGAACTTTCACCCAAAGTAAGTTGCAAATTTTTTGTTAAACTAAGTTCCACTGGCCAACCGAATTTTTCAAGTTGCGCACCTATGTACTTGATAATACATCTACTATATCTGCAGTAACATTGTCATTATCTATCAATCTTCTTTTTTTATTGACTAGACTAAATTGATTTTTACAATACTGATCTACATGCATATTAACAAATGTGACTTCATAACCTTTAACTTCATTATTGCTTATTATAATTTTTAGTCATTTTCTGTTGGCATTAGCCTGGTATAAATGATAGAATCATACAATTTTTGCTTGGCATAAGCCTCAGCATGATCTAGACTATGGAAAAAAATCCAAAGATTGCCAAATTTTTTACTGAGCAAAATATACTTAAAGCCAAAAATCCTTTATAGTAGAGTTATAATATTTGTTAAAATTAACTTTATACAGCTTCTAAAAATTATTTTAGTTCAAAGTAAAACTAGTTCTAATATAAGATTCATTATTAAATTATTATGTAGGCTATATCCTGGACCAGGTTCAATTTCCAAAAATAGTAAAATAAAAAAATTATATTATCTTTATCGTTAATATTAAAGACTCAAATATACAGATGATCAAGGTTTACTAATATATAAAACAACTTACTTTGGCTGTCTGGTACATCCTCATTATTTGGATCAACAGCAACAGTATGGCTCATTGCAAATTGAGCGAAATCAAAATCATTCTATAAATTATGCAATTTTTACAATTAACTGAAAATATTAGACAGTTAAAGCCAATTTTTCAGTAGTAATAACAGGGTTTTACTAGTAATTTGTAGTACAGCTGCTGATGGGCGAATAAATTGGGATTTTACTATAGGAATTAGTCAAATAAAGCTGACTAGGCCAATACTATAGCTTAAAAAATTTCACTTTTAGGGTCAATTCATTTAGAATTTTGCAATGCCCATGTAATAAATGGCAGTCGTAATAAGTCTAAATTAAATCTGCGCAATGTAACAGCAGCATTAAGATCAGTTTTGCATGCGATATCTATAAGAAACTTTAAATAAAAGCTGTTGTAATCTGTCAATCTTTCTTTCTCCGAAAACAAAATTTTGGAATCTTTTAAAAATCAAGTATTCCGTGATCATTACGTTACGAAGTGACTTAACTTAACAATACAGATCTATCTACCTATCAATCTACCAGCTGCCATTGTTTCAAAATAAATACACACCCGCTAGAGACAGATAGATCTTTCATTATAGGAATTTAACTTCTTTTAAAGTGTGCATGTGCTGAGCTTTCTTTTTCGTTTTTCGCACAACCGTATAGTCAATATTTTAATGCCATAATCAGGCGCGCCGCCATGAATTTATATCGCCAAATTTTATATCGCAAAAATTGCGTAAGACTTGGCTTTTGCGCAATTTTCTTTCAACATAAAATTTGGCCAGCACCCCTGAAGTCTTTTATGAAACAAGCAGTAATGCTACGCATCGCCATCGCCTACTGTCACAATTTTTATGGCTACTCTTGCGCTTTCACCGAAGGAGTTATTCATCTACATTAACTCCGTTGATCTTTAATTAGGATTCACTCATAAACTTTACTGTACGCAATGGGTTGCCTCAGCCCTGAAGCTTCTAACTCAATATTTTCCCTAGGACCACTAGAATTCACTTTGGTCTAGTCTTTGTATTTTCCCTTTACAAACAACAACAAAAGAAAATAGATCAGTTTACTGATGTAGCCCAAAATTCAAAGCTACAAGACGATCAGACCAAAAATCAATAAAAACTCTATCTTCGTCCCAAGCTTGGACGTTAGAGTGATGTTGGAGTGAAAGGCCTCGGCTAAATGAACGAACTCTCGGTTCTCCTATCTTAAAAAAGTAGGGATAAATCTAATCGCTGTAGCGTTTGTCGAACAGCACAACAACGTCTGCAACAGATTCGACGGCTGCCCATACGACTGCATCAGCGTGTACGTGCAGAATCCTAGCAGACTTCCGGGAACTTTTACGCCATCACGTGACCGATGATGGTGCCCCAGTCGTCGCCGTGCAGATGGTGCTTGCTGAAAAGCGCATCAGCTTGTTTATCACCCGAACAGCCCCGGCAGCGTTGAAGGCCCCGCCCCGCAGCGACCACCTGGAACGCGAACCCGTCAGAGTCTGGCGTCGTGAGAAGAGCACCAGCTTGTAGAACTCCATTACTGAGCCTGGCGCACGCTGCTTCGCAATCTTCGGCTTCACGTGCATAAAGTCAATTGTCGCAGACCCTGGATCCTCGAGAAGTAGTTCTCCAAGCGGTTAATCTTTTTCTCCCAATGGCGCCAGTCAAACTTCTCCAGCTAGTAGGTCGCGACCTGCTGCATGACCATGTGCATCCACCTGCGGCTGTTGAAGCCGTATAGTCGAATGTCGAGCGGCTCCACAGATTTCCACAGTGTTGCTGCCTTGTGTTTGGGCCATAGAAATGCTTAAAAAGTGGTGTGATTCTGCTCCAACAAAAGTACACAAAGCATAAATTTTAATCAGATCTTTGACACTCTCCTTGGATACTCAACTAATGTAAACCCTATCCTGACCAACTGTACTTGTTTGTTCATAACTTTTGCAAAACAATTGATATTAACAAAATTCCAACAATATGTTACTCACAGATGTTCCCGCTATAACAGAAATCGTTTTTGTTAAGATAAGTGTAGTCAGACGTGCGCTACATCTAATATTCCCTTTACTTTTTGGACACCCCTCGTAGTTTAGGGAGCCAAATTTAAATGGTTGTTAATTGCAACAGTACAATGGACTCAATCTTAGGTTCCTTTTGTTGGAGCAGTTATTGGCCCATAAATTATCCACATTACCAGGCATTTTTTTAATATTTCAAGTGCTCAATTAACTACTCAAAGAAAGTCTCACTTCTTGATTAAAGCCGACGAAATTGCCTCGCTAGTTGTTGCATTCCAATCTGATTTAGCCGTCAAGAGAATGAAAGAACTGGAGAATTACCCCAGTCGATCGTTATCACCAGCTGGCAGTACGTTGTTCACCTGGAAAGTCGGTAGGGAGGCACCAGTGGCCGGGAAAATACACACTCCGTGGAGCATCATTCTCCCAGGCGTGCGTCGTGTAGCTCAAGGCCTGTCCGAGGGTGCTGTCCGAGGAGGGGATAATTTTCCGGGAAATTTTTTATCCCTTAACGGAGGTTTGGGCGATAGCAATAAATGGGGAAGAATTTTACAGCAAAGGCCTGTGATGCAATAAATCAGATTAGCCGGTTTCCCACAGCAACTACTCTGTCAATTTTCTTTATTTACATTCGGTAAGGAAATAAAGTAAAATTTTGTGGACGCATGGATGTTTTTTTCTAATGTTTCTTTCGCTTCGCAAAATGTCCGTCCAATAGAAATCTCACAGTTGCGAGGGTACTAGATATATCAAACCTTCCTTGGGGGTTTGTTTTATCAAGAGAGGTTGTTTGAATAGCACATCATAGGGCATGAAAAACGTGCATAGAATTGCGCCTACGTAAACTCCAGAACTTGTAGATGAATGCGCACTGCAGTGTTTTAATGCATTTAAATGTAGAATCTCTCATAACAAAAACGTACTTGTATTAAATCGAAATACCGAAAGTTGGATAAAAACCTCAGCTTTGGCTAAGACCCAAAACCGCAAGCTAACTCGACATACTCGTACTTCAAGTAATCCCGTCAAAACCACGCAGCTGCTAAGCGATAGTCCCCTATGGTCAGCTTATTTGCTTATCGCACGTTCAACCCGTTTATCCCTATGAGGATTTTGGAAATCATGTCAGTCAGAGACAAACGATTCTACTTTGCATTTCACCTGTGTCTGTGAGTAGTATACAAAAAACTGATACAACCCCGATTTCCTTATGGAAAAATACATAGCAAGTCCCGTGGCGAAACCCTAGTTCTGATACAACCGCGATTTCCTTATGGGAAAATACATAGCAAGTCCCGCGGAAAACCCTAGTTCTGATACAACCGCGATTTCCTTATGGCAAAATACATAGCAAGTCCCGCGAGTCTATTACATAATCAAGAGCAAAGTTTTTTCGCTCGAGCAAAAAATTCTAGCATTTTATAGTAACTCGCTTTGGGTAAATTTATGCCGATTACATAATCAAACTTTACTAGATAATAACTGAGTTAACGCAAATTTCTGTTACATAATCGAGTAAATTAAGTTGTTTTGTATCAGTCAATTTTATTTTTTCAATTAAAAAGTTTTCTTGCATAGCAAACTTAAAACAACTGAAACTCAGAGAAAAAAAATTTACGCACAGAAAAAGTCTATTTTACAGTTTGACACTTAAAAATATTGAGGCAGAATTCGTAAAACAAAGTTTCGCAATTTGAGATAGGCTTTTTTAAAAGAATTTCTACGCATGACATTTCTTTTCACAATAGTGGAAATAAACGAGTGCAAAGTTTTTCTCGTAGTCAGTTTATAAAATATGTAAAAAATTACCCACAAACCGCAATGGCCACTTTGCGGATCTTGAATTGCAAAGCGAGTATAACTCCAATTCTTTGCTCCTCCGCATTCAACTCCGAGCCACTGCGCCACTCTAGACATCGGATTCAGTCCGAGCGAATCAAAATATTCGCCAACTCGTTTACCTCGGTGTGTCGTGTTTAATCTTTTTGCAGACACCCAAACACAAACCCAATGTTTACCGGGCAGATTCGAGGTATCAGTGTTAACAATGAAAAAATAATCTAATCCATCAAGCGGAAGTGGTTTCAATCTACCAATAAAATCTTGTGGAATGACGTCTAAAAATATAGCATGAGAAAAGTGAGCAAAAAGTTTTTGCACAACATATCGAAGGAAGCGATCAGTGACACCTCGCGTCAAAATAGAGTCAATCATTTCCATATTGTTCCTGGTACGAGTACAACGTCGCGAAGCTCTGTCAGTTGCAGTTGCTTGTCGAAAATGCCTCCAAAAATGACGTTGTACACCGTGCTAGTGGCCGTATTAAATCTTAATTCTACTTTTACATTTCCTTCCTTATACATTTGCACTCCATTTCCTACACCAGGCTCAGATCCCAGACTGAAGGCGAAAATTGAGTAGCCGTTTGCATAATCTGACATGTCAAAACCGAGATCTCGACCATGCAGATAGATTCCAAGTTGCTGCCGCAGGAAAGTATACTCTCTCACACAGTCGCTCTCAAAGTTTGTTTGCAATGGCCGTGTAGGCACCGACTCTCCGTTTACAAACACTCCGATGCTGCTCACATTCGCATGCTCGAAATTAAACGGATTTGTGTCCATGCTGCCGTTAAATGCCTTGTTGCTCACAAACGTCAGTAAAAGTAGCCGCGGTACACCACTAGGAAATAGATTTTCATGCGTGTGGCTTGACGATCCCCGGGGTATAGTAAATGTTCCAAGACTTAGGCTTCGATGTGGGTACAGAGCATTGTGACTTTTTAGTCCGTGAGCATGAGCACTAATCACACTTGGAGATGGTTGCACCAGCCGTAATCGCAGTTCTGCTTGCAAAAATTTTATTTCATAATCTTTTAGTGCATCTGTAGCTCCAATCGCCGATCCGCTTAGAACAAACTTGCTTTTTGCAGGTATTAATTTAATTCTCAGAGGTGTTTTCGAAAGTAAATATCGAGGTTGCCGAAATAGATCTAGAAACAGCGGTCCAGAGACAGTACAGTGTTTATTGTCTGCAATCATTGCTTTTCTCTTTTTGCGTCCTTCGTTTTCGCTTGTCGAGTTCATCTTCCCAGCAGTATCTTTGTAAAATCCCCATGGCACTAGTCCAGCCTTTTGAGCAGTGTGTCCATATTCCAGCAGAGTAAGAAGCATGGCTTTATACGGATACATGAAGCTGCCACCTTCGACGACAGTGTCTCCAATTGTAAATTGCACATCCTCAAATAATGATCCAATAACTAAATTGTTCAGGCAGACAAAATTTTTTGCAGCATCAATAGCATTACCTTCGGAATCACTGACGCTGAATTTTACAGTTAGAACAGTTTCTTGCAAATCCAAATACAAGTCTCCAGCCGGTACGATCTCAAATTCGATTGGCGAACCTTTTGTCAGTCCATGCTGCGGCTGAATGTCGGTATACCGATTTTCCAAAACACTAAATTGAACAGGACTTTGATCGAAAATACTTAGCTCACTTTTGAGTGCAGCAACGTCGGGTCCAAGCAGTTGATTCATTTTTCGAAAAGACTAAACAACTTTTTACTAGCTGTCGCACGTTGCTTACTTTTCCTTGTGCGTTTACGCTTCTTCACACTGCGTCGTTGCTTAACTTTTTGCACTCGCTTTCGTCGTCTAATGCTTATACCTTTTCCAGTCATCCTTCTGCGTCGCTTTCTTGCAGGAGGCATAGAATGCAAACTCTCTTCTACGTCCGCGTTCCAACCTCGCTTGCGTCCCAAACCGATTTTGCTTGCACCTTCTTTTAGATACTCTAAACCTCGATCCAAAAGATCTTTCTTAGCGTTGCGCAGTACTGGAAATATTAGTCGATCAGCCAAGTTTGATAAAAAACCATAACCTTCGTAGACGGGTATTGCCGATCCACCGCCTCGAAGTCCAGTAGAGTTGTTCGGCCCGGAGTAAAAAGCAAAAATAGGATCCATCTCTCACGCTGAGTTTTACTAGAGGTTTTATCCGTTTACTTATAGACCCGAGCAAACAATCTGGCAGTCTTGGCATCAAGATCTTTTTCGCTTAACCATTGACTTCGTGATGCAGGCATGTTTTTCCATTGAACGAGATACAACCGAGTACCATTTTCTGATCGATCAGTTTCGAGAACTTTTTCAATCTCTACCATCGTTTCATCAGTATCACTCACTAGCAGTAATTCAGCTTCATTAAACCTCCCCTTCAAAATTGTATCACTATCTTCATAATCAGACAATTCATACATTGGCGGGTCCGTCGGATGTACACGATGGATGCGATAAGTCTTGTTACTCCATGTTGTTGTATATCCCTTTTCAAAGGTTCCTCGATGCCGAGCGATTCTAACAGTATCACCCAGAGCAAATTTTGCTTCTTTACGAGGATGAGACTTGGTGAACATCTTATCCCACAGGATACCTTGCAGATGCGGATCAGCTTCTACATCTTTCGGTGCTTTACCACTCAGGGAACGATGAGGACTATTGTTAAAATTTTCTTCTAATTGCGGCAAAATGTCAAACCAACGAGGTAAATTTTTAGCTCTAAAATATCGTAGCAATCTCTCTTTAAGTGATCGAATAAATCTTTCTGCCATACTTGCTTTGTAGTTACTTTGACTTACAAAAAACCTGACACCTTCTTTCTTCAACATTTCCCGAGTAGGTCTTCCAAGAAACTCCAATCCAGCATCGCCTTGCAAGTAAACCGGTTTGAAGCCACTTCGAAAAATCTCTTGAAGTACACGACTTACTTCACTAGGTTTTTTCGTTCGCAATGCTCGCAGTCTTACACTTCGTGTAAAACAATCAATTAGTACGAGGATGTATCGATATCCCCGATTCTCAGACTTGTAGTGAGGAAAGTCAGCCAAATCAATTTGAAATTGAAACATTGCAACAGGCGGCACACTGATTTTCGGTGTTGGATAACTTCGCCGAGCTTTTTGAAATAAATGATGCTCCTTAGTTGCGCGCACCCATTTTTCAACTTCTCTTGTAGCATCTTTATGCTTAATGCTCGGAAATTGGTTCTTTACAGCACGCAAAATTTGAGCTCTATTACCGGTAAAAGAAGCCGGATTCTTCAAATCAAAGAATCTATTCGTAAGAAACTCATATATCTCTTTCTGCATCAGCAAAAAACGCAAATAAAAAATTAATCAATCAATCTTTTACCAGTTTATTGACAAAAAATAAAACAATTTAAAACGCAAAGCTTATACACATCAAAAACTGCTTGTTTAAAGTTTACTGCTTGTCTTCCGAATCAGCTTCTTGATGAATTGTATTCTCGCCTGTCTGTTTGTTGCAGCAGATGATTGTTGCTTGAATTGTTTGATCGCCGTCGACCTCTTCAAAACTTTCTGCCAGGATTTTACAACAAATTCCATTCATGATCCAAGAGTAGAGATAGCATACTAGCTTCTTTAAAAAAATCACAAAGATTTTCCAGCACATGGCTTCCATTTTCAAAGAGAAAACAAGTAAAAATACACAATATCTCTTACAATGCTTATACCTCTTTAATCCAAAGTCTGATAATTCTCGAGGATGTCTTCAATTGTCGTTGTCATTTTAGCAGTAGTTTGTAAGTCATTTCTTACATGTCGTCCAACTTGATTCGGTGCAATTTGACGCTTTCGTAGATAGTCCATAAAGAATTTTAGACCATAAGGTGTTTGCTGACGTTTCAGCGGTTTATCTCGAACAACATATTCCATTAAATCAAATACTTCACTGTCGGATAGTTTTATTGGCAATGATTCCTTGATGGAATCAGTACTGTCGTTTTCAAAAAGATTTTTTTTGAGAGCATCGAATCGCATGTGGAAAACCTTGGGGATGTGTCTCGATTCAACTGCAGTACTAGGCTCTTGTTCATCTGCTTTTCGAACAGTGGGTTGCTCGATTCCTGTTTGATAGTTTTTACGCGATTTTAGTAGTCTGTTCTCTAAATCGGATCGCTTTAGTTGAGCTGTTGTAGTTGTGTCAGGCGTTGCATTAGTAGTCGGCGAGGGATGCGTTGTTTGGATTGCTTCATCCAGCATGTCCATTTCGTTTCTCATTTCTGCTATGTTCCTTACCATTGCGTCGCGCGGCGTGTCGAGAATGCTTGTTTTATGCAGAGGCTGACTCGTCTCATTGCTACATGTTTTTTCCATTGATTGAAGCTCACTTTCAGGCACTAGAACCATTCGCCGAAAATCATTTCCTTTGACTGATTTCATGATAGCTACCTTTTACCTCGAATAGCTCGCACCAAATTTGCTGCTCCTGCGGCTGTTCCAACAACTCCAGAAGTAATTCCAAGAGCAGTGCTTATAGCAGGTAGAGCAGCAATAATTGGCGCCAAGAAGGGTAGAAACCCACCATGCTGAATTAGGATTTTTCGTTTAGTACCTGTAGGAGTCCTTTTTTGCAGCAACAAATTTATATACCTACCGTACCGTTCGAGACGCTTCTTGTTACACGAACTAATTGGTACGTGTCCATTAACAATATTTAGTAAGAATTCGACTAGGCATCGAATTTCAGATTGTGACAGAGTTTTGATAAAACTTTTTCTTTGCTGAGGATTTTTTAGACGATTAATAATTTGCAAAATAAAAGCACACTGAGATAGCGAATGTGCACTTCGTTTTCCTTTTGCGCTTAGTGTCGTCATTGTAAAATAATTACATTATTTACCATCAAGACAGCTTTGCTTATAAATCCGTTCGTTGACGAAAATGTAGCACGACAACAATATGCGCACTCGAATTAAAATTAAACGGTTTCCCGCTTTGGTTTGCCAATCGAATTGAAATCTCTTGAATGTACTGCCGATTGGTTTTTACATAATAGGGTGTTTGCAATGCGCTAGTGTCGCGAACAAGTTCTCCATCCTTCTTTTGTTGTAGCTCCACCACTCGAAGTAGCGGTACAGAGGTACTGCCAACAAGTTGATATTCGATAATATCCGTATAACAGTATATGTAGACAGTTTTTCTAGGCGCAGTTAAAGGTAGCTCTGTATCCAGATACGTTTTGGTAAAATACCAGGTTCGATTCTTTCGCCAGTATTCATGAAGTTTGATAAACATTTCTCCGCTAGTTTTTTCAACGTAATTGTCCTGACTCACCAATCGTATGCATTCGCCTGGCAAAAGAACATTGTAGAATAAATAATAATTGTCCGGAACTAAACCAGGACTAGAGCCGGTAATGTAGGTTGCCATGCCAGTATACGATCCATCAGGCGGCTGTAGTGTTTCAATATTCGGTTCTGTAAAAACAGTCGACACTTTTGTGGAAAACTTTTTCCACGCTCCAAACTTGAAAGTTTCGAGAAAAGCCGTCGGTAGCTCTATTGCAATTGCTTTGTCACCCGAATTGCGCAAAAACCAAGAAAATTTGTCTTGTACAGCTGCCGGTCGCCAAGAAACAAATGCTTCCAAATCTGCATCCGTCCAAACGCGCTCCCAGACTGCAACTTTGGAGCTTATAATCTCTTCAATATTAGCAAAGTATGGTACTTGGAATCTACGTTCGCGGTGCGCATTCGGTCGTGCAATTGCTCCGTGACATAGTAACTCAACTAGAGCAACTTCGTAGGAACCATTTTTCAAATCAAGCGGTTCGCTTAATCTAACTCTAAATTCGTTGGGTGAATTATCTTCAAAACTAAGATCATTCGAAGGCAAAAAAAACGTAGAAGCTCATTGCGAAACATGTATTAGTCGAATTTATATTTAATTCTAAAAGTTGCTTATAAAGCTTGAACCAGATGAATCAGAATTGCGAGTATAGACTACATGCCGATCACCAGGAAATATACCAGTTCTGAGACGCAAGAAATCTGGTGTTTTTTGTCGTAGGTCAATAAACAAGTAGGAAAAGGGTTTATTGCTTGTAGCATCTTCAAAGACATTTACAAGAAATCTACTGCTTCGTGGGTACATTTGCCTTGATAGATGTTCAACTGACGCTTGATCACGCGGATTTCGAGTCAGACAAATGTAACTAGCAGATAGGCTTCGGATGCGAGCTTCCGGATCAGAGCGATTAAAAAGGTTCTGACAAAGGTATACACAAGTCAACGGTATATGATGCGCATATTTAGTAAACATGTTACTAAACTCTTTGGAACCAACCACCTCGCTCTGTAAATCATCAACAATAACCAAATCATGCGGCTTAAAACGAGAAACTATATCCGACGGGAAACCTTTAATAAAATATACAGGATCATTTCCAGATTTAGTCCAATTTTGCTTTATACGCTGTTGCTCCTCTGATGTCAAATCGGTACCGTGACACCAGACAAGACGACAAGGTTTTTTGTCAAACAGCTCATTTCTTTCGCTCAACAACCGCAGTGTCCATTCTGTTTTACCTGACATTGATGGTCCAGCAACAATAAATGTAGAGTCATGAGCCAATTGCATATTGTAAGTATTCATGTTAAGCACCAAATCGTTGCTTCAGTTGCATAATCTTTGCAACAAATTTTGCAGCAAGCTTTTCGCCCAAGCCACTCGAGGGATCGTGTGCAATCTCTCGCGCACCAGACTCTAGTTGTTGGTCTGCTTTTAGTCGTTCTTGCACGTCAGAATGCTGATCATAGGCAACGTCGTGAAGCATGCACAATTTGTCAAGACGATTAATTCCTTGTTGACCCTTGGCTAGTCTTTCTTGCAAACGCGTACCCGGTCCGCAATACTGATAGCCACCAGGCAAATGTACTTCAAATGGCAAATGGTTTATCAACCAATTTAGTACTCCAAAACCTCGTTGAGTCCTTTTCTTCTTTTTGAAAGAATTTAAACGACGCTTAACAAACTTTTGTCTTTTCCTTCTTACAGCCATATTGCTTATTGTATTTATAAAAAAAATGAATAAAAAACTATTAACAAATCAAATAATGCTTATAGTCAATTAAAGCAGCGCTCTTAGTTGAATCTGCAGACTTTAAAACCAGTGCCTCTGACTGGCGGTTCCTCCATTTCTTTTTTCGAACCTCCGGCCTCTTCCAGCAAGACCTTCGGTGTTGCCAATTTTTCGAGATATAGTTCGCATAGAGCGTCGCCTCTTTCAATTATAAAGTCCTCTTCTCCGTAATTGCAAACGTGAAGCATTACTTCGCGTTCAAATTGGTAACTTATTGGGCACGACTTGATGTCGATGCCCTTTACTATCAAACTCCACCGAGTTTCCACCCGGCCAAAACATTCAGCCGGTAGTTGGACCTTAATTCCGGTCCGAATTGTTTTTCGCTCCGTTGGCGAAATTACTTCGTCAATTGGAGAAAAAAACGTGTAGCCAGCCGACTCAGCCAGCTCTCTTTGCGGGATGATGGCGCAATCGAGGGTTTTCTTTACAATCATAAATTCGGCCATTGTGCTGGTTTTTGCTGCAAGTGAGAAAGTGAATAAATATTTTTTTATATCGTCAGGTTGAAGAGTCTTTGGCTCTATACTATCTTCCACAATGTCAAAAAATACTAGTTCTCCTAACTCCATTATAATAATAAAAATGATTAAACAGAACTAAAATTTTTACAGGCTAAAACAAATTTAATGCAAGTTGCGTTTACTTATAATAAAACAGACATGCACACAAAAAGTTTCAAGAAAAATTTGTGCTTCCGAATCCGCAATTGCGACGCTTGAGTGTCGGTTCCACCATTTGGCAGACTCCGCCAGTCTCTTGCACAACTACGCCGGGAGTTTCCACTCGTTCCAAGATTAGCTGAGCAATTCTAGTGCCCGGCTTGAAATTGAAGTCGAGCGAACTGTAGTTGTAAAGAATTATAGACACCTCACCAGTGTAGTCCGGGTCAATGACTCCTCCATCAACAGTGATTCCTTGTCTTGCCAGACTAGAACGCGGAGCAATTCTTCCGTACGTGCCGTTTGGTACACTAATCTCCAGGCCAGTTCGAACTACTAGACGCTCGTAGGCAGCAACAGTCCCTTCGACAGCAGCAGACAAATCGTATCCAACGGATCCCACAGTTTGTCGAGTTGGAATACTTGCCGACTCCAGGAGAAGACGAACCGACAGCTTGTCACTCGATGTCTCGTCAATACTAGACATTTTCTCTTTAGCTGCAAATAAGTTGGCGAATAAATTAATTTTTTTACAAGTTGCTCTCGGATCAGGTGTTGGTGGTCTTGACTTAGGTGATGCAAAATCTTTCAACACTAATTGTTGAAGCTGAGGGAATCTTTGACTAGTCATTTTGAGAAATGAAAATAAAAAAACTTACAAGTGACACATGATATAAAAACCTAAAAATGTATAATGCTTATAATGTGAGCACAGTGACAAATAATTTGTTACACATGGAGCATATACAATCAGCATTACAGCGAATCAGCGAAAACAATCAAGTTGTTGTGCTCGATGCGGCTTTAAAAACAAGACTGCTCCGCGTTTTCGACCAATTGAAATGGGTACCTTGAAGGCACGTGCCGGTCCGGTTCGGTTCGGTCCGGTCCCCGGCGCGCTCCGCGCGCCCGCCGCCGCCGCCGCCGCCGCCGCCGCCGCCGCCGCCGCTCCCGCGGCGGCCCCACCCCCACCACCAAACTCATGTTGCGGTGGTAAGAGTGTTGTCTCTGCTCGATTTTTACGATAAATGTTGAGCATCAAGTCGACTTGTTCAACATTATCGTAATGCCAATTGCTTCCGCGAGTTTGGAAATTGTCAATTTTTGTTGTGATATTGGATATTGCGTGTGCAAACCAGTCATTGAATGCGTCGGGGGAAAGTTGCAAATCGCCCTTGTTACTAAACGTGACCTCGTCAAAAGTTATTGTCGCTACGTTGGTGTTGAAATAGGCAGAAATGGCTTCGATTGTCTCACCGCTCCCGTTTTCATCTGCTGGTCTCGGGCGACTAAGTTTCACCTTGAGATGAATGCAGGTACGAAGTAGTAAACCGGGCGATCCGATTTTGTCAAGCAGATTGTAGACTGGTTGACGTAAATCTGGAAGCAACTCGCTCGGAAGTTTGCCTGATGGATTGTCTGGAACAAACTCGATGAGATTGGTGCGTCCACGATGCGCTGATTCGCTCAGATTGACGTTCCAACCAGTTGGCGGATTTGCAACCAGGGATCGAATAGGTGTTGCCAGCAGGTCTTGAGGTGAGAAACATTCGCCATGTGAATGAGCATGCAGCTCAGCCTGTCCGCTAAAGATTTTGCGACACACGGCGCAGCGTGCTCGCGGCATCTGTTGTTGCTCTTTTTATTGGTGCTGAAATTAAAGAGGATTTGTTAGATTAATATGTTTCTAAGCGATTGTAAAGCTAGATGATGGTAAAGAAATTAAGCAACAACAAAGAGTTTTTTTTTAAAGCACATGTAGCGATTAAAATGTTTATTTAGTGAACGCGCGCATTTCATTCAATTTGAGACAAGATTTGCTCTAAAAAATTCAACATGAGGTACAGTTCCTCTTGGTTTCTAACACCCATTATTACAAATCTACGAGAAAAGAATACATTGCAAAAAAGTCTAGGGTTGGAAATTGAACGAATCGAAACGGCTTGAGGAAAAAGTTCTGCATTGCAGGAAACTGTAAAATCTTTATACGCTTGACCAATGCAATATTTAAAGTGTTGAAAACCATTTGATGGCCAGAAAAAATCATTAATGATGCCTACATAGGTGCTACTCTGAATTCGGATTGAATCTAAATTGACAGGGTGAATAGTGTCGTTGATAAATCTTAAAACTGAGATAATTTGACAGTTTGTA
Organism: Macrostomum cliftonense; assembly: GCA_950096795.1. NCBI lineage: Eukaryota > Metazoa > Platyhelminthes > Macrostomidae > Macrostomum > Macrostomum cliftonense. The sequence continues at coordinate 486,795 of CATNEM010000350.1, read as the reverse complement.
ATGCAGCCATATATTGTTATTTTGCCTGCGGGATAAATTTGAACTGTAGCGTTGGAAAAGCAAGTCTTTAGCATAGTTGGTCTGCTTGAAAAAATTTTACAAAACCGCCCTCTCGACTGAAGAACTTCTTTTGCCTGACTTATATCAAAGGATTCGCCTTGCAGCATTTTTAGACTAGCGCTAAAAATTAGTAGAACAAGGCGCTGAAACAAAAAATATGCTAGTTTTTTTCTATAGTATTCCCATAAAATCCGGATGGCTAGCAATTCTAGAGACTTTTATGCAAAAGACTTGCTGTTAAGGTGATACAATGATTTTATAATACTGAAATTGATAAAACTTTACCTAAAGCCCTAGTAAAAAGATTAATGTTTGTCAATTAGAAACGTTTTTACTCATCTAAACTGCTGTCAGAAGATGAGGCTGTGTCTTGCGCAGCTAGATGCTTTGCAAACGAATCTTCTTTGCTTGCCACCCGGATTCCAGCAGAAGAATGTTCGCCACTCACCAGAGCCTTTGCCGGTGGAACTTCGATCCAGTCCGAGTCGTCGGCAGTCTTTTTGGCTTGCTTCTGTTTCTCGGCGGCAGGTTGCTTCTTGGTTGTTGGTCGCTTTCGCTTTGTGCTCTTCTTCTTCTCGGCAGAGTAGAATTGCGGTGGTGGATATGACAGCTCAGAATTGTCGTCATCTTCTATTTCAACGACGTCTTGAGTCTTGATCTTTTTGTTGCGCTTCTTTGAGCTTCCGCTGGCAGTCTTTTTCCCGTTGGCCTTCTTGATCTTTTTGGCCGCAACGGGACTGACCTCTTCGTCGTCGTCGTCAGACTTTTGCTCGGCTGGTAGAATCAATGAAAGATGCGATCCTAGAGCGTTGACCACATCTCGATTAGTAGCCGACTTGGAGGCGTTTTCAATCAGCGTTAGAGATCTAACGCACATAGTTAGCCTCCAAGTGATGCTGCCTTTTGGGCAAAACAAACCCATCGCTTGGATCGAGATTTGATAGTTGCCTGTCAGACCCTTGAATTCTGACAGCGGCACTTCTTTGCCATTCGGATAGTCGGGAGATACCCGATATGTCACGCATGGATACGAAGGATTCACATTGATCCATTGCTGCGTGGGATGCTCGAGTTCTAAACCGCTTGACAAACTTGCATAGCGCGCCAGCAATCTCGAATCGCCAATTTGGGCTAATTTGCCCGACACTCCAATCTCAATTCTCCGTAGAGATTTTACCAATTGTTTGTCACAATTTTCCGAGTTAAAAGCAATCGCGATTGCATCTCGGGGCTCATGTTTGCTCGACTCAAACTCTGGTCGCTCAGTTATTCCTCGAAAAAGCAGCATAGGGGCTGCAGTTTGAAAAATAACTGGATTAAGAGTGTCTGACTCTGGCGATTTCCAAAAAATATTGCGGAAAAGACTAGAGCCATTAACCGAAGACGTCGATTCGCCAATAATAAAGTCAGGAATCGAGTTCGGTCGCACAAATTGATTCGCATTTAAAAAGAGTCATGCTAATCAATTAAGGAGCTTCTCTTTTGCTGCAAAATTAATAGAGTATTGCTGCTCGGAGAGCTCATGTAAATTTGAGCGTTTTTCGGCTTGTATTTATACTGCCTAGAATGACTTTCAAATGTTTATTTTGCTGGGTATTACATAATACTTTGTCAAAACATTTTAGGTACTTTAAAAATTTATTACTACGATTACATAACAGTTTCAGAGTTGATTACAAGCCTTGGGTTAATGCTCTTGAATTGTGCTTTAATTATAAATTTTTTTATTATTAATTAACTAAATTTATTTCGTAGGTAATATGGAAAAGTTTTATAATTTATTTTTAATGAATAGTTTTAATTAAAAGTTATTGCGTAACTTGTTTTACTGTTTGCTTTAAAATTTTTTATTTTGAATGTAGCTTTTTCGTTTTATTTTCTTTAGATTTTTGGATTGATATATAGTTAGTCTTTTTGATTTCCTTTTAGTTTTTAGAATGCTGCAACACAACAAATTTTTGGCTATCATTAACTCACAGGCGAATAATGCGGACAAAATGTTAGCAGCGCTTGACAAGACAAATGAAATGCTTAAAAGTATTCATTCCAGTTTTGAAATTATAAGAATGATTTGTATTATTTTGCTAGTTGCTCAGGTCAGCAGCCTCATTTTTTTATTTGCAAGACGATTCATTGCTGCCTATCAGCAAGGTCAGCGCTCCGAGGCAATTGTGTAAGTTTTGTGTTGTTTTTTGTTGCTAAGTTATACTAGTAGTAGTAATAATCTTATTCAAATCCTATTTCTATAGTATTAATATTTAATTTAAATTTATTTTCATTTTAGACTAGCTGCTACTGAGGAAAATAGTGGCAATAGAAATAATGCCATGATTGCCACCAACTGTTCGTCCAGCAGCAGCAGCACATTTTCAGTTGGGAACATCGAATTTAGCCGAATGCCGATTACCTCAACGCCAAATTGGCTCAGTACACTACCAGAGGAGTCAAGTGAAGCTGCACTAATTAAATAAGCCAAGTATACTGACTATGTGACTTTTTTTCCGCTAGCTAATGTTTGCCATTTTTTCTTGCTATTGGAATAGTTTTGGACTAGGTAAAGATTAAAAAAATAGGTAAAGTAATAAATTTGTAAATTTTGTGGGTTTATAATTTTAGATTAAACTTAGTTGAAGAAACATTAGCTAGTCTACAATTCTAGGATTTTGTTTTTTTTTTGTTTTTTTTCTTTTGTTTAGCTCATTTTTTGTTATAAAAAATACCGTATATTTTTGTTGTTGTCTTTAAAGTCTTAGTAACTTCCAATTTATTTTCTTTACTACTTTTTGCCTTTTTTGTAAATACATTTTTTGTCAAAAGCATTTTTCATTATATTTGATTTTCATTTTATTTGATCTTAATATTTTAGTTACATGTTTGACAATCAGATCTTTGCCAAAAAAAATTTCCCGATATATTCAAAATTTTTTTTACCTTATGAAATTTTACATTTTGTTGTTTGAATATCCTTTTTCTAGTAATGTTTTTTGCCAATGTATGTGTGTGTGTGTTTTGATTTGCATTTTCTTTAAATAATCATTTTAATACAACTGAATATAATAAAATATCTTTTCATAACTATTGCCAACATTTTATTTTTTTGTATAACTAAAAATTTTACTACATTCTTTGCCACACGTGTTTTATTGTTATTTGATATTGCATTTTTACTTACAAAAAAATAATAAAACAGAATGCAATTATCTATGTTTTAATTTGTTTCAACTTAATATTTTATTGTGTTCATTTAAAATTGTACAGATAAAACAAGCAATTTACTGGTAATGAATTTATTGTAAAAACAGTTTATGGGTGTGCAGAAGATTATAAATTCCATTGATTGATTGCATCCTCTGTGGGAATTAGTAAATGTAGGCTGACAAAGCCTGGTGGCGCTGGCCCACCTAGATGAATCCTTGGAAGCAAACGTTGCTGGTGAAGTGGCGGTTGGCTGTTAAAAACTCCTCGCATTGACGTCATACGGGCGTATGGATGCGGCCTGAAAGCACCTCTCGCCTGTTGTTGCTGTTGTTGAAATATTTGTTGTTGGATTTGATCTGTTGGAAATGAGTTGAAATCGAAATTAGTTTTGAATTGACTTTGCTTGATAGTTGCTTGTAATACAAGAAATTACCTATATAAAATAGGTAGTGTTGCGGTTGCTGCTCCTGCTGACCTGTTAAAGTTTTAATGTTCAAGTTTAATTAGAGTCTCCTCAGGATGCTACTATTTTAAATAAATTAAGATATACCTTGATACAGCAACAAGGGAGGCTGTTGCTGCTGCTGCTGCTGCTGCTGCCGCTGCTGCTGCTGCTGCTGCTGCTGCTGCACAGTAGGTGTGACATATCCGACTGAAATAGAGAAACAAACATTATAATTGGTAAAGTTAGAGAAGAAAACATTTTAAGAAATGTTTGAAATTACCTTGAGCAGGTTCTGTTGACGCTGTTTGAGCAGTCGACGAAGCTGTATGTTTAAGTAAAAATGTTGTTAGTAAAACTTAGATGAAAATTGAACTAATAAATAGATATATATTATACTGATATACCTTGAGAATTTTGCAAGCGAACAGCTATTCTTTCAATTCTCTGCCCTGGTACTTCTGCTGGTCCTATAAAATATTATAGAAGAGTAAATTTAACGAATCTGTTCTACTGAACTTAGATCTTGACTGAGTATAAAGTAGAAATACTTACTGGCACTTGAGCGAATGGCGGCAGCATCGTCGTCAGGAATAATAATGGGCAAATTCATTGCTAGCTGTATACTGAGACGTATTCGTAGACTGAGATGTTTAGTGTTGCATTTTACTCGAAACTTGAAGAGTATATATATATAGTCAGTTTGTTGGATAAATGCACGATAGACTTTTGTCTGCTGTTTATCGCACATTTTCTTCATCAACGTGTTAATATTTTAACTCGCTAAGCACATTCATATTGATAATTGAATGTAATGGGAATGCTTCATTCATTAGTCGGGCATTGTAGTGGTAAAACTCGCTAAGATTGTAATTATCGTATATCGCCAGAAAGTATTAGCAATTCAAAGGCAAAATTCCACATGTGCTGAGCATTTTTTTTTTTTTTAGAATTTGTGCTTTACAATAGATCCTAATGTCTTTGAACTTTGCCGCCGCCTTTTTACTTCGATTACTTCTAAATAGATTATTTGAAAGCTATAATTGCTTTCGGTAAAAACTTGATGAGTGCTAGAATCTTACTCAAGACTAAGCTAAATTTTATAAAGCTTTAAAATTGACAGACTGACACAAAACAACTTAATTACTCTCGATTGTGTTTAAGAAATAAATTGCGTTAACTCAGCTACTATCAAGTTTCGATTATGTAATAGATATAAAATTTACCTGAAGTGAGTTACTATAAAATGCTCGTTCAAGCAGTAAAAAAAAATTGCTGATGATGATTATGTAATAGACTCGCGGGACTTGCTGTGTATTTCGTCATAAGGAAATCGCGGTTGTATCAGAACTGGGGTTTGCCGCGGGACTTGCTATGTATTTTCCCATAAGGAAATCGCGGTTGTATCAGAACTAGGGTTTCGCCGCGGGACTTGCTATGTATTTTCCCATAAGGAAATCGGGGTTGTATCAGTTTTGTGTATACTACTTCTGTGGTTCTGCCTTATAGCTGGCACTGCAAATGGAATTGTGTACGCGGCGACAAGAAGTCTGGCACTACTCATCTTCATGCCGGTTTGCGCCGTGCTCACCTTCTCAAGCGTTTTCGGCATTCGATGGTTGAGGCTGAAGTACGATCCGCAGATGTCGGCATGAGCTGATGAAGGATGGCCTTGACTTGAAACATCCTCTAATTAAATACTTTGTTATTACACAGTGACATGCATTATGCTTTGTGACCAATTTTTATATTTGCATTCTGTCCCCTACCACGGGGGGCGAGTGGCTCGGCGGTCTAGCGCGTCTGCCTTGTGTGCCACTGGTCCAGGTTCGACCCCGCGTTGTAGGTTGCCTATTTTCCCAAGCGTGGTTTCGTGTGCAGGGTCACATTAATTTGGGGCCTTGTGCACGAATTGGTTGGGCTATGGGCCAGTTGTGCAATTTACGCCCATGAGGGCAACCCTCCAAGGCATAGAGAGTGTACATTCGTGGAACCGTCGCTTGTACACCCTATGTGAGTGCGTGACTGGGTGCCGGCCTGTGTGTGTGTATGAGAGTCTATGCCTGTATACCGTATTTAGTGTGACTGAACGCGCTTCAGGAGTCAGCGCAATGGACAGTCATGCCCAGTCGCTGGTTGTGGGGCGATGTCGCTTTAAGTGTCAAAGTCCCTACAGCCCTCCTGCAGATTAAGCTTATATTTAGCTTGTCCCCTAGCTAGTACCACTCCCATCTCTCTCCCTATTCGATCCTTTCACTCATCACTTTCATCTCCCAATATGTCATCAACCAAAATTGAGCAAGACTAAGTAGATGTAGCAGTTTTAAATTTTTTTTGTGGACGGAATAACAAAATCTCTGCAGAGATAAGCAAAAGTGTCGATCCTTTGGTGTTCAGTTTATCAGATTTATCAGAAAGATAGCAGCTGATATTCTATAAAGCATTGAAAATAAAAAAATACAGGAAATGAAGCGTAACCTGATGGAAATAGCGATAAAGTTACGTCGAGAAAAGTTTTGATAGAAACAGACAACAAGTGCATTAAGGAAAATAAATTTGTTGACGATCTGTGCACCAATTTACTGATTTGTTTACCTGTTAATCTATTTTCCTTTTATCTATCTATCTATCTATCTATCTATCTATCTATCTATCTATCTATCTATCTATCTATCTATCTATCTATCTATCTATCTATCTATCTATCTATCTATCTATCTATCTATCTATCTATCTATCTATCTATCTATCTATCTATCTATCTATCTATCTATCTATCTATCTATCTATCTATCTATCTATCTATCTATCTATCTATCTATCTATCTATCTATCTATCTATCTATCTATCTATCTATCTATCAATCAATCTACTTATCTATCTATCTATCTATCTGTCTATCTGTCTATCCATTTATCTATCTATCTATCTATCTATCTATCTATCTATCTATCTATCTATCTCTCTATCTATCTATCTATCTATCTATCTATCTATCTATCTATCTATCTATCTATCTATCTATCTATCTCTCTATCTATCTATCTATCTATATATATCTATATATATGTATATATATCTGTCTATCTATGTATCTATTACTCGTATTTAGTCAATTTTTAAATAAAAATCTTTTATCTTCTCTATTCGTTGACTTTAAACGATAAAGTTGATTTTATGCTAAAATAGTGGATCGTCTTATCTTTGACTCTTTCTTATCTCCTGCTGGTACACTTAAAAGTAAAAGGCAAATAGAGGACTAGATCTCCTGCGCGAAAAAGCTGTCAATAAAAAAGAAAAAAAATATCTTACAAAGCATGGTGTAAAAAAGGCAGACTGCAAAGCTAAACAGTAATTGTGCGCTTAAAATCATCCGCTTGTTTTCTTGGAATGCAAAATCAGATAAAAAATTATTGCAAAATAAAATAAGTAAATAGATTATGTGGAGGGATTAGGAATGTGTAAATTCTAGGTAAAAGAACAATAAAAATTTGACTAAACTGTACACGACAAGTAAATAAAGCACTTATATAATCCGTTATTACATTGCATCTTTTCTATCCATAAAGTATTAATAAGATTTTAAACAAAATACGACAAAGATCTAACATCTAATTGAAAACCAGCTGTTAAATTTTAAACACCCAATCTCTTAATTAGTTGCTGACATCCTGACACCCCTTATTGGTTGCTGACATCCTGACACCCCTTTATTGGTTGCTGACATCCTGACACCCCTTATTGGTTGCTGACATCCTGACACCCCTTTATTGGTTGCTGACATCCTGACACCCTTAATTGGTTGCTGACATCCTGACACCCCTTATTGGTTGCTGACATCCTGACACCCCTTATTGGTTGCTGACACCCTGACACCCTTAATTGGTTGCTGACATCCTGACACCCTTAATTGGCTGCTGACATCCTGACACCCTTAATTCGTTGCTGACATCCTGACACCCTTAATTGGTTGCTGACATCCTGACACCCAAAATTGGTTGCTGACATCCTGACACCCTTAATTGGTTGCTGACATCCTGACACCCCTTATTGGTTGCTGACATCCTGACACCCCTTATTGGTTGCTGACATCCTGACACCCCTTATTGGTTGCTGACATCCTGACACCCCTTATTGGTTGCTGACATCCTGACACCCCTTATTGGTTGCTGACATCCTGACACCCTTAATTGGTTGCTGACAGCCCGACAACCCCTATTGGTTGCTGACATCGTGACACCCTTAATTAGTTGGTGACATCCTGACACCCTTAAATCTATTATAAATAGAAAACAAAATCTATGAAAATAAGTTTTACAATTTTGGAAAAACGTGCGTTTTGACTTCTCAATACCAAATTAATATTTTTTCAATTACCGCACTCTCAACAGCCTACTCAATCAGTAGAGCAGAGCGACCGCTCTCAGACCAGATCAAAGCGGCGGTAAATTCCCAAATCGCAGCGGCGGCAGAGGAGCCGCCCCGGCTGAGCCACCGACAGTTCCATCGGGATGGTTCAGCCACGAGTTCGACATCGGCTGAGGCCTCTGACTCGTCAGAGCCTCGGCAAGGCCGTGCTGAGTCTCTCCTTGCTCCCGACGCTCGCTGCTGAATGCGTCGACATCCGCGGCTGCCCCCGTCGACAGCGGGTTCGCTGCTTCCTGATAGCCTGGAGGCGGCGTGTCAGCGGGCTCCTGAAGCGGCGGAGGCGCCGACGGGATTGGGAACCGCGTCTCGTCTGTCTGTCGCTGCACCCGACGCTGGTCGGAGAATCCGCCGCCGATCGTCACTCGATCGTCGGCGACGGTGAAAATGGCGAAATCGGTGAAGTTCTGGCCGTTGCTGAGGTCCGGCTTGGCGCTGCTGCTGCCCGCGCCGGCGTCGCTGCGGCCTGTGGCTGAGGAATCGTCGTCGGCTTGCTGATCGAAGGCGATGACGTCAATCTGCGGGTAGTTAGACACGGACACCCAGCTGTTAGACACGGACACCCAGCTGTTAGACACGGACACCCAGCTGTTAGACATGGACAACAATCTGTTAGACACGGACACCCAACTGTTAGACACGGACACCCAGCTGTTAGACACAGACGCCCAGCTGTTAGACACAGACGCCCAGCTGTTAGACACGGACACCCACCTGTTAGACACGGACATCTATGCATCTGTTAGACATGGACACTCGTGTGTTCGACACAGACGCCCAGCTCTTAGACACGGACACCAACCTGTTAGACACGGACACCCAGCTGTTAGACACGGACACCCACCTGTTAGACATGGACAACAATCTGTTGGACACGGACACCCAGCTGTTAGACATGGACAACAATCTGTTGGACACGGACACCCAACTGTTAGACACGGACACCCAGCTGTTAGACACAGACGCCCAGCTGTTAGACACGGACACCCACCTGTTAGACACGGACATCTATGCATCTGTTAGACATGGACACTCGTGTGTTCGACACAGACGCCCAGCTCTTAGACACGGACACCAACCTGTTAGACACAGACACCCAGCTGTTAGACACAGAAACCCAGCTGTTAGACATAGACACAAAAATTTTAGACACGGACACCAACCTGTTAGACACACCAACTTGTTAGACAGCGACACCAACCTGTTAGACACAGACACCAACCTGTTAGACACGGACACCAACCTGTTAGACACGGACACCCATTTGCTAAACGAGGACACCCAGTTATTAGACACGGACACCCAGTTATTAGACACGGACACCCAGTTGTTAGACACGGACACCCAGTTGTTAGACACGGACACCAATCTGTTAGACACAGACACCAACCTGTTAGACACGGACACTCATCTTTTACACATGGACACAAATCTGTTAGATACGGACACCAACCTGTTAGACACGGACACCCATTTGCTAAACAAGGACACCCAGTTATTAGACACGGACACCCAGTTATTAGACACGGACACCCAGTTATTAGACACGGACACCCAGTTGTTAGACACGGACACCCAGTTGTTAGACACGGACACCAATCTGTTAGACACAGACACCAACCTGTTAGACACGGACACTCATCTTTTACACATGGACACAAATCTGTTAGACACGGATCATTGGAAAATGCCTGGTAAGGCAACGCAACCATGGCTTGCTAAAATATAAGAAGCACATAAAAAAAGTGCGAACACAACTTAACTGTTGTTGACTTCGTATGTTCTGTCTTACGCTAAGATAAGAAGATATAACAGTGGCGTCGCAGCTATCGAGACTGTGCGATAAATTTGGAAATGGTCAACTCTCCTAACAAGCCAACGAGTCCGGCTTCGCAGACTGCGTCTAGCAAACCGAAAGCTGCAATTTCTCGGAGTGCGGCAACGGCTTCATCAGCTGGCGCTCAAGAAGAGGCACCAGTGGCTGCACAAGGCAATCGCTCAGCAAATGGAATGGCTGAGATCGAGAAACTGAGTGAAAACTGCAACTTGGACCGCTGGTTGGATCGGTTTGAGATTGCAGCGCGCTTCTTCAACTGGACAGCAGCGGGTAAGGCAGAAGTTTTGCTGCTCAAGACTGCTCCTACTCTGTACGACAAGCTGGCAGACTATGTGTGTCCAGAAAAGCCAGGCGAGATGTCATTCGAAAGCTTGAAGGAGGCACTACAAGAGTTGCTGACACCTACAACCTACGTGCTGGCCGAGAGATTTTCATTCCAAAAACTGGGCCGTGAACCTACTGAGTCCGTACGAGCTTTTGCGGAAAGGCTGACAAAAGCGGCGGAGAAATGCGAGTTCGAAAACCGAGACGTGAGAATGCGGGACCAATTCATATGCGGTCTCGGCAGCCAAGCAATAGTCGGAAAGCTGATCATCAAGGATCACAAAAAGCTTACCTTTAAAGAGGCAGTTGCGGAAGCAGAAGCTCACTCAACTCTATTGGAGACACAGATAATGAAAACGGCTCCAAAGTCAGATTCTGGAACAGTCCTAAAGGTTTCGATGCGAAGGCCGATTTCTAAGCCTAAAGATGCCAAAACGCCGACAGTTACGGATCGTCTATGCAAAAAGTGCGGTGGCACCCACGAGAGGTTTAAATGCCCCGCGTTTGGCAAGACCTGCAACCGATGTGGCAAGGCAAATCATTTTGCGAAAGCCTGCAAGAGCTCAGAATTCCCACAAAGGAAGGCCGGTGGCTCAGGCAAGCAAGCTGTGCAGAACGTACGAGAGAGCTCTGGAGTTTTCACAGCAGAAGTGCAGAACTGCAGTCAAGATCGAGATCACCGACAGCCGATCTCAATTACAGTGTTCGTGATAGACGGGCTGAAGAGACATGCTCTAAAATGCGAACTAGACACTGGAGCAGGCGTGTCAATAATGTCAGGGTCTCTCTGGAAGCAGTTGGGTCGGCCCGCCCTGAAGAATTCCAATACACAGCTCGGTGGATATGTCAGTGATCACAAGTTCACCGTCCTGGGCCGATACGAAGCTCTGGTAGAGCTGGAGGGAAAGTATCAACACATCAACTTCGAAGTCGTTAAAGGAAGCAAAAACTACGCTTTGCTCGGACGTGATGTTCTAACTGTACAGCTAGATACAGGAAGCAAAATCAATGTTTCCATGAATGCGGCGTACCAAGAAACAAGTTCGACGGCAATGAGAGCGCACCTAGAGCTAAAGATTGGCGCGGTACCACGTTATGTAAAAGCACGGCCACTGCCGTTTGCTCAACGTGCGGCTGTAAAAGCAGAATTAGATCGTCTGCTCAAAGAAGGAATTATTGAGGCTGTGAAATTCTCGGATTGGGCCATCACCGATAGTAGTGGTCAGCAAGCCCAACGGTGGAATTAGACTGTGTGTTGACTATAAAAATACAGTGAACCCACAGTTGGTACAAGACAGTTATCCGACTCCAACACCGGAAGAAGCTTTCTCTACAGTAGCGGGCTGTTTCCGGTACAGCATTATCGACCTAGAGAAGGCGTACAACCAAATTGGGTTAGATGAGGCCTCAAAACCGCTAACAGTAATGTCAACACCTTTCGGGAATTTCAAATACAACAAACTTGTGTTCGGGATTAAAACAGCACCGAGCATCTTTCAGCGTTACATATCACAAGTTATTCAAGGAATTTCAGGATCAATCGCCTACATGGATGATATATTAATCGGTGGAAGAGACGAGACAGAGCTGAAAGAACGAGAGAGCCAAGTGCTACAACGACTAAAGGCTGAAGGACTGAAGGTGAATGAGCTGAAATGTCAACGAAACCAAGCTCGGGTCCGATTTTTGGGTCATGTTCTGGACAGTGGTCGCATTTATCCCGATGGAGAGAAAGTGCGAGCCATTAAAGAGATGGAAGCTCCAAAAAGTCTGGCTGAAGTAGAATCCTTCCTTGGATTAGTCACCTTTTGCTCACGGTTCATCCCAAAGTTATCAGAGATGGCTGCTCCGTTGGTGCAATTGAAGCGCAAGGATGTGGAGTTTTCTTGGGGTCCACAAGAACAAAAGGCTTTCAAAAGCATCCAGAAGTCTCTCTCAGAAGACGCGGCTCTACATGCCTACGACCCAAAGCTACCGGTTGAACTCGAAGTTGACGCATCCCAGACTGCTCTTGGCGGAGTCCTGAGTCAACAAGGACGTCCTGTCCTTTACATCAGCAAACTACTGTCGTCAGCTGAAAGAAATTACTCGCAAATTGAGCGGGAGGCACTTGCAATTATTTGGGGAGTCAAAAGATGTCATCGTTTTCTCTGTGGCCGAATATTCAAGTTGATAACAGATCATCGACCTCTCATTTACATTTTGGCTGTAGACAAAGAGTTGCCACTGAGAGTGTCCGCAAGGCTGCAGAGATGGGCAATATTCCTCACTGCATATGGCTACGAAATCGAGTATCGAAGGTCCAAAGCTATGGCATCGGATGCTCTATCTAGACTTGTTCCTTCAGGAAGCAGCGGTGAAACGTTGGAAATTGGAAACATCCACACTGTCTCAACAACCTTACCTCTAGAAGACATCGCACTAGCTACGGAGCGGTGCAGCCAAATGCGCCTATTAAAAAATGCTATAAAAACAGGCAGCTTCAACCACTTCAAGTTAAGACCATTCAAAAATATTCGAGATGAACTAAGTGTACAAGACGGGGTTATCCTTTGTGATCACAGAATCGTTGTTCCAAGACCCTTGCGAATGAAAGTGATCGCCGCAGTGCATGAGGTGCACTTGGGCATTTCCAGGACAAAGTCATTAGCACGCTCAGAATTTTGGTGGCCTGCCATGGACAGCGATATTGAGCGGACAGTCGGCTCGTGCAAGATCTGCAGGACTGCGAAACCACAAAGCAGAAATTTTCGCACCAGTTGGCCAGAGGCTTCGGGTCCTTGGGAGCGAATTCATATAGATTTCGCAGGGCCTGTGGACGACAACAAATACATGCTGGTAATAGTAGATGCATACACCGGATATCCCGAGGTCCATGTTACTAACAATATGACGGCAAGAACTGTAGTGCAGTGTCTCAGGAGAACCTTCTCTCAACTTGGAATTCCCAGAACTCTAGTGTCAGATAATGGACCGTGCTTCACTAGCAAGGAGTTCACCGAGTGGTTAGCCGGCATTGACTGTGAGCACAGGACTACGGCAGCGTATCACCCTCAGAGCAACGGTGCTGCGGAAAGGTTCGTCCGAACCTTAAAGGAAAGCATCAGGGCGAACAGCTTCGGTCAAGAGTCTATCGATCGCTTTCTGTTGTTCTACCGGGCGTCCAACAACAAGACTGGGTCCTCACCAGCGGAACTGCTACTGGGACGGAAGCTGAGAATTCCGTTTACAAAAAAGCAGGTTGGTCTGGACGAGCCCGTGATCTACAAGAACAAGAGAGACGCTCCAGTCGCTGCAAAGGTTCTGCTGCCGATAGGAAGGAGCATGGCTATGATCAAAACGGATGAACCGAACCCAAAGCATAGGAAAGTTCACTGGGATCAGTTGCATCCGTACTGCCCCACTGCGGAGGAAACTGAAAAATCCGAATCTGTGCTGTCTGGATCTGCTGAGGATGCGGCCGCAGCGGATCAGGACTCAGAGTTGCAACTACCGGAAGTGAAGCCGACAACTGCTGAGTCAGATGAGCCAAGACGGAGTGCGAGACTTTCAGAGAAGCGGAGAGTGAACTATAAATGCTGATTGCATTGCTCCAGTACCTCACTGTTCGGTTTCCTTTGCGTTGTAAGGGGGGAGGTGTTGGGTGTGACCATAGACTATTGAGTCGCACACTCAATTGGTAAAGCACCTTAATTATTTGCTTGGAAAATGCCTGGTAAGGCAACGCAACCATGGCGTCTTATAAAATATAAGAAGCACATCAAAAAAGTGCGAACACAACTTAACTGTTGTTGACTTCGTATGTTCTGTCTTACGCTAAGATAAGCAGACATAACAGATACCAATCTGTTAGACACGGACACCCATTTGCTAAACAAGGACACCCAGCTGTTAGACACGGACACCCAGCTGTTAGACACGGACACCCAGCTGTTAGACACAGACACCAACCTGTTAGACACGGACATCAACCTGTTAGACACGGACACCCAGCTGTTAGACACGGACACCCATCTGTTAGACATGGACACAAATCTTTTAGACATGGACACCCAAATGTAACACACGGACTTCAACTTTTAGACGCTATCAAAGCCCATCAATCAAAGCTGTCACTCACCTGAGTAGTTTTAATGTGGAACGGAAAATTCTTATTAGCCAAATTAGGCCACGTGTGGCCCAGATAGAAAACCAGAGCCGCAAGCTGCACCACCAAAGCCACAAAGTTGGCCACCTTTTCCCGTTGATGATCGGGCACCCGGGTCATGTTGATCGCTATGGTAACGGGGATGGCGATGAACCACAGGGTGTAATAAATCATCATGGGGATGTAGAACACCCGTTTAGCCGAGTGTTTGGCAATTGTTCGCAGGCAGCAGATGAGGTAGAAAACCCAAGCGGCCAGGATGAGGCCGATGATGCCGTAGCCAGCCGGGCTCTCCCACCGGTACAGCACAAGAGCCGGGTCGAAGGTGGCCGCGTACACAACGTACAAAGCGACGTAGGCAATCACGAAGGCGCTCATTAGGGCGGCGATGACGGAACTCGCCCAGGTGGGCAGTCGGCCGCAGGTGACGGTGTAGCCCAGGCTGAGCAGATTCAGCATCAGCACGAAGGCGATTTGGGAGGCTGCGTAGAGTCCCTCGGCTGCGAATTTTATTGGACAAGGTGGATAGATAGATAGATAGATAGATAGATAGATAGATAGATAGATAGATAGATAGCTAGATAGCTAAATAGATAGATAGATAGATAGATAGATAGATAGATAGATAGATAGATAGATAGATAGATAGATAGATAGATAGATAGATAGATAGATAGATAGATAGATAGATAGATAGATAGATAGATAGATAGATAGGTAGATAGGTAGATTGATTGATAGATGCATACATACATAGATAAATATGTAAATGAATATATTGATTGATTGATTGATTGATTGATACAAGTACATAGAAAGCACGGAACATGTACTCACCAAGGTTGATAAGTCCCTCGCTCTTTTTCCCAGTGAGCCCGTAGCTCAAATAGGCGATAACGGTGAACGATACCGACATAAAAAAGAAAATCACAGACGATAGAAAAATCTTGTAGGTGCTGTGAAACAGCTGCTGCTTGGCCAGTCTCACTGGAAATTTGAAACAAAAGAGTAAATCAAGATTTGTCTAACTTTGTAAAAAATTTAGCACTTCATAGAGTTGAAAGTTGACTTACGTGACACGTAGATCGCCAAAGTGAGCAAGATAAATAAAACGAATAAAAATATTAAGTTAAACTCCAGAATGTCTGAAATAAGCAAATTGTGAGACATTTTGACTCATCCGTGAGAATACGAGGTATAAAATCTTCCTAAAAATTCTTACAGATTTCATCTGCCGAGAATTGCTCCCGGAAGAACTCATCAGGTGAGCCGTTAGTCATCCATGCGTCATAGTTCATGAGCAGCCCCTGGGTGTTGAATTTGACTTTTAAATCAGATGTATAACTATGATTTATGAACTTTTTATATAAGTAATTATGGTTTCGATCTTCAAACCTTATTAGAATAACAATTTGACACCGCTAGGAACCACCATCGTTCACGAGAGGATTTGAATCGGACTTCAATATCGCAGACAACTGTGGTGTTTGAGCTGTCCAGCGTGCACTCTCCGTATTTTGGATGCAGTCTAATTAGCTGGTAATACTGAGCGCTGAGCACTGATTCCTTCTGTGTGCAGGACTGCAGTTCAAATGAAAAGCTAGTGCTGTCATGTTCAGAAGATTAAAAAAATCCTGGTCAAGGGTGCGTAAATATGCTTACTGTATCTTTGCTATAGACAGACTCCCATAGATTAGGTCTGTCCCAGTAGAATAGCAGGCTTTGTGTCAAATAGCTCTGCAATTGGTTTAAAAAAATAAAATTTTCAGGTTTTATCTAAAGTAAATTATAATTTTGACAAGGAAATTTAACTTACTGCTGGGTTGGTTATTGTCATCTTCAGCTTTCCTTTTTCTGATAGAAAGCAAAATCTTGTTAGAAACTTCCATTGCTAAAATGAAAAATATGTTTTTTTTGTTTTTTTGTAGAGTTTATTTTGTAAATTACTTTTTTAAACGTAAAGAGCCTTTTCTTAAGAGAAGTTTACTAAAGATTAAGAGATAAGCAAAGTTAAATATAAAACTATATTCTAAAGTTTTATGAATTCTATTTTATCGATATTTTTGAAGCAATGTATGATTTGGTAAAAAAAACTAATAAATGTATTGAATAGCAAAATTTTGTATTTGCAATTTTCTGTGTGATAACAATTGTAAATAAATGCACTGATTAAGTAATTTTATTGACAAAAGAAACATTATATTTGATTTAAAGGAAATCTGTGCATCATTCAGTAACCAAATAACATATAACTAAAACTTACAGCGTCTGTCGTCTTTAGAACACCGTTTATATGTTTTGCAAAAGAGCTTGGACCTAAACAACAGCAAAAAACTAACAGCTGGATAATGAAAGCCTCCATCATGCAAACCGATGGAAAAAAATTCAGGAACTAGAAGGCTATAAGATTACCAAAATTTTTTTATACCACATAACGTTTCGTGGTTTAATATTTGAAATCTAGCTACGTAAATTTTAAATCGATAATTGTCCAAAACGCCGTCGTGTTGAAAATCAACAAAAAGTAAACAATAACTGTGGATAGATAATTTTTTAATATTAAGCAGTAATTTAGTCTGTATAAAATAAAATTGAAAAAATTATATTTTAAAATACCTATTCTTGTCAAATTTAACGTTTCTACTGTTTTTCTTTGTTTAAATAATCACTAACTAACAAGCAAAACCCGTAGTAGTATTCGTCGAGAGAAAAAATTCAAGAACTAGTGAAGCATTTTTAACCTGTTTTTATGGGTTGTACCGCATTTAATAGCAAGGATCCATACAAGCAAAATCGAAGATTCCTTGACTGTTCTTCTTCGTAATGTTGCGTCTTCTGTCTAGGAATAATACCCACAGACAATAAAGTACCTCTGAAATCCTCAGATAAACTATGAGAAAGCTGCATTCGACGTGCTGCCTTTCAGTCAGTTTTTTTAAATTTAAAGTAAAATCCTAATTGTGGACTATAGAATAAAGAAGGACATTTTCGGAAAATATAATAGTCTTTACTTGTATATATTGGCTGATGTCTTCAATTTCTTTACAATTACATGTACATGTAGCTGTTTAAACTCAGAAAAAAGTAGCATGCATTACATACTTTATTGCAGCATAAAGCATAAAATATTTCGCAGCATGTTTAGATTTTTGTTTAGGCAAATCTAGGAAAATGACTTCGAAGTTACCGAAAAATTGGCAAAGGAAAACGTTCAGGCCCAATTATAGTATATAACGCTTCTTGTATGATGTCAAGCTTCCCTAAGAGCCAAATGATGCGAACTAATTTCAAGCCAAGCTCCAACTAGATATCCACGACCGCCAATAGCGTCCTTGACAACCAATAAACGCAGGCGCCCAGTAGAATTGTAAACTGTCAGAATGAGACGCGGCCCTTCGTATTCGTATTCAACGTTGGCCCCGTCCAACTCTTGGTCAGATGCCGCAGCGAAGAAGGCCGGTTCGCTGATGCTCCACAGAGCGTCACCGAGTGCTTCAGCGGCTTCTGCTCGGATGAGTTTTAAATCTTTGGTTTATTATTAGAAAATTATCGAACAACACGTAGTCGTGACGATTTTGCCAACGATCACCAACCTCCGCTTCCAGCTCCGCTGGGTCCCCGGCGCAGCACAAAATCGCAGTAGCAGGCGTCGCCGATGCGACCTTCAAGACCGGCGACGCCAGCCCGCCAGCGGAACTCCGGCTCGCAGTCGTAGGGCACGTGATCTCCGCGTCGTCGCGGGTCGATCAGCTGGCAGCCGAGCCAGTCGCCACCAGTCAACTCGTCTGGAAGCTGAAGATCCAAGCAGCGCCAGGTGTTGAACACGAACTCTTCGCCGCGATGCTCCTTGAGGATGAGGACTGCTGAGAGGCCAGCGACCTGGCTGGGCAAGACAGCAGGTGACGAAATCCTCGACGGGATGGCGGGACTTCGGCCGGACAAAATCGTTGAAGTTCTCGAAGTTGATGTCGAATATTTGCCACGTTGACTGGTGACTGCAATTTTGGAATAAGATTTATTTATTGCATAGATTAGCAATCCATTCTAATTTATAACTCACGAAATTACATTTTAGTTATTCTATTGACGGCATATTTTGTTTGTTTGTTTGTATGTTTGTTTATTCCGTCAATCATGGAATAGATTAGCAATCCATTTAACAATCTCCATCAATAAAATGCCATAATTACCCGAAGTTCTATTTTTAGAACTGCCAGCAGTGGCTCCAGCCGCACCGTCGACCTTGCCAGCGGCATCCGTGATGGCAGGGCCGCCACTACAGCCGCCAAGAGCGACAGCTCGAGCGGCGCTGACCGCCAGCTCGTGACTCAACAGCAGACGGACAAAAGCCGGCGCCGACTTTCCATCGGCTTCGTCGTCCGACCATTCGCCAACGAGAAGGCCGTCTCCGAGTAGGCGAACCGTCACGCAGCTCGCCGCGTCGACGCGCTTGACGGGGGCTCTGGAATCACGGCTGAGCTGCACCAAAGTTTGACCGTTGGTGATGCGTTGAAACAGCTCGACGCTGCGCCTCGGACAGTTTGATGGCGTCAGCAGGTCCGGATGGGCGGCTGGGAAACTTGCGCGGCAAATCTGGTTGGGAGAATTTTAAGCGATTTAGCGGTTTAGCGATTTAGCGATTTAAAAGCTAATTTAGCGATATTGAAGCTAATTTAGCGATATCGATGCTAATTTAGCGATATTGAAGCTAATTTAGCGATATCGAAGAAAATTTAGCGATATCGAAGCTAATTTAACAATATTGAAGCTAATTTAGCGATATTGAAGCTAATTTAGCGATATTGAAGCTAATTTAGCGATATTGAAGCTAATTTAGCGATATTGAAGCTAATTTAGCGATATTGAAGCTAATTTAGCGAAGGGGTTGTAGCCTAGTGGTTAGAGCGTCGGACTCACGACTTGAAGGTCGGGGGTTCGATTCCCGACTCCACTGGTACAATTTGTGTCCTTTAGCAAGACACTTAACTCTGCATTGCTTCAGTTCATCCAGCTGTTAAATGGGTACCAGCATCAGCTGGGGTAATTGAAGGTGGGTGTGGCGTCCCCCCAGTCCATGGACTGAACAGCTGCTGTACGCAGTCTTCAGAAGCGCCGCGCAATAGCTGCAGCTGTGCTGTTGGCTGCACATCTGGCCCGATTGGGACAGGTGTAATCAATTATTATTTATTATTATTATTAGCGATATCGAAGCTAATTTAGCGATATCGAAGCTAATTTAGCGATATCGATGCTAATTTAGCAATGTTGAAGCCAATTTAGCGATATTGAAGCCAATTTAGCGATATCGAAGCCAATTTAGCGATATCGAAGCCAATTTAGCGATATTGAAGCCAATTTAGCGATATCGAAGCCAATTTAGCGATATTGAAGCTAATTTAGCGATATCGAAGCCAATTTAGCGATATTGAAGCCAATTTAGCGATATTGAAGCCAATTTAGCGATATCGAAGCCAATTTAGCGATATCGAAGCCAATTTAGCGATATCGAAGCCAATTTAGCGATATTGAAGCCAATTTAGCGATATCGAAGCCAATTTAGCGATATTGAAGCCAATTTAGCGATATTGAAGCCAATTTAGCGATATCGAAGCCAATTTAGCGATATTGAAGCCAATTTAGCGATATTGAAGCCAATTTAGCGATATCGAAGCCAATTTAGCGATATCGAAGCCAATTTAGCGATATCGAAGCCAATTTAGCGATATTGAAGCTAATTTAGCGATATTGAAGCTAGTACACAAATTATTTTAGCGCTATAAAACCAAATTAGGAAACTACTTTAGTTGAAGCTGAGTAACCAACTGTTAAAAATAAATCATGGGTAGTCACTTCTGTCACTCACAATTTTTGACACGCGGCGCATATCGCTCGGCAAACTATTGTTGCCACCCGAGCTAGAGAAAGCCACAATCGAACTGTGCCTGCCGGAGTTTCGAACCCGGGCCGACAGTGACGCCTCGACTGAACGACCAGAATCGCCCAGAAAGTCGAGCGTGACGCGAAAATCTCCCAAGGAAAAGTTGGACAAACTTGCCAGGTATTTGCGACTTGCGGCGTGTTTTCGAAGTCTGTGAAAAAGAAAACAATAATTTGCCGATATTCCTAGAAATTTACCGTTTAAAATGGTGCCGAACCCACCGATTGAAAAACGTCGCCTTCCAGATGCCGCAGTCGGCACCAATTTGAACACCAAACGGTTCCGGCTGTTTTGGAAAGCATTTCCGACAGATTGGTCGCCACAAAGACTCGGAGGCGGCTATCTCGGACCAGAGTCGGCAGACCAGCGAGCAGCTGACTAGAGTTCGAGGCGACATGTGTCGAAAAATTTGCAGAAGCACTTCCGGAGGCAGCCTGTCAGCTGTGGGAGCGGCAGCAGCAGCAGCCCGCCTGCCGCCGTGGTGCTTCGATGGACGCTGCCTTGATTGCAGCCAGTTGGATATGTCGGACTGCTGCAGTCTGGGGCCACGTGATGGCTGGCTTGCCATTTGGAGCTTTAAGTTTAAAAAGATTATGATTTATTTATAATTGCTATAGATGCTAAAAAATATTAATTAATTATAAAAAGAGTATAAGACAGCCTGTTATGTGTGTCAGTAAAATCATTCAAGGTTAATTTTGCATCTATTTTATGATTTTTTAAGTAAATTTAATCTTTGTAATTGATAAACTTTTACTGCTAGAATTTTTTTAATTCTAGCAAATATTTTTAGAATTTGAATAAGCTTTTTGACCAGCGACGAGCGATTAGGGAGCATATTTTCTTTGATGAAAAAATAATAAAAGTAATAATTTAGCACACAGTAAATTAATTCAGCGAAAAAATAGTTTAATAAAATGTAATTAAACGATAATATTTCCTACTTATGCCCATTTTGAGCTAAATAAGTTTAAGGATACTTCCTGGTAATTTAGCTGCCGATGTAATAATGTTATTAAATTAATTAAGGATTTGACTTGAATTTCTGCATACATTACAGCCATTATGCATTATAAGTTTAAAAAAACTATTGCTACGATGATTCTCTAAATAAAACATGAAAAATATTTGTTTCTACTTTGCAATTGTTACTTTTTAACTTCATACACAGGCAACAAAATTATGTCCCTTGGAAAAATTCACAATCTGCCTGCAGTGCATTTATTGGCTTTAAAGCTGCTGCTGCAGTAGATCTTAAAAATTTATTTCAAGTGAAAAAAGTGTCGTAAAACGATTATTTAATAATAGGGCAAAAAATTCACCTCCTTAAAAGTGAAGTTAGAATTTGCCACTGTAAACTTATCTTCTTTATCTATTTAGAAACAAATTTGGTAAGTTTAAAAAATATACACCATTCAAATTGTTTCACTCATTACCATAACTGCATACTTTTGCAGTATTAGTATTTTAATCAGAATTTGTTATACTGGAGCAAACTAACGAAAAAAGATTACGGCTGTTGCTGAATTAATTATTTCTTTGAGCCTCTTCACGAAAAACGGTTCTAGAACCAGAAAAATTCTGATTCCAGAACCAGAATCGATAGGAAAATGAAGAGCACCAAATAGAACGAGTGCATTATAACTTTTACGTACATCTAAAACGCATATGTAATTTAGTGAATTATCTTTAAACATTTTCTGTCTATGACTCAGAGCCGTAAAAATATTTTTTTCGAATTTTAAAGCACGTAAGAAGTAGTCCTTAAACTAATTATTCTGAGTCCGTTCGAGAAACCATCGATATGAAGAGCTTCGAACCGTTTCAGTTTTTTGAACCAGCAAAATGAAGAGGCTCTTTATTTAAGAGCTCTTGGCATAACGCAGCCTTATGGTAGAATACGTAACTTTACTGCTGCGTCAATCCTGCAGCCCAGATTTAGCCTTTTTTAGCTGTATTCTTTCGAGGTTCGGAGTCTGGTTTTGGGTTCAGGAAATGTCCTCGGTTTCGGGTTTAACCGCGAAACCTGAAAAATTAACGTCTTGAGCCGCCCTAAAGTACCTGTAGTTTCTTATTTTTCGGCAATAATTATGCTTGAGAATGTGTTTCATATACACTGCTTGTGAAAGCTGTTGCATTGTTCAAAATTCTTTTTTTGAATTGCAAACAGCTAGAATCAGCAGGCATTTAAAAAAATCAGTTGATTTGCTTTAATCTTCATGCATTAAGAAATAACTTATATTTTGTAGCTGTGATAATAAAACTATGGACAGGAGCAATAAGCAAATAAAGTAGTCATTCGAGTTCAAATAAAACTCAAAAGCTTGGACTTTAGTTCAGGTCAAGTCCACCCAAAATTGCAGAAAGAACTATCGACCAAATGAAAAGTCAATTGATAGTAGAAGATGGGTGTGGATTCGGTCTAGGTTCAAGTTCAAATCCGTGAACTTGAGAGACAGCCAACTGGATCTTTGATGATAGAGTTCAAGTTCAACTCTGGGCAATGCTGGACTTTTTAGGCAGAGAGAGTCGTACCATGTCCTAGAGATGCACTTTTAGTGCAATAGAATTCACAAAAATCTTCGAATGTTCTTTGTGGCCCATTCATATCGTTGAAAAGTGGCAGCTTTAACCTAAGTAAATAGCTGCTTCACTTTAGTGCTCGTATATTGACACAAAGACAGAAAATCCACCTGAAAAGTTTCTGTCATCTCCTTCAAAAGATGAATTTTCTCAACAGGTGGTTGAAGTTCAGAGCTGGCATTCCGGATGCAATAATTGGATAGTTGAAACTGCAAACACCGCGCCCAGAAAGCAAACAGAATGAAAATCCTATAAGTATAGAAGCGATTCTTGAAAGCGAAATCCACGAGACTTAACTTTGCTCCATAGGCAATCAGATTTTAAGAAGATTTTTGTGCAGAAAATATATAATGAAAATCTTCACTTCATTTGTCATTTTTATAAAAATTTTAGCACTCGGCAACGAATGCAGCGGTGAAGCCAGTCTGCAGCAGCTGTTCAAAATGATTGACGGCAGCCTCTGCATCAACAGCGAGTTCGCCGAGACCTTCTCACACGAAGACACCAAAGTTGGCTGCGCCGCTCTGTGCTCCAGCAGCCAGCGCTGTCAGGCCTTCTCCCTGGCTGACGGTCCGTGTCGCCTGTTCGTGTTCGACAAGTGCAGCAAGTCGGTGAGGGACTGCAGCTGCTCCAGGAGAGGCCGCGTGTTTGTGAAGCAGCGGCCGGGACTGTTGGCGGGCGCGCTGTGTCCGTCTGGCTACGGCATGGAGCTGTGCGGAGTGAAGTACAGGCTGTACTACTCTGGCGTCGGGACGTGGTGGCCGAGCAGGGCGAAGTGCGAGTCGGAGAGCGGTCTGGTCATCATGGCCGACGTGACCAGCGCCGCCGAGATGCGCCATGTAGACTGGATCTTCACCAACTACAGCGCCCCCGAAATGCTCTGGCTCGGAGGCCTCCAGCCCGAAGGCAGTTCGGAGCCGTCAGGAGGCTGGCACTGGGTCGGCTGCAACATCACCGTGAACTCGACCTTCTGGGCCAGCGGGCAGCCAGACGACTACGTAGGCAAAGATAACGCCACTGCAATCCGTGCCGAAGCTACCGGTCTGTCAGATGTCGAAGGCACCTGGAACGAGTCAGCCAAAGTTCTGTGCGAGTGCGTCTCTCCTTTCTATTGACCCAATGGGAGCTAAGGGGAAGTCAGCTGTGTCTGAAAAGAAAACTTTTTTAATTAAACTATAATCCGCTTCGTGTTAGGCTTAAAAATCACTCTGTGCATCACTCTGGCGCTTGGTGCAGAAAAAACTCCCTTTCAGCTTTGATTTATGGCTTTGCATTGTGAGTCGCAGATTTCTAAAGTTTGGATCATCTATTTACGTGCGAAATTCCATATTGCCTGATGAATAGCTGCTCGGGAAATTTTATCTTGAGCAAGTGTCTTGATGCAGAAAAAAAGTTTGCTTTAGTTCCGGCCCGGTTGCAGATCCAAAAAAATTCCGGATAATATTTTCCCACCCACGCAGATTTTTGCTGTTAAAAGCACTGATAAGGATGGGTTTTTAGCTACCTCAAACAATGCATGTCAATCATTGCGTCACTGCATTCGTTACTATGTTCAAATTCTACTGGCGGCACTTTGTAGCCATTGTAGATTGAGCCGACAAAGAAATGCTTTTAAATTAGCGCGTTAAATGATAAGCATTGTGACAGCTTTTTGCGATGTGCTCAGCAGGTAATCTGTTAATTGCTGGCAGCGTTAAGGCTTTTGTTTATTGATATCAATTGACGCTATAAATATAAACTAATGGAATTTCATTATCAATTAATCCTGCGAGTAAGTGCAAAGAAGCACTCCGGTTATGCGCACCTCTGCATTCCTCGGCGGGCTTTAGTTTCTGATTGTTGAATTCCGGAGACACGCTTTCAAGCAGTTACTACGAGCTTAACGCGCTACGAGCTTACTACTAGCTCGTACATGTATGTACTTTTGCTTTGCCGCTAACAGCAGCAAGAGGATGTTGCCGAATTCTGACTTTGGCCAAAAAAACGATGACGTCAATGCAAGGCTTTCTCGTGTAACCACAAACAAGCCACCATTGCTATTTTTCCGAAGGTATTCAATCTTTAGTACTCTCCAATTTCAGAGGGAAACAAAGAGAGAGAGAGAGAGAGAGAGAGAGAAAGAGAGAGAGAGAGAGAGATAGATAGATAGATAGATAGATAGATAGATAGATAGATAGATAGATAGATAGATAGATAGATAGATAGATAGATAGATAGATAGATAGATAGATAGATAGATAGATAGATAGATAGATAGATAGATAGATAGATAGATAGATAGATAGATAGATAGATAGATAGATAGATAGATAGATAGATAGATAGATAGATAGATAGATAGATAGATAGATAGATAGATAGATAGATAGATAGATAGATAGATAGATAGATAGATAGATAGATAGATAGATAGATAGATAGATAGATAGATAGATAGATAGATAGATAGATAGATAGATAGATAGATAGATAGATAGATAGATAGATAGATAGATAGATAGATAGATAGATAGATAGATAGATAGATAGATAGATAGATAGATAGATAGATAGATAGATAGATAGATAGATAGATAGATAGATAGATAGATAGATAGATAGATAGATAAATGATGCAAGCACGTATCAAACAACAAACAGGCCCGCTGCTTGATCCAATAGTCACTCATTTAGTTATGTGCAGCCCGAAGATACTCCATAGGCTGAAGGCATGGCATCTGATCCAGTATAAAACTTATCTGCTTGAGGCAGATCGAGAACAATTGCGGAGCCGCAAACCAAGCAAGGCGTATTGGTTCACAAAAGTTGTTGGCGTATTAGCAAGCAGTTAATTTCAACCATACAAATCTTGCATCAATGAAGCGGTTGATTCAGCGTTTTTATTCGTTTTTGTTAGTCATCCTTGTTTTGGATTTTGAATCCACCAGCGCGCATGAGCAGCTGTACAGCCTCATCGACGGCAGCCTCTGCATCAACAGCGAGTTCGCCGAGACCCACCCAAGCGCAGTCAACAGGGTCGCATGCGGAGCTCTCTGCAATCTGAACCAGCGCTGTCAGGCCTTCTCCGTGGCTGACGGTCCGTGTCGCCTGTTCGTGTTCGACAAGTGCAGCAAGTCGGTGAGGGACTGCAGCTGCTCCAGGAGAGGCCGCGTGTTTGTGAAGCAGCGGCCGGGACTGTTGGCGGGCGCGCTGTGTCCGTCTGGCTACGGCATAGAGCTGTGCGGAGTGAAGTACAGGCTGTACTACTCTGGCGTCGGGACGTGGTGGCCGAGCAGGGCGAAGTGCGAGTCGGAGAGCGGTCTGGTCATCATGGCCGACGTGACCAGCACCGCCGAGATGAGCCACGTGAACTCGATCTTCTCCAACTACAGCGCCCCCGAAATGCTCTGGCTCGGAGGCCTCCAGTCCGAAGGCAGTCCGGAGCCGTCAGGAGGCTGGCACTGGGTCGGCTGCAACATCACCGTGGACTCGACCTTCTGGGCCAGCGAGCAGCCTGACAACTATATAGAAAAAGACAACGCCACTGGAATCCGTACGGGAGCCACCGGTCTGTCAGATGTCGATGGCACCTTGACCGAGTCGGCCAAAGTTCTGTGCGAGTGCGTCTCGCCCTTCTACTGACCCAATGGTAGCAAAGGGGAAGTCGGTAGTCCCCAATATAAAAAGAACATGTTTTTGTTATCGCTTTTTTGTTAGCCTTAAAAGTACTTGGGTTTATTTCTTCATAGCTTGCTGCTATTTTGGATCCTAAAGAATATCATTGAGCAATATGTATCGGTACCCGATCTCAGCTGGGTGGACTGAAGTAAACGTGGGATTTAGTGGGTTGCTTAAGGAAAAAATGGTCTACTCGAGCTGCGACTCGAGCCCACGACCTTCGGGACGCCTGAGCCACTAGGCTACAACACCTGCTAGTACCATGGTTTATCATGTAGCATAGAAAACCAATAATTTACACATTTTGTTTGAATGGAAGCGAATTGCAGGAATGCATATATTACTCAGACCCAGAGTTGAAAGCACTAAAGAGCTTTGAAGTAAAAGAATGCATCTAAAAGCCTTATTTAAAGCAGTAATACGCCAAGCAAAACGATTATATTTTTACTATTGTGTCGAATAATTTTTCTAGTCGTTGTTTTTATCGAAATAAATAACTTATCAAAATCCTTACTGGACCTAAAATACACACGTCTGATCCCTTATCCAACAGCATCTGAACAATTGATCTGTTAATTTTCACCATTATTTTGAACTGTTCACTTCCCAGTGCGACAAGTAACCCTTGATTAAGTTCGGAATTTTTTTGCCACTATAGATATGCCTCTGGTGCGTACGTTTGAGTTGGCAGAAATTGGACAAAGTACGACGAATGTCCAACTTTGCCACCAAGATCAAATTCAGCTGAAATCTACGTGTAAATTGAGCCTTGTTTCCGCTTTCCACAGTAGAAGCAGGCACTTGTGGTAAATTTCTCGTTTTTCTCTTTTTTATTTTTTCCCTATGTTTGAGCCAAATCTTAGCTGAAACTGTGGCAATAAGGGGCGCTAAAAGTTTTCGAGAAAGAGCATCAAATTGTAGCTAGGGGCGCCAAGCTGTAGCTAGGGGGCGCCAAACTGGAGATTAGGACACAAAACCCGTAGAAATTTTAGTCTAAAACGTTATTCTAACATTTTGACAATTTTTGAACTATGCTACTTTTAGTAGAGATGCATGTTTCTCCGCCCTGTCATCGAGTTTACTGAGGAGCTGAGTCGTGGCAGTCAGCGAGTGGCGCTCCCCAGCAGTCTTCGTCAGCTTCAGTGGTGGGTTCGGGCGGTGAGCCACTACCATGACCGCTCGATCTGGCCAGAGTTCGCCGATGCCTTGGCCGTGGAGATCGACGCTTGCCTCAGCGGTGGAGCGGCGATCCTGAGTGGCTGTCGGTTTCGTGACTGGATGTTTGTGGACTTCGCCAAGGACATGGACGGCCGCCTCTCCGAGCTCCACATCAACTACAAGGAAGCTGTCATGGCGCCGCTGACCCTGTTGCGCTTTCGCGACCAGCTGCACCGGGCTCAGGTGGTCTTTTACAGTGACAACCAAGCGGCTGTCGGCATGCTCAACCGCGTTTCGGCGAAGAACTCGGTGGTCAACGACATTCTGAGGCAGGCCGGTCTGATGTGCATGCAGCAGCAGATCTCCTTCAAGGTGTTCTACCTGCCCGGCCATCGTCAGCTCCTCGCCGACCCCGCTTCCCGTCTGTTGACGGGCAACTCTACCTTTATTGATTTTGCCTGTCGTTTTTATGGTCACTTATCGTTCGATCCGCTAGAATTTGCTTCGCACGCGCTGGGCTCTGCCTCCGCCTCCTCCCTGTTTTCCAGGTGCCGCCTCCTTCGGGCTGCCAGCCGAGCTGCTCCCCCTGATCCGTGCCGCCTTCGCGCCGGCGACGCTACGGTCGCTGCAGACAAAATGGAAGACATGTTCTGCCTTCTGCCGCAGGAGACAGATCAGCACGGTGCGCCCAACCGTTATTCAAATGTGCCACTTCATCAACTTTTTGATTCGGCATCGCCTGTCTCGGTTCTCGAGCCTGCGAGCCTACGTCAGTGCGGTGGCTACTCTGCTGCGGCTAAGCGACTCCACGGTGACCACGGATTCTGGGCTGGTGCGGCTGGCTCTTCGGAGAGCCAAGCGGCTGCTGTCATCGGCGTCAGTCCGCCGCAAGGAGGCCTTGACTCCGGTGCATCTGCTGCAGTTTCAGACCTGCGCAGAAGGCGCCCTGTGGAGCCTCATCCTGTCTGGCTGGTGGGCCATGCTGCGTGCGGCCAACTTAAGTGCCAGCAGCCAGGTGAACGCCGGCGCTACAGTCTTGGTCAGCGACATCCAGGTCGGAGCCAAGGAGGTCAAGACATGTCTCAGCGGTGGACGCAGTTTTAGACGAGCAATCCTTTCTTTTCCTTCATCCATGAGTAACTCGCTTCGAACCATGGATAGAGGAATATCAGAGATTGCTTCTCTGCGAAGAGTCTATGACTCGAGCTTCCCTTGGTTATTCCTTCGTTCATCCATGCTTCGAACAGGTAACCTCTAATATACCAATATATTAGAGGGCCAATATCATAGACCTTTCTGTACGAAGAAGGTCTATGGTGTCGCAATTCCCACCCGATTTGAAGCAACGAGTCTCGCGTCACTTTCAGATTGCATTCAATGTAACCTAGGTTCCCGGACAGTGAAATGACGTTTCTGTGGGAATAATCTATTTTTCGTAGTGATGATAAGCTCCCGCGGAAAAATTAATCACATGGAATACGCTGCAGTTGCAATAGTTACCGATACTTTCCGTAGAAACAGATGCTTATGTTAACTTGCAAAGTAAGATTATCACCCTGGCCAGAAATCATGCTTTCGACTCGTCTCTGCAAGCTTTAGTTAAAGTTCATAGCTCGTATTCTCGCCTACGTGATTGTGAGCGGCCCAAATCAAGCAACGCGCATGATCTTTGAGCCTTCTGATTATTGTTATCCGAAAATTCAAGCAGAAACTCTTAGCTCGTACTGTGCCTCTCTCAGCTGGTGCAACAGATGCTTGTTGCTACTCCAGCTCCCTGTACGCGCTGCCACCATCAAAGGAGTTTGTCCACGTTTGTTCGTTTCGTTAGCTGAGCCATTTAGACATGTATGGTGTTAGTCGCTCAGATTCTGATTTAACTTACTCTTATTTAGCAAAATAACAAAAATTTGCAGGAAATAGACTTTGAAATTACCCCCCTCCACCATCCGGGCCAAATAAATTAATGAAACCAATGAGCAAGCTAAATCATTTTATTTGGCCCGGCCAGAGAACTTATTGCAGTCAATTAAAATGCTCAATATACCTTCAACATATTGGCGCCAATCGTGATACGCTCGTTCTCGTAATTGATTTTTGACTGCTTTTAAAATACAATAAAATACTCAAAGTTACAAGATTCGATACGAATTAATTTATTACTCAACTATTTTTATGTACTGCTTCTAGTAGCACTATTCGGCAATCTTTTGATTATAGCTATTAATTCATCAGCCAATAAAAAGGTGTTTACATTTCAACCAATCTCAAGGATGCTTGTATGTCTATAAAGCCTCGTACAGTGACAGCCCAATTTGCAGAGGCAGTGCACAATTTTTGGTAAAATTTTTGCGGTGAAATTGCAATTCTTTTGCAAAAATTTACAGCAAAAAAGTTCTCAGGTTCTATGGGCTCCATTTTTTCCAGGCCAACAAATGCTATCGACAGGGTAAGATACTTCATTTCTTAAGTTACCACCTCTTGAAATTAAACAGAACTTTGACCAAAATCAAACTTGACCGTTGAAAAAATACTTGAAGCAAGTGAACACATTCTCCGTTTCAGATAAATAACAGGCTGAAGCAACTTGTTCAGGGTCCGTCTAGATATGACCGTCTGGAAGTATCAAATTTACCAAGAGGATATTTAAAACTATTAGCAGTGCTGGTCATTAAAGGTGAATACGATAAAGTGCGATTTCTAGCAACTGAAAAGGTGGTAAAGGATCGTGATGAAGATGGTTATACCGTCTTAATGATTGTGGCCTCCATCCCTCAGACTGTTCCTCAGTCTGAACCCTGCATCTGGTACTTACTGTGTCTTGGCGCAGATCCCATAGCCTATAATTCGATGGGTGACACAGCTGCGCACATAGCAGCTGAGCATGACCATTTGAGGGTCCTGACAATTCTGCCTTTCGATGATAAGTGGCGCACGAACAAACGTGGACAAACTCCTTTGATGGTGGCAGCGCGTACAGGGAGCTGGAGTTGCAGCAAGCACCTGTTGCACCAGCTGAGAGAGGCACAGTACAATGAGTGTCTAATTTACGGCAATTATAAAAGAGAATTTCTGCTTCAATTTTCGGATCACAACTATCAGACGGCGTTAGATATAGCGGAAAGCAATGGCCACTCAGATCTAGCTCGATACATTGAGCGGTAAGGGTTCAGTTTCTGTCTATTTATACGACGCCGAGTGTGGCCTATTATTCACCATTTAAACTTCATCTTGCATATTACTCTCTGGATCGAATCCTAAATGATATGCGAGCACTGACTTCTCGTTTCCAGTTTGGTATCATTTTTACACCATCTTATCTTTTAATAAGTACTTCTTGACAGTCAAATTTGTCGCTCCACTCTAACTGCGTAACAGGGAGATGAGGCTAACCGTGAGTAAAGACGGTGAAATATCAGGCCTGACAGATCAGGTGAGTGGAGCATTGCTAGTGCCGATATGTGTGTATTTGTATGTCTCTGTGCATGCATTTTTTATTTGCGTTTACAGGAGGAATCGGACCGAAGGCAACTTGAGACGCTTGTGTGTGCCAACGATTCGACAATGCTAATGAAAACGGCGACACGCGACAATTGCGATCTGCCTGACTGCATGGGCCAAACTGCACCTATGTTGGCCCTTCAGAGACCTTCGAGACGAAATTATTCCTCAATAAGGTAGGTTGATTTGCAAAATATTAGAAATAATATAATTTTTTAAGGCATTAAAGACGAACCCATGGTTTATTTTCACGGGGGCTAGAACACTTGACTAAAATTCGTATGACCATTTGTCGAGTAGGGCCCACTCCTAAGGCGCAGATGGCCAGCATGCATCGCTTTAGGCACTTCAAAGAAGAAAATATAAAAATACTTTAAACATAACTTCACTTTAACTTAGGTTATTTAATTTGTATTCCAGGTAATATTTTATTTGCAAGTGAGAATTGAAAATTATTTTTTTATTTACAGGGATAATCCAATGACTAGTGGAGCATCGTTCACAACAGACCGAGATTTTTATCTTGCCGAAATTGCTCCTGAGCTACATAAGTTTTGCGCAGATAAGCAGAGCGATCCTATTCTGTTTGATCCAACCTGCGCAAACATATATTCATTCAGTACTTTGCATCAGGCAGCCTTTTGCGGCAATGCTTCTGCCGTCTCTTCTCTGCTAGACAGCGGAGAATCTGCGAATAGGGCTTGGCTTACGTTAACACCCCTCATGTTGACAGCTATTTTTGCTCCGCCTGACGATGCCGTCCAAGTAAGTTGGATTCTTTTAAACGCTGGAGCTTTTCCCTGCCTGGAGAGCTTTCAAGGCAGGACAGCCCTGGATTACGCTAAATACAATAACAAGCATAAATTGGTCGAGCTGCTAACTGGGTAAGATTAATTACTGCTGACAAACTATTCATTGACATTGCTTAATCAACTAGTCAATAATTGATTCTCAAATGAACAGCTTATCATAGGAGTTATAATTATAAAATACATCTAAAATTATTTCATACTTTTTATGGAGCTCCTAAATTGACCCTATATACATAATTAAGTCACATGATTTAATTTTCAGAAAGCCAATTACGAGGGTATCTCATTTCGACTCGGCTCCAGCTAGTCATTCATTTCCCGATGAATTTTCTGCTCCAATCGAGCACCGAGTTTCTTCTCGTATCGAGCACCGAGGTTCTGCTCCAATCGAGCACCGAGTTTCTTCTCGTATCGAGCACCTAATTTCTGCTCCAATCGAGCACCGAGTTTCTGCTCCAATGCCGCCAGCAGTTGCTGCTCAAATTGATCCACGAGCTCCTGCTCGCGATGGTTTTTACCGCGTAACAGTTCCACAAGGATACTGCATCATTATTAACAACGAAGAGTATAATACGTGCTTAGAACGACGCCTTGGCTCTCAACATGATGTGAAACGAGTGGTAAATCTCTTTACCAAGCTTAAATTCACCGTCGTATTGCAAGAGAACCTAACGGCTGAGCAAATAGATGATTACCTTAGTAACATTAAACAAAGCGAGTTGCTAGATCAGCATGGCTGCTTTGTTTGCTTCCTCATGGCTCACGGTGACGAGAATGAAATATTTGGAATCGATGGGAATTCTTGTAAAATTTCCGATCTCACTGCAAAGTTTAAGGTATGATGCTATTTGCTCACTTTATTGAAATATCTATGAAATCTGCAATAGATTAGGTTTCTTCTAATCAACTAAAGCTGATGAACCATTGATGAAGGGCATTTAATTTGTAGACGAATGTAAAAGATGGAGCAGCTGGTCTAGCTTCATGATCCTGTCACTAAAAGAGAATAAATGAGTTAATTTTTAAATACTGACAGCAGGGTAAATTACAATTTAATGTGCTGGAAGAA
Organism: Macrostomum cliftonense; assembly: GCA_950096795.1. Taxonomy (NCBI): domain Eukaryota; kingdom Metazoa; phylum Platyhelminthes; family Macrostomidae; genus Macrostomum; species Macrostomum cliftonense. Next base: position 453,646 of record CATNEM010000350.1, on the reverse strand, counting down.
TAACTTAAAAATTTGATAATTTTTTCAAAATACATTTAGGTGAAGTCTTAAAAATTCGTATTGATTTGTATTAATTTTGCAAAATTTTTAACTATCAACTTAAAATTTTCCCGCAGTCGAATCTCTGCAGTAATCTGGCTGGAAAGCCGAAAATTTTCTTCATCCAAGCCTGTCGAGGCCTGGAAAAAGATGAGCTAAGGATGGACGAACAAATCGACGCGGGAACTATTCAATCACAAGCAAGGCTTCAGTTTCTACCCTCTGATGGTGACTTCCTGATTTGCTACGCCACGACGAAGGGTCAGGTTTCATTTCGATCGTCTGAATCAGGCTCGATATTTATACAAACCCTCTGTGATGAAATCGAGGCCCACCACAAAACAAAGAGCCTAACTCAAATTATGACCGGTGTGAATCGGCGCATGACTTTGAACCCGTATCGAAGCGAAAATGGTGTTTGCCGTCGAGTGCCTGAACTTCATTCAACGCTTTCCTACGAGGTCTCATTCGACCCAGACAGGGCTTGTGAATAAGCAGAGATAAAAATTAACCACAGAATAAATTTTCATTTTATCTCAATTTTTATGTCCTTAAAGTAATAATTCCCAAAAAATAGATTTTTTTCACTGACGATATTGCTCTTCCTTAACTGCCCTAGTTTTGCATAAATTAACAAAAAAGCAGACGGACAGACAGAAAGACGGAAAGATCGGAAAGCAGATAAACAAAAAAAATTGGACAGAAAAGCAAAGTGAACTCTCACTATCACTGTACGAGTTTTTTTGAAGTAATCGGCTTTGCGTCTAACTAATATTCTTCTACGAGCTAATTATATTTTTCTGTGATTGAAACGATTTACTCAAGTTATTCAAATGACTCAAGTTTTGTAATAACATTGCAGTACAAACGTGATGTAAAGTCAGGGCTAATGCCGAAAGAAAATAATAAATACATAGGAAAATATTTATTCCGTTGGCAAGCAGCCCTAGAAATTTGAGTTGATTTCATGTGTATGGCTTTGCTTTGAAATTACTTTCTGTATTTTCCAAAGCAGAACAATACTTGGCTAAGATTGTTTTGCAGACAGTGCTAGTTCTAAGTAAGCAGTCTGGCATCAACGTGTGAGCGTAGCGGCGGAATTTTTCACTGCGTGTTACAGTGGGAATAAGCGCTGCCCTTAGCATCACTTCTCGCATTTCGTCTATTTAAGTCTTAAGCACAATTGTATTGCACTTAAATAGCTTCATGACAATTTAGACAAGCAAGCCACGGGTTCAGCTGCGTTGTATTGAGCTCTTTTTTCGATATAGCGCGTGCTTTCGTTTTAATTTGGGGCCTTGCGCACGGAATAGGTCGATCGGCTCTGGGTCAGTCGCGCAATTTACGTCCATGAGGGCAGCCCCCCTCCAGGCACAGCGAGTGTAAATTCATGGAAATTCGGCTTTGTGAGTGCGTGAGTGGGTGCTATAGCTATACTGGACAGTGTCTGCAGTGAAATTACCTGTGCGCACCGTGTGTGTGAGTCTGTGCCTGCGTTCAGAATTTAGCGTGCCTGCACGCGCTTCAGGAGTCATCGAAATGGCCAGAAATGCCTCCTGGTTGGCTGTGGAGCAATGACGCATGTTATTATGCCCTAATTTTAACATAAACAACTCTGCGGCCGACCCAAGAAATAAGGCACAACAATGGCACGGAAAGTCCAAGGCAATTCCGCGGCCGGACCACAAGAAAAAAACAGGTGCATACACAACAATGGCACGGAAAGTCCAAGGCAATTCCGCGGCCGGACCACAAAAAAACAGAGCATCCACAACAATGGCACGGAAAGTCCAAGGCAATTCCGCGGCCGGACCACAAGAAAAAACAGGTGCATCCACAACAATGGCACGGAAAGTCCAAGGCAATTCCGCGGCCGGACCACAAAAAAACAGAGCATCCACAACAATGGCACGGAAAGTCCAAGGCAATTCCGCGGCCGGACCACAAGAAAAAACAGGTGCATCCACAACAATGGCACGGAAAGTCCAAGGCAATTCCGCGGCCGGACCACAAAAAAACAGAGCATCCACAACAATGGCACGGAAAGTCCAAGGCAATTCCGCGGCCGGACCACAAGAAAAAACAGGTGCATCCACAACAATGGCACGGAAAGTCCAAGGAAATTCCGCGGCCGGACCACGAGAGAGAAACAGTGCATCCACAACAATTGGACTGCAGTGCTTATCCGCACATCGCCGTGCCATAATGACTGGCTTATACGCACGACAGCAGCTCATTGGGCTGGGACTAGCTACCCCAATACTGTACCTTAGTAAGCCTTGCGTGCCGATGTTACAATACAAGAGCTATTTGGTCTAGACACTTGCATATAAAAACCAAGGGCGCCCGGTACATACATGCACTGGAAGTTTAAAAATCATAGTAAAAAGTTTGTGTCAGTCCTTCAAATTACGAATGGTTAATTTTTTAACTTTAATAGCCAAGCTGTTGATGAAGTAAACTACTCATCTAAAAAATATAATTTTTTGTAATTACAATTTCCATGTGAATAAGCTGGTCATTATTGGCACGGCCCTGTGTGGATAAAATTGGACTTATTGGCACGTGACCAAGGGAATAAGCACTGCCCAATCGAATGGACTATGCCAAAAAAGGGCAGCGCTCATTCGGACGACGGTCCTGTGTCAATAAATCAATATTTGTTTCACTTTAAGTCTGTCAAAAGTAACTTCAAATCTGTCGGGGTTAGCACAAATGCATACATTCAGCTCACAAGCTGAGTGCCAACTAAGTGCTCAACTGTAGCTGGGGCGCCAAACTGTAGCTAGGGGCGCCAAACTGTAGCTAGAGGCGCCAAACTGTAGCTAGAGGCGCCAAACTGTAGCTAGGGGCGCCAAACTGTAGCTAGGGGCGCCAAACTGTAGCTAGAGGGCGCCAAACTGTAGCTAGGGGCGCCAAACTGTAGCTAGGGGGCGCCAAACTGTAGCTAGAGGGCGCCAAACTGTAGCTAGAGGCGCCAAACTGTAGCTAGAGGCGCCAAACTGTAGCTAGAGGCGCCAAACTGTAGCTAGAGGGCGCCAAACTGTAGCTAGGGGCGCCAAACTGTAGCTAGGGGCGCCAAACTGTAGCTAGGGGGCGCCAAACTGTAGCTAGAGGGCGCCAAACTGTAGCTAGAGGCGCCAAACTGTAGCTAGAGGCGCCAAACTGTAGCTAGAGGCGCCAAACTGTAGCTATAGAGCGCCAAACTCTATCTAGAGGGCGCCAAACTGTAGCTAGAGGGCGCCAAACTGTAGCTAGAGGGCGCCAAACTGTAGCTAGAGGCGCCAAATTGTAGCTAGGGAGCGCCAAACTGTAGCTAGAGGGCGCCAAACTGTAGCTAGAGGCTCCAAACTGTAGCTAGGGCGCGCCAAACTGGAGATTAGGACACAAAACCTGTAGAAATTTTAGTCCAAAACGTTATTTTACAATTTGACCATTTTTTAACTATGCTACTTTCAGTAAAAACGCATGTTTCTACTAAAAATAATGAATCTCAGAACAAATTGCGTGTTCCATCAATCATTGGTGCCTGTTCATTTTTACGAGACTCCTAAAATTTTAAAGTTGGATCTCATCCGAAACCCCAATTAGTCTCTTATCCCCAAACGATCTGGCCAATGAAGAGCTTTCTCAACTCCCCTTCATAAAAAGCTTCATCCTCTCATGGGCAAAAAAGCCACAGCTTAAAAAACCAAGTCCAGCGAACCTGTTGCAACCAACTGGAAACTGGCCGTAAAATGCAATCCATCTCCATTGTAGAATCGTTTTTGTTAGCCATCCTTGTTTTGGATTTTGAATCCACCAGTGCGCATGAGCAGCTGTACAGCCTCATTGAAGGCAGCCTCTGCATCAACAGCGAGTTCGCCGAGACCCACCCAAGCGCAGTCAACAGGGTCGCATGCGGAGCTCTCTGCAATCTGAACCAGCGCTGTCAGGCCTTCTCCCTGGCTGACGGTCCGTGTCGCCTGTTCGTGTTCGACAAGTGCAGCAAGTCGGTGAGGGACTGCAGCTGCTCCAGGAGAGGCCGCGTGTTTGTGAAGCAGCGGCCGGGACTGTTGGCGGGCGCGCTGTGTCCGTCTGGCTACGGCATGGAGCTGTGCGGAGTGAAGTTGTTACGTCTTTGCACAAATCACGTAGTCAGTAAGTAAAGCAACTTTAAAGTTTAGTCAGCTCAAGGCTCTGGCTTTTATGCCGTGTGTATTTCTTCTGCTTGTAAGTGTCTTACTTAGCGAACTGGCTCTCTTTTAACCCAGCTCAATTTCAGCTCGCAGGCTTGTCCATAGACATAGTTCGTAACTAAATACATACACATCATTCCTCCTTTTCTTAAAAAAAAATTGTCAAGTCAAAATAGTTCAGTTCAGTTAATTCGCAACAAAAAAATCCGGTCTCTTCAGTTTTGACCGGTCACGCAAAACACGTTGGTTCGGATGCTTTTCCACATCTTGGCTGTCCTTTGGCTTGATATCGAAGCTTGATGACGCGGCTGACTTTCGAGTTTTGTCTATGGTCAGCGAAGACTTGCCAGTCTGACCGTGATGCTCTAGATTTGGTCCCGTCGATTCAGCTTCCTCGTTTGCATCCTTTTGCAACTTGTAGCTATTCTTGGCATTGCGTGCTTGCTTTAGTTCCGTGTCGAAATCATACTGTGGCTGGGGCAAAACTTCGGTTTCAGATTTGATCAGATGATCCACGTGTCTTTTCCAGATTTGTCCGTTGACTTCCACGTGGTAGGACAGCGGCCCAGTCTGTTTCAACACTTTGGCTTGAGCCCACTTGTTTTCTTTTTCCCTTCTGAAATCCAGAGCTAGCACTGTGTCTCCAGCCTGAAACTCTCGGTGAGGAATATGTTCCCGGCGCATCATCTGCTTACTTTGCGAATCCAGGACTCTCCCGTATGTGTCTGGCTTCAGGAAGTCCAGCTTTGTCCGCCTTGTATACGCAAGCATCATCTCGGCAGGTGACTTGCCCGTTGTGCTATGAGGCGTGCTTCTATAGCGGAATAGGAAATTTTGCAGACTCAGCATGGCATCACCGTGGCTCTTCATGCCTGCTCTGATCGCATTCTTGGCTGTTTGAACCATTCGCTCACTGAGCCCGTTGGTTCTTGGATGTCCTACAGCACTGAAGATGTGATGGACGTTATTTCGCTTGGTGAATTCAGCAAACTCCTGTGATGCAAACTGGCTTCCATTGTCGGTCAGTATCTGTCGAGGTATTCCAAACCGAGCAAATGTCTCTCGAAAGCGTTGAATGGTGTTCGCGGCACTGGCAACTTTCATTGGAAAAACCTCTACCCATTTTGATGTGGCATCCACGATTACCAACCAATTGAATCCGAAACACGGTCCGAAAAAATCTGCCTGAAGTCTCGTCCATGGCTTTTCTGGCCAACTCAATGGGTGAACAGCAGATTCTGGTGGTTTGCTTCGCTGCAGTTCGCATCCCTTGCATTGTTTCACAGCTCTTTCAATCTGTTGGTCGATTCCCGGAAACCAAACGTGCAGGCGAGCAATCGATTTCATCGATACAATCCCAGGGTGTCCTTCGTGCAGCAAGTCCAAAACTTGGTGTTGGAGGCTAGATGGAATGATGGCGCGTATGCCCCAGAAAATGACTCCTTGCTCAAGACAGAGTTCGTTTCCTTTCTGACGGTATATCTCAAGCTCAAATTCACATTTCTCCGGCCAACCGTTCTGGCAGAACCTGATTACCTTGCTTAGGATCGGATCCCTGGCTGTCTCTCGACGAATCTCGGCAGCGGTGATAGGCAGTTCTTGAAGTCGACGTTCCATGACTTTGTCCACTCGGGACGTCGAACTTGGCAATGGCAACCTGGATAACGCATCAGCGTTGCCGTGGTCCTCTTTCTTTCAAAATCTTATCTCGTACTGATGAGCAGAGAGCAAGACTGCCCAACGTTGCAACCTGCTAGCTGCGATGCTCGGGACGTCCTTCTTTTCTCCGCAAATAGTAATTAGAGGCTTATGGTCTGTTACCAAAATAAACTTGTTCCCGAATAGATACTGATGGAACTTCTTGATCCCGAATATGATTGATAGCGCTTCTTTTTCCAACTGAGAATAATTCTGCTCCGCTGGTGACAGTGTCCTTGATGCGTAACTGATAGGCAGTTCAGCACCACCTGGCATTGTGTGGGACAGAACACATCCGAGCCCATACTTCGAAGCATCAGTGTGTAGGATGATCGGCTTCTTTGGGTCGAAATGCACCAGCAGCCGGTCCGATGTCAGAATTGACTTCACAGAGTCCAAAGCAGCTTGGCACTGACTGTTCCAGCTGAATGTCACATCGTTTCTCAGGAGTCGGTTGAGTGGCGCCAGAACAGTTGATGAGTTGGGTATGAATTTCCCATAGTAGTTAATAAGTCCAACCAAGGATCGAACCTCGGACACACTAGTAGGACTCGGTGCGTTTCGCACAGCAATTACCTTGTCGGGAGATGGGTGCAGTCCGTCTTTATTGATAATGTGACCCATGAATTCCACTTCTTGCAGCCGAAACTTGCACTTGTCCTTGTTGAGTCTGACACCCCTGGATTGCAGTGTTTTCAACACTTTATGCAGTTTCTGATTGTGTTCCTCGAGTGACCTTCCTGATATTAGAATATCATCGATGTAAGCAACAACTTCCAGACCGCAGAGAATTTTCTCAATCGCTTCTTGGAACTGAGCAGGAGCAGAAGCCAAGCCCATTGTCAGTCGGTTGTACTGATACAATCCCAAGTGTGTATTGATGGTCGTAAATTTTCTGCTGCTTTCTTCCAACTCCAGCTGCAGAAAAGCTTGAGAGATGTCCAGTTTGGAAAAGTACTTCCCACCATTCAAAGTAGCAAACATTTCCTCCTGTCGAGGCAGTGGATACTTGTCCACTTCCAGTTGTGGATTAATAGTCCTCTTGAAGTCCGCGCAGATCCTGATTGATTTCCCATCTTTCTTCAGCACTGGCACAATGGGAGAAGCGCAATCTGTTGAACTCACCTTCGATATGATCCCTTCGTTGACACGGTTATTGATTTCATCCTCAATAAGCTTCTTCATTGCAAACGGTACAGGTCTGCTCTTGTGAAACTTCGGACAGTAATCCTCACGAACAGTGATCCTTGCTTTCGCATTGTTGATGAGTCCAAGTCCAGACGAAAACACCTCCGGATAAGCATCAAAGATGGATTTTGGTGAAAAGGTACTTCCAATTTGAGCCACGTGGACAACCTTCTGCCAATCCAGCTTAAGGATATTCAGCCAGTCTCTTCCTAGCAAATTCGATCCGTTACCCTTGACCACCAAAACTTTCAGCTTATGCTGCAGTCCTCCATGAGTGACTTCGACTAGAGCTTCACCGAGCGTCGGAATTGCATGGTTCGAGTAACTGAACAGTCGCGTTGACGTCTTGCTCAGCTCCAACCCAATATCCTTGTAGCAACGCTCGTTGATTAGCGTTCTGTCGGCTCCTGTATCGATGTTGAACTCAACATTTTTACCTTGCAGCTTGATCGCACACCTGTATGGAGAGCTGACAGTTGAAATGTCGCAGTCGCACCAACGAACAGTCTGTATTTCGCCACTTGATCCTTCACTATCAGATTCAGAGTCTTCAGCCATTACTGCTCTTGTCTTCTTGCTGAATCCAGGTTTATTTCGTATGTTCCTATGCCTGCTGGCACTTTCGTTTGAGGTCTTCGTTCGGCATGCGCGTTCGTGATGCCCCTGCTTGGAACACTTTGAGCAAACCTTTTCTCGAAACGGACAACTCTTGGCCCAATGGTCAGTTCCATGGCAACGATAGCATCCACTCTTTACACTGCGTCCGGCTTTGTCAAACTTTGTACTTTGACTATGCTTAGGTCGGCTACCTTTAGACGAGTTGATGTTATGTACAGACGACCCAGCTATAGCAGCAACCCCTCGATCAGCAGTCTCCATAGCTGTTGCTAGAGTCTGAGCTGTATCCAGTGTGAGCTTGTCCTCTTGGAGCAGCCGCTGTTGAATTAGTTTGTTTCGAATTCCGCAAACGAGTCGATCCCTCAATGCATCATCTAGGAACTTATCGAATTCGCAGGTTGATGCCAGCTTCCTCAGACCCACTACGTAATCGCTTACAGTCTCGCCTTCATTCTGGTTGCAATGGTAGAAGTTGTATCTCTCCACAATGAGTTTCTTCTTTGGAGCAAAGTAATCCCGCAGCGCTTCCAGAAGACTTGCACACGTTTCGTCCTTGGGCTTCTTAGGAGACACCAGATCTCGAAGCAGCGCGTAGCAGTCATCACCGATTGCTGTGATCAGTGTAGCCCGCTTTTTGGCCTCGTCTTCAATCTTCTCCAGGATGAACAACTGCTCCAGTCGCTCCTCGTAGGCTTCCCATTTGTCTGGCTGGTCGATGGAGAATTCGCCGATTTTCATCCTCGTCGCCATTGTTACGTCTTTGCACAAATCACGTAGTCAGTAAGTAAAGCAACTTTAAAGTTTAGTCAGCTCAAGGCTCTGGCTTTTATGCCGTGTGTATTTCTTGCGCTTGTAAGTGTCTTACTTAGCGAACTGGCTCTCTTTTAACCCAGCTCAATTTCAGCTCGCAGGCTTGTCCATAGACATAGTTCGTAACTAAATACATACACATCAGAAGTACAGGCTGTACTCAGGCGTCGGGACGTGGTGGCCGAGCAGGGCGAAGTGCGAGTCGGAGAGCGGTCTGGTCATCATGGCCGACGTGACGGACGCATGAGCCACGTAGATTTGATCTTTGACACCCAACGTCCAGGACAGTCAATTTGGCTCGGAGGCTACCAGCCTGCAGGCAGTCCGGAGCCGTCAGGAGGCTGGTACTGGGTCGGCTGCAACATCACCGTGAACTCCTCCCTGTGGAGAAGTGCAGCGCCTAACAATTACAATAACGAAGAAAGTGTAGTAGGAAGATATGCGGGAATCAAAGGCCTGGACGACTTGTACGAGTTGGGGACCTTTGTAACCCACGTTCTGTGCGAGTGCGTGTCTCCCTTTGATTGATTGATTGGTTCTGCAAGGACCTGGTGGCGAGCAAGGCAGTGAAGCCAGCGGCGGAGAAAGTGAAAGAATTTGCTACTTAACCTTAATTTTCATTATCACGGTCAATTTTAGCGCTTAATTTGAAAAAAGTATGTTTGTTTTAAATTAAACAAAATTTACATTGAAATTTTCAATATTTATTTATTCATTTAATAGACTTAACTGTGGACTTTATTATAGTTTATAGCTGATTCTAATATACTTTTTTCAGTTCCAACATTTTTTGTAGATCGTGAATTTTTTCCTCTTTTTTTGTTATATTCCTGTAAAATTTAACTTTAAAAATTAAAACTCTAATGTCTCTGTTGTTTTACTATTGTGCCTAATCTTGAATACCAGCTAATGATGTTAATATACTCTTTTTTCGTCCTATGAAATTTGCAAACAACGTTTGATTTATTTTTGTTGACACTTCATCGCGAAATTATTGTTTAAAAATATTTTTTTCCTCTTTGTAATGTTTCCTTATGCTTTAAGCAGTTAACTGCATGCAGTTTCATTCATTATATAAAAAATTCTAACTTCTGTATGTCTAGTAATGTATAACATTATCAGCCAAAATAAATTAATAAATCTAAATGTCTGTCCAAGTTGAGCTTAACGTAAAATATGGCTTTAAACTTTAATTAATTAGAAGTTCTGGGAATAGCAAATGTCATTATAATGAGCTACTATTTCTAAATTAAAGCTAAAATTAGTACTGTATAAGCGCGTGCCCGCCACCAAATGAAGTGCTACCTGCTACCCTGAGTTGTTTCCATTCTGCTTATCTACTCTGTTCTGGGCGCCGTTTTTGCTGCTATATAGCTATTCATATCTTTTTCAGCGTCTGAGTGGCGCCGTTCCAGGCCCGCAGCTGGGGATGTCGATCAGCGGGAGTCTGGATATGTTTTTTTTCTTCACAATCGGTAAAGGTAGGGGGTGCCAAATGGGGTGGCGATATTTTGATCATTTGCATAAAAGTACAGTAGCGTATTCTAAAGTTCTGAAGTCATGCATTGGCGCTGCATGGTTATTTGCCATTTTTAGACAGCAATAAGTGATCAATACAACTTTGCATCAAGTACACCTTAAATAGAAGGACGGGGCACTTCGTTTCTTGGAAAATTTTTAGAGTCAAATTTTTGCGAAAAAAAATTAACGATTGCGCTCGATTGGAAGTAGGTGCAAATCTCATATTTTGATATGTGGTTCCTGCCTTCTTACTCTATCGAACTGTGTACGTCTTAATTTAGGAAAAATTGATCTTCCTGTTATTTTTATTGATATTGATTCACTTTCGTCAAAACCAACTAAATGACGAAATCGCCAATCCAGAGAGAATCGGACATTGACACGTGACTGGACCAGCAAAGTTATCCAAAATATTGATTGATAGAAACGTTCTTTGAATAATGCAGACTTTGTTAAAAAGAGGATCAGAACCTGCCCAGATGGTGAAATATTATTTTCTTGAAATTTTAATTTTTGACTTTTGCTTTTACGATTTAAAGATCATTTTTCAAAAATTAAGACGTACATAGTTCGATAGAGTAAAAAGGCGGGAAACACATATCAAACGATGAGATTTGCACCTGATTCCAATCGAGCGCAATCTTTGATTTTATGACGAAGATTTGCAAATTTTCTATCTCCGTAGTGTATGGATCTTTTCGGGAAAATTAGACTCCAAAAACTCTGCAAGAAACAAAATGTCCCGTCCTACTTAGTTAAGGTGTCCTTACTTTGCATAGATGCATCAATCAATAAATCGGTTTAACTGGGATAAGCAGCAAGAAATATGGGCTTGAAACATAGACAATTGCTGGTACAACGCAGCGGAACAGATGTGCGCAATTGGCTATTATAAATTAACTGAGTTTTCAAACAATCGACAGCAGGAAGATTTCATATTAAAAGATTCTATCGGCCACACAGCAATTGAGGCATTTATATCATAGGCTTAGCTGTCTCAGTCACTGAGAGAACCAAGCAGCCAGCTAGCCAAATGGATCAAGAGGAGCCACCCATAGAATCGAAGACGGCAGAAGAAAGCGAGCTGACAGCAGATTCGGCCAACAACTCGGAGTCGTCCAGATCGGGTAGCAGCGTGACTGTCAGGGATGAGATCAATCTGAAAGAGCTGGCCATGAGGCTGCTCAGCTTTCCAGTTGATGAATACAAAATTCATCCGAAAGTGACCGCCCAAGAGTGCTTGGTGCTGTGCCAGGCGGCCCTGATGTACATGAGCACGCACACGAATCCCTGTCTCCGGGTCAGCACCCCGGTCAACATTATTGGCGACATTCACGGCCAGTTTCACGACCTGCTGCGCTACTTTGACCAGCTTGGTCAGCCGCCAGCAACTCGCTATCTGTTCCTAGGCGATTACATCGACAGGGGCAAGTACTCCGTGGAGGTGATAATGCTACTGCTGTGTTTGATGATGATGTACCCGGACTCGGTATTTCTGCTGCGAGGCAATCACGAGGCGGCCAACGTGTGCGTTCGGTACGGCTTCAAGGACGAGTTGCACCAGCGCTACGGCGACGAGAAAGGCAACCAGGTGCTCAGAGGGTTCCTGCGCTGCTTCCAGTGGCTCCCATTGAGCGCCATTGTTGGTCAAAAAATCTTCTGCTGCCACGGCGGCATTTCGCCGAGCTTCTTTTTGCCGCCGTTCGTTGACTGCGATCAGGACCAGTGCGTCGACGCGTTGAACGCTATGGACCGGCCATTCGAGCCGCCACAGTTTGGCGTCCACTGCGACTTGCTGTGGGCCGATCCGCAGCACACCGTCATCTACGACCACTTCCAGGTGTCTGGCGAGAAAACCAAAATCAATTGGGCGCCAACCAAGCGCGGCTGTTCGTTTCTATTCAGCGGCGAAGCTCTTGACGCTGTACTTCAACAGTTCGGCATCAGCTTCGTTGTTCGCGGCCATCAAGTTGCCCAAGAAGGCTTCAACGTGCTGCTCAACCGGCACTGCGTCACCGTGTTCAGCGCCCCGGGCTACAGTGGCACGCACGACAATAACGGGGCGGTGCTGCAGATTGACAAGGGCCGCATCAATCCAAGGAAACCTGGCGCTTTCTACGTGTTGCGACCGGCGCCGAACAAGCCTTTCGAGAATCTGTTCTGGAAGAGCTGAACCAGACTTTATTCGAGACTCGATTGCGAGTATTCATGCCTTCATTCTGTTTTGCGTCTTGCTTCGCTGTTTTAGTAGGCGCGCAAATAAACCGCTCAGCCGCAATTTTCTGTTAGTTAAACCGACTCGGCGCCGAATATTCGATGCATTTATTTTCGAAAAAAATACTAATTGGTGAATTTCTTTCGCTGAATGTTTATCTCGAAAAGAATGGGGCCCATTGGATTGCAATAATAAATTGGTAGACAGAGAATTATTTTCGCTGATACTGCAGGAGCAATGGTTTAGTTTAATTGGTCTGCGCTTTGAGGTAATTTTAAATCAATTTCTAAAGCTTATTTTCATTAATTGTCTTTTTTCAAAGTGCACATAAATAAGCAAGTGGTTTTCCAAGGGGTAGAGTAAGTGGCCGCTGCAGAGGGGTGTATGCACTGTACATTACGGGTAAGACAGGCAGTGGCTGCGGCCCTGCACACTGTACATAAAGGGTGAGAGAGGGGTTCCGCAGGGATAGAGATTGAGCGAGCGGTGTACAGTGTACACGGGCAGGGTTTTTTAATGCGGCCGTGCGTGCACTGCACATTAAGGGTAAGAGAGGAGTTACGCAGGGTTAGGGGTTGTGTTTGCAATGTACGGCGGTAGAAGACCACACTGAAGACCATAAAATAATGAAGACGCGGACAAAGAAGCAAAAATAAATTCCTGATAAAGTACACCATTAAGTGTACAAAAAGAACACAAACAAGTCGATCAGTCGATTTCATCAGTTTTTTTCTAGCAGTTCACTTTTAAAGTTCATTTTGAACAGAAATAGCAAATCAATACACGCTTATTAGCGATGATAATAAAAGAACGGAACAATAGCCTACACAAAGACCAGGAAGCGAGGAGGGTAAGCAAGAAAATAATTTGAGGGTTAATTGCTAAACAGACAGGTTTGGAAAGCACTGCAAAAATAGATAGTCACATCACTGATAACTACTGATTAGTAGGGTCACAAGCATACGCGGCTGGGGAAATAACTATTTAGATAAAATCGCCAACGTTAAAAATCGTGTTTGGGTGTAATTGCACTGTGCTGGAAGAAAATAAAATGATGCTAAAAAGTTTTTCATTTACGAAATAAATTTGTATTGTTTCACGTCTGTCTTGGATGACTATTTTCGATATTTCTGCTATTTTATTAAAGTAACGTGCTCACATTTCAAAGCCAGCAAATACGAAGTCGTTAATGCAAAGGTATGATCTCAAGACAAAAAACATTATTGACAAAACTGATAATATATTTAAATGTTTGCATCATACTACTGCTTGATTGCGTCAAATAGAGCAAGAGGACATGCAGTGCAATAAAAAATGATCATAATAATAAAAAAAATCATATTTTAATTAAAAGCATATTTTTATTCAGTAAATGAGCGTTAAGAAGTTTATCGTTTGTCGGTTGCGCTCACTCAGTGTGACCAGAACAAATTAACAAAAAAATAAAAAAACCAATTTTACATATCAATAGTTAAAAGCAAAACTAGACAAAATAGGTCAAATTAATAGCATTGCCGAATGACAAAACAGGGTGCAAAAATATTAAAATAAGTAAATAGTAGATTTATTGCATCGATTGCATCACAGCGCACAAATATTATTTATATTGAAAAAATGTTAATCAAATTTGTGTTTTATTTTATATTTACACACTTCTTACACTACTAACAAAGAGTCAAGTGAGTTAAGTAGTATTGCAAGCAAATTAAACGGACAGAAAAACAACAAAGATTGAGCTACGAGGCCGAAAAAACCGGATCATTTGAAGATTAAATACCCCCCCAATAGACCAATAGAGAAGCTTATAAATCCGTTAGAAAATGCTCAGTGTTACTCGGTCAGTCCCTCAGCGGCAGACGTCATCAGCTGTGCCAGCGGTGAGTGCGGCCCAGCGTCGCCTGGCGAGCTCACGCCACTCTCCGTGTTCTCGTCTTTAGCTACCGGTGTTGCAGAATCTTCGCTTGATTCTGCGGTTGATTCTGCGGAAGCAGCAACTGACGCCGACGCCGCAGATGAAGCATCGTAGATTGTCTCACCGATAGCGGGTTTTCGATTGAACTGATTCTGCTGGGCTAGGCGAGCTCGAACTTCGGCTAGACGAGTCTCCACGGTGCTGGCAATCAGGGCTGGATGATCGACATCTTCGTCTTGTTCCACGTCATCCGTTTGGTCTTCGTTGGAGTGAAATTCGGCGACAACCGGGGACTCGCAGGCTGGTCTCTGGTCGGTTGGGAGCGCTGGAGGTGTTGGGTGGCTGTCACCGATTCTGCCGGTGTGTAGGGGTGGGCGGGTTCTGATGGGTTGGTAGGTTACTTCGTAAAAGTGCAATAAATAAAATTATTTGGTGAAGTTCTGATAGTTAAGGTGAAGCGTTTCTTTTATTTTGATAATTAGGGTTAATTAGTTTTCGTTGGATAATAGGCTCACTTCCTAGAAGTGTGATAAATAAAGTTTGAAGAACTGTAAACTAAGGGCGATTTTTAGAGGTGTGATAATTGGGTACGATTTTTAGAGGTGTGATAATTGGGTACGATTTTTAGAGGCGTGATAATTGGGTACGATTTTTAGAGGTGTGATAATTGGGTACGATTTTTAGAGGCGTGATAATTGGGTACGATTTTTAGAGGTGTGATAATTGGGTACCATTTTTAGAGGTGTGATAATTAAGTACGATTTTAGAGGTGTGATAATTGGGTACAATGTTTAGAGGTGTGATAATTAGGTACGATTTTTAGACGTGTGATAATTAGGTACGATTTTTAGAGGCGTGATAATTAGGTACGATTTTTAGAGGCGTGATAATTAGGTACGATTTTTAGAGGTGTGATAATTGGGTATGATTTTTAGAGGTGTGATAATTGGGTACGATGTTCAGAAGTGTGATAATTATGTACGGTGTTTAAAGGTGTGATAATTGGGTACAATGTTTAGAGGTGTGATCACTGATAATTGAGTACAATGTTTAGAGGTGTGATAATTGAGTACAATGTTTAGAGGTGCGATAATTGAGTACAATGTTTAGAGGTGTGATAATTGAGTACAATGTTTAGAGGTGTGATAATTGAGTACAATGTTTAGAGGTGTGATAATTTAGTACAATGTTTAGAGGTGTGATAATTGAGTACAATGTTTAGAGGTGCGATAATTGAGTACAATGTTTAGAGGTGTGATAATTGAGTACAATGTTTAGAGGTGCGATAATTGAGTACAATGTTTAGAGGTGTGATAATTGAGTACAATGTTTAGAGGTGTGATAATTAATTACTATGTTTAGAGGTGTGATAATTGAGTACAATGTTTAGAGGTGCGATAATTTAGTACAATGTTTAGAGGTGTGAGAATTGAGTACAATGTTTAGAGGTGAAATAATTAAGTAAAATTTTTAGAGGTGTGATAACTACCACTAAAAATGCTTTCAATTATTACACATTTAACAATCGAACCTAATTATCACACCTGTAAAAATTTTACTTAATTATTATAATTACATACAATTTTTTACAGGTGTGATAATTAGGTACGATTTCTGAAGGTGTAATATTTAAAATGATTTTGCAATGGGCCGACAACGTAGGGTTATTTTATAACAGTGCGAAAATTGAGGTCATTTTTTGTAAAATGGGACAGTTATGTTGAGGCCGAATAAAATTGTTAAAAGTAGATCAATTTAAACTTATTTAAACTAAATCTGCTCACCTTGCAAGCTGTCGATCCTGCAGTGGCACCCTCGGCGTTGACTGGCCGGCGTGCCTGGCCAAAATCTCCGCCGCTTTGGTGCCCTTCAATTTGCCAGTGGCCACCAGGCGAGCCAGAGCTGGCTTGCTGCCAACAGTGGCGCTACTACTACTGCTGCCGCTAGTGGCAACCATTGAAGCGGACATGCTAGGCGTTGATGCGGACGAGGCCATGGCGGATGATGAGGAGGAGAGCAGCGCTGAGGTGGACATGAGTCCGTTGGCGATGGCGGCTGAAGGGGTTTCATCAGGTGCGGGCATCGGCATTTGAGGCGGCTCAGCAGCGGCGGCCGGTTCAACGCTCGGGTTGGCGGGAGCAGCCAAGGACACCGGCGTGGTTTTGACGCGGTGCATTATGGATTCGAGTTTGCGACGACGCTCGAGGCGTTCGGCTTCTTCGCGTTCGCGGGCTGCCTGGGCGGCGGCTTCGGCCTGTGGAAGGTGAGGAGGGCATCGCGAAATGTGGAGCGGATGGTCGACTCTCAGGGATAAATCGATTCTCAGGGGGCGGATAAGGGGATAAGACGATTCTCAAGGGGCGGATAAGGGGATAAGACGATTCTCAGGGGGCGGATAAGGGGATAAGACGGCTCTCAGGGGGCGGATAACGGGATAAGACGATTCTCAAGGGGGCGGATAACGGGATATCTTACGAGGCGGATAAGGGTATGAGACGATTCTCAGGGGGCGGAAAAGGGATAAGAGGATCCTCAGGGGCGGATAAGGGGAAAAGACTATTCTTAGGGGGCAGATAAAGATGATAGGACTTTAAAGGGCGGATTAAGGGATAAGATGGGATAAAAGAACACTGAACTCACAGCTCTCCTCTCCTCTTCCTCTCGCAGACGCGCCTCTTCAGCCTCCTTGGCAGCCGCCTCGGCCTTCCTTGCCGCTTCCTCAGCGGCCGCTGCTTCGGCAGCCAGTCGGGCCGCCTCGGCCGCCGCAGCCTCTTCAACGGCTTTGGCCGCCGCCTCGGCCGCTTCCGCTTCGCGACGCTGCTGCTCTTCTAGGCGGCGGCGTCGGAATTCCTCCTCGGCGCGTCGCTCCGCCTCGGCGCGCTCCCGGTGCAGGCGGCGCTGCTCCTCGAATCGGCGCTTCGCTTCGGCGGCTGCGGCGGCTGCGGCGGCGGCGGCCTCGTTCGTCGATTTCTCTTCTTCTTCTTCTTCGACGACGACGGTTTCAGAGACCGGCTGCTGCACTTCAGCTTCGGCCTGAGGCTGCGGCGGAGTTTCAAGTTTTAATTCCTGCGCTGATTGTGATTTCGGCACCGATTGGTTGTTGGATGTCGCTTTAGGTCGGCTGTGTCGAATTGTGGATGTCGACATGGGCTGCTGCTGATGCTGCTTGGTTGCGGATGTTGCGGACGAAGGTTCGGACTGTTTAAATGGTTATTTTGGAAGGGAAAGTAGTAGTAGTAGTAGTAAGTAGTAGTAGTAGTAGTAGTAGTAGTAGTAGTAGTAGTAGTAGTAGTAGTAGTAGTAGTAGTAGTAAGTAGTAGTAAGTAGTAGTAGTAGTAGTAGTAGTAGTAGTAGTAAGTAGTAGTAGTAGTAGTAGTAGTAGTAGTAGTAGTAGTAGTAGTAGTAGTAGTAGTAGTAGTAGTAGTAGTAGTAGTAGTAGTAGTAGTAGTAGTAGTAGTAGTAGTAGTAGTAGTAGTAGTAGTAGTAGTAGTAGTAGTAGTAGTAGTAGTAGTAGTAGTAGTAGTAGTAGTAGTAGCAGCAGTAGTAGTAAGTAGTAGTAGTAGTAGTAGTAGTAGTAGTAAGTAGTAGTAGTAGTAGTAGTAGTAGTAGTAGTAGTAGCAGCAGTAGTAGTAAGTAGTAGTAGTAGTAGTAGTAGTAGTAAGTAGTAGTAGTAGTAGTAGTAGTAGTAGTAGTAGTAGTAGTAGTAGTAGTAGTAGTAGTAGTAGTAGTAGTAGCAGCAGTAGTAGTAAGTAGTAGTAGTAGTAGTAGTAGTAGTAGTAAGTAGTAGTAGTAGTAGTAGTAGTAGTAGTAGTAGTAGTAGTAGCAGCAGTAGTAGTAAGTAGTAGTAGTAGTAGTAGTAGTAGTAAGTAGTAGTCGTAGTAGTAGTAGTAGTAGTAGTAGTAGTAGTAGTAGTAGTAGTAGTAGTAGTAGTAGTAAGTAGTAGTAGTAGCGGTAGTAGTAGTAGTAGTGGTAAGTAGTAGTAGTAGTAGTAGTAGTAGTAGTAGTAGTAGTAGTAGTAGTAGTAGTAGTAGTAGAAGTAGTAGTAGAATAAGTATTGTAGTAGTATAGTAAGTATAGTGTAGTAGAATTTGTAGTATTAGTACTTTACCGCTTTAGTATACTCCTGTATAGACAAATCGACACAACAAATATAAATTGAATAAATATAATCAAATAACTATTCAAGCATAAAAACGATTTAACTAAGAAGTATTCTCTCAGCAATCAATAATCATACCGCTGCACGGCTATCTCTACACAACAGCATAAAAGTGCACCGCATGCAACCGTCTGTTAAGAACAAAAAAAAAAGCCAAACCTTCTTCAACTTGACGGCTACTTTATCAACAGTTGATGCTGATGACAAGCCATTTGCCATAGCAGATGTTGGACGCTTAGTTCGGGTCTGGGAGCGCGCGTCATAAATTAATCATTTTAGTTGTCATTATGACCATAGAAGAAAAAGCCGTTCAAAAATGAGTTCCTTAAGATCAACTAGGCTTACCTTCTTGACCCCATTTGTGGGCAGCTCAACCATAGACTTGGCCATCACTCCTCCGGCGGTGGACGAGCGGTCAGCGCTTTTCTGCTGTTGCTTAGCAACCATTGGCGCTCGCTTGGGCTGCTCCGAGGATCGGGTTAGGACGGCGTGTTCGGTTGCCGAGGCGGTCATTCGACCGTTCAAAGGGTGGGAGATTTCTGTTGACGGTTGGGGATTCTTGACTTTGCTAGCTTTGCTGCTGCTGTTGCTGTTTTGATTGCTTCCAGAAGAAGCAAGTCGAGCTGAAGCCGTTTTGGCGCGTGGAGTCGCTGAGAATAGTTAGGGGAATAGGGGGATAGTGTTATTAAAGGGATTTTTCATTTTCTAGAATGGGATTTAGGAAGAATTTTATAGGATTAGATTTTAAGAGGATTTTTTAGGGTTTGATTTTAAAGGAAATTTGCTAGGGTTGGATTTTAAGGGGTATTTCCTAGAATTGGATTTTAAGGGGTATTTCCTAGGGTTGGATTTTAAGGGGAATTTCCTAGGGTTGGATTCTAAGGGGAATTTCCTAGGGTTGGATATCAAGGGGAATTTCCTAGGGTTGGATTCTAAGGGGAATTTCCTAGAATTGGATTTTAAGGGGTATTTCCTAGGGTTGGATTCTAAGGGGAATTTCCTAGAATTGGATTTCAAGGGGAATTTCCTAGGGTTGGATTCTAAGGGGAATTTCCTAGGGTTGGATTTCAAGGGGAATTTCCTAGGGTTGGATTCTAAGGGGAATTTCCTAGAATTAGATTTTAAGGGGTATTTCCTATGGTTGGATTTCAAGGGGAATTTCCTAGGGTTGGATTTCAAGGGGAATTTCCTAGGGTTGGATTCTAAGGGGAATTTCCTAGGGTTGGATTTCAAGGGGAATTTCCTAGGGTTGGATTTCAAGGGGAATTTCCTAGGGTTGGATTCTAAGGGGGTTTCCTAGAATTGGATTTTAAGGGGTATTTCCTAGGGTTGGATTCTAAGGGGTATTTCCTAGGGTTGGATTCTAAGGGGAATTTCCTAGGGTTGGATTCTAAGGGGAATTTCCTAGGGTTGGATTCTAAGGGGAATTTCCTAGAATTGGATTTTAAGGGGTATTTCCTAGGGTTGGATTCTAAGGGGAATTTCCTAGGATTGGATTCTAAGGGGAATTTCCTAGGGTTGGATTTCAAGGGGAATTTCCTAGGGTTGGATTTCAAGGGGTATTTCCTAGGGTTGGATTTCAAGGGGAATTTCCTAGGGTTGGATTCTAAGGGGAATTTCCTAGAATTGGATTTTAAGGGGTATTTCCTAGGGTTGGATTTCAAGGGGAATTTCCTAGGGTTGGATTTCAAGGGGAATTTCCTAGGGTTGGATTCTAAGGGGAATTTCTTAGGGTTGGATTTCAAGGGGAATTTCCTAGGGTTGGATTTCAAGGGGAATTTCCTAGGGTTGGATTCTAAGGGGAATTTCCTAGAATTGGATTTTAAGGGGTATTTCCTAGGGTTGGATTCTAAGGGGTATTTCCTAGGGTTGGATTCTAAGGGGAATTTCCTAGGGTTAGATTCTAAGGGGAATTTCCTAGGGTTGGATTCTCAGGGGAATTTCCTAGAATTGGATTTTAAGGGGTATTTCCTAGGGTTGGATTCTAAGGGGAATTTCCTAGGATTGGATTCTAAGGGGAATTTCCTAGGGTTGGATTTCAAGGGGAATTTCCTAGGGTTGGATTCTAAGGGGAATTTCCTAGAATTGGATTTTAAGGGGAATTTCCTAGGGTTGGATTCTAAGGGGAATTTCCTAGGATTGGATTCTAAGGGGAATTTCCTAGGGTTGGATTCTAAGTGGAATTTCCTAGAATTGGATTTTAAGGGGTATTTCCTAGGGTTGGATTCTAAGGGGTATTTCCTAGGGTTGGATTCTAAGGGGAATTTCCTAGGGTTGGATTTCAAGGGGAATTTCCTAGGGTTGGATTTCAAGGGGAATTTCCTAGGGTTGGATTCTAAGGGGAATTTCCTAGAATTGGATTTTAAGGGGTATTTCCTAGGGTTGGATTCTAAGGGGTATTTCCTAGGGTTGGATTCTAAGGGGAATTTCCTAGGGTTGGATTCTAAGGGGAATTTCCTAGGGTTGGATTCTAAGGGGAATTTCCTAGAATTGGATTTTAAGGGGTATTTCCTAGGGTTGGATTCTAAGGGGAATTTCCTAGGATTGGATTCTAAGGGGAATTTCCAAGGGTTGGATTTCAAGGGGAATTTCCTAGGGTTGGATTTCAAGGGGTATTTCCTAGGGTTGGATTTCAAGGGGAATTTCCTAGGGTTGGATTCTAAGGGGAATTTCCTAGAATTGGATTTTAAGGGGTATTTCCTAGGGTTGGATTTCAAGGGGAATTTCCTAGGGTTGGATTTTAAGGGAAATTTCCTAGGGTTGGATTCTAAGGGGAATTTCGTAGGGTTGGATTTCAAGGGGAATTTCCTAGGGTTGGATTTCAAGGGGAATTTTCTAGGGTTGGATTCTAAGGGGAATTTCCTAGAATTGGATTTTAAGGGGTATTTCCTAGGGTTGGATTCTAAGGGGTATTTCCTAGGGTTGGATTCTAAGGGGAATTTCCTAGGGTTGGATTCTAAGGGGAATTTCCTAGGGTTGGATTCTAAGGGGAATTTCCTAGAATTGGATTTTAAGGGGTATTTCCTAGGGTTGGATTCTAAGGGGAATTTCCTAGGATTGGATTCTAAGGGGAATTTCCTAGGGTTGGATTTCAAGGGGAATTTCCTAGGGTTGGATTCTAAGGGGAATTTCCTAGAATTGGATTTTAAGGGGTATTTCCTAGGGTTGGATTCTAAGGGGTATTTCCTAGGGTTGGATTCTAAGGGGAATTTCCTAGGGTTGGATTCTAAGGGGAATTTCCTAGGGTTGGATTCTAAGGGGAATTTCCTAGAATTGGATTTTAAGGGGAATTTCCTAGGGTTGGATTCTAAGGGGAATTTCCTAGGATTGGATTCTAAGGGGAATTTCCTAGGGTTGGATTCTAAGGGGAATTTCCTAGGGTTGGATTCTAAGGGGAATTTCCTAGGGTTGGATTCTAAGGGGAATTTCCTAGAATTGGATTTTAAGGGGAATTTCCTAGGGTTGGATTCTAAGGGGAATTTCCTAGGATTGGATTCTAAGGGGAATTTCCTAGGGTTGGATTCTAAGTGGAATTTCCTAGAATTGGATTTTAAGGGGTATTTCCTAGGGTTGGATTCTAAGGGGTATTTCCTAGGGTTGGATTCTAAGGGGAATTTCCTAGGGTTGGATTTCAAGGGGAATTTCCTAGGGTTGGATTTCAAGGGGAATTTCCTAGGGTTGGATTCTAAGGGGAATTTCCTAGAATTGGATTTTAAGGGGTATTTCCTAGGGTTGGATTCTAAGGGGTATTTCCTAGGGTTGGATTCTAAGGGGAATTTCCTAGGGTTGGATTCTAAGGGGAATTTCCTAGGGTTGGATTCTAAGGGGAATTTCCTAGAATTGGATTTTAAGGGGAATTTCCTAGGGTTGGATTCTAAGGGGAATTTCCTAGGATTGGATTCTAAGGGGAATTTCCTAGGGTTGGATTCTAAGGGGAATTTCCTAGAATTGGATTTTAAGGGGTATTTCCTAGGGTTGGATTCTAAGGGGTATTTCCTAGGGTTGGATTCTAAGGGGAATTTCCTAGGGTTGGATTCTAAGGGGAATTTCCTAGGGTTGGATTCTAAGGGGAATTTCCTAGAATTGGATTTTAAGGGGTATTTCCTAGGGTTGGATTCTAAGGGGTATTTCCTAGGGTTGGATTCTAAGGGGAATTTCCTAGAATTGGATTTTAAGGGGTATTTCCTAGGGTTGGATTCTAAGGGGAATTTCCTAGGGTTGGATTTCAAGGGGAATTTCCTAGGGTTGGATTCTAAGGGGAATTTCCTAGGGTTGGGTCTTAAGGGGAATTTCCTAGGGTTGGATTCTAAGGGGAATTTCCTAGGGTTGGGTCTTAAGGGGAATTTCCTAAGGTTGGATATTAAGGGGAATTTCTTAGGGTTGGATATTAAGGGGATTTTCCTAGGGTTGGGTCTTAAGGGGAATTTCCTAAGGTTGGATATTAGGGGGAATTTCCTAGGTTAGGATTTTAAGGGAATTTTCTAAGGTTGGATTTTAAGGGGAATTTCCTAGAATTGGAGTTTAAGAAGAATTTACTAGGTTTAGATGTTAAGGAGAATTTTCTAGGGTTTGATTTTAGGGGGGGGGATTTCCGAGAGTTGGATTTCGGAAGGGATTTTCTAGGGTTGGATGTTAAGGGGAATTTCCTAAGGAATTTTCGGAATTCTTTTGTAAATAATTACTAAAGTAAAACTACTAAAAAGGCTTGTTAATTAAATACATACATATAACATAAGAGATTTAATGGGTAAGTAAGTAGTAAGTACACATGGGATTTTAAATGCGATAAAAGGGAAGAGATGGAGATGTAAATTTTTAGGACAGACTGCAGCCTATGATGGGATATTACTGAAATAATGATATTTCAGTGCATTAACCAACTGCTAACGAAGCACATACGTCTAGGCTTTTAAGTCGCATTATATGGTCATAGTAAGCATATGAACCATATAATTATTATACGAAATAAGTGCATAATTTAGTACCCAGGCTCTGACAATAATTTTCATGCACTTTACGCTCGTACTTGCTGTTGATTCATGGAGCCACACCCATTATTGTAATCTCACCTCTCACTCTCATTCTCATATCTAAACTCACCTCTCACTCTCATCTTTCTTATTTCTAATCTCACTCCTCACTCTCATCTTTTTCATATCTAATCTCACTCCTCACTCTCATCTTTCTCATATCTAATCTCACTCCTCACTCTCATCTTTCTCATATCTAATCTCACTCCTCACTCTCATCTTTCTCATATCTAATCTCACTCCTCACTCTCATCTTTCTCATATCTATCTAATCTCACTCCTCACTCTCATCTTTCTCATATCTATCTAATCTCACTCCTCACTCTCATCTTTCTCATATCTAATCTCAGCCCTCACTCTTATTTTTCAAATTTCTAATCTAAACCCTCACTCTCATCTTTGTCATATCTAATCTCACCACTCACTTTCATCTTTATTGTATCTAATCTCACCCCTTACTCCTATTTTTCAAATTTTTTAATCTCAACCCTTACTCTCATCTTTCTTAGATCGAAACTCACCCCTCACTTTTTTTTCTCGTATCCCTCTCGATAACAACCAACTATGCAATATTTCCCTCCGAGATTTAAAATACTCACCCGAATCAGCACTGAGATCCACAGCCGACTTAGCAACCGACTTTCTGTCGACGCCGCCACTGCTGTTGTTGCTGTTGTACACGACGCTCTTGCGTTTCAATGCAGCGCTACCGCTGGCATTGGACACGATTGAGGCGTCCATGGCCAGCGACTTGTCTCGAGAGCGGGACACTGGATGATGGTAGAAAAATACAGATTATGAAATAGGAAATACTTCGGGAATTTCGGGAGAAATAGTCATTGGCTACTGGTTGTACAGGAAGGACAGAAAAAGGGAAAAGGCTGGCTGTCCAAGTACACAAACCTTCAGAAATTATTGCTGCGGCTATTTGAAGGGCGTAGGTTGTAAAAAAACTGCGTTGAAAAACACTTGTTAGGCTGGACAAATGCACTTATTGAATACATATTTTTGTTGCTTATAGTTTAGGTTCGTCTGGTCTCTTTTAAACTTGTACTATCTCACAGCACACAAATCTATATCTCACCCTACTAACCTTGATTTTAACCATAATAATCTCTGTCACCCTAATAATCTCTGTCACCCTAATAATCTCTATGTCACCCTAATAATCTCTATGTCACCCTAATAATCTCTGTCACCCTAATAATCTCTATGTCACCCTAATAATCTCTATGTCACCCTACTAATATCTATCTCACCCTACTAATATCTATCTCACCCTACTAATATCTATCTCACCCCACTACAATCTATCTCACCCTACTAAAATCTATCTCACCCAACTTATATCAATCTCACCCTACTAAAATCTATCTCACCCTACTTATATCAATCTCACCCTACTAATATCAATCTCACCCTGCTAATATCAATATCACCCTACTAATATCAATCTCACCCTACTAGTATCTATCTCACCCTACTAATATCTGTCTCACCCTACTTATATCAATCTCACCCTAAAAATCTCTATCTCACCCTACTAATAACTATCTCACCCTAAAAATCTCAATCTCACACTAAAAATCTCTCTCTCAGTCTACCAATCTAGATCCCCCAATACTAGTCAAAATTCCGGGTTTTTTTTCCAGAGCACTTATCTTTATAAGCTCGAAGTTAAAGTCTATATTACTTGTAAAGATATGTAAACATTGCTGTAATAAAATAAAGAAAATTTACTAAATGAGCTTGAATGCCTCCCACAGCTGTGACACGCCGCAGCTTGGCCTCCCCAGCTATTCCATGGGCTGTTTTTTTGCCTACCAGTTCCGCTGCACAGGAATTTAGTAGTCCATAATTGAATTAGCTAAAGCTCTTGGGAAGAAGATGGACCATAAAGGAAACCATTGATGGGAGGACAAGCAAGAGAAGCGAAGTTGAAAAAAAAATCAGCAATTCCAACGTTAAAAAGACAGAAATTCTTCTTTTTTTCTCTCGGGAGAGAAAAAGAAGCGTTGCGAGAATCAGTTTTTTGCTTCTTTTAAAAGCAGTGCATATTATTGACGTGTGTTGCTTTTAAGCTACTTAAATGGAACACCATTTGCAAATTTAGTGTTAGTAATAAATTTTTCGGTCTCTGCAGATATTCCTTTTTTGTTAGATATCAAACATTTTTAAGACAAAAAATCCAATAAATATTTAAGCTTTTTCTCTTCAATTTGATTAGCGATTAGCTAAAAGCTACTTACTGCGGTGCATAATGTTAAACTATGCATCAATTTTTTATGGTGAGCTTCAGGTGGTATTCGCCTCATCTCTTGGATATCTCAGGTGGTTGCTACCCTCTGTACCTGATACTTCAGGTGGTTGCTACCCTCTGTACCTGATACTTCAGGTGGTTGCTACCCTCTGTACCTGATACTTCAGGTGGTTGCTACCCTCTGTACCTGATACTTCAGGTGGTTGCTACCCTCTGTACCTGATACTTCAGGTGGTTGCTACCCTCTATTCCTGATCCTACAGGTGGTTGCTACCCTCTGTACCTGATACTTCAGGTGGTAGTTACCCTGCATAGCTGATGCTTCAGGTGGTTGCTACCCTGTTTACCTGATGCTTCAGGTGGTTGCTACCCTGCATAGCTGATGCTTCAGGTGGTTGCTACCCCGTTTACCTGATGCTTCAGGTGGTTGCTACCCTGTATATCTGATACTTCAGGTGGTTGCTACCCTGTATATCTGATGCTTCAGGTGGTTGCTACCCTGTGTATCTGATGCTTCAGGTGGTTGCTACCCTGTATATCTGATGCTTCAGGTGGTTGCTACCCTGTTTACCTGATGCTTCAGGTGGTTGCTACCCTGTTTACCTGATGCTTCAGGTGGTTGCTACCCTGTATATCTGATGCTTCAGGTGGTTGCTACCCTGTTTACCTGATGCTTCAGGTGGTTGCTACTCTGTTTACCTGATGCTTCAGGTGGTTGCTACCCTGTATATCTGATGCTTCAGGTGGTTGCTACCCTGTATATCTGATGCTTCAGGTGGTTGCTACCCTGTTTACCTGATCCTCCACGTGGTTGCTACCCTCTATTCCTGAGTCTTCGGGTGGTTGCTACCCTGTTTACCTGATGCTTCAGGTGGTTGCTACCCTGTTTACCTGATGCTTCAGGTGGTTGCTACCCTGTATATCTGATGCTTCAGGTGGTTGCTACCCTGTATATCTGATGCTTCAGGTGGTTGCTACCCTGTTTACCTGATCCTCCAGGTGGTTGCTACCCTCTATTCCTGAGTCTTCGGGTGGCTGCTACCCTATTTCTTTTAACCTGGTTAGAAGCTTTTTTAGACAAACAAAACAGATTATCCGGTGACATGTAAAAAACAAATAGGAATAAATAATATTATTATTATAGAAGCTGCTTAATGAGAAAATAACCAATTAAAAAAAGAACAGCTCCTCAGGCTTCACCTATGACACTCTGGCACATGCAATCGGCAAGGCTTGACTGCCCTAGCAAATACTCGTCAGTTAAACTGCAAGCCATTTGCTGCCGTTGACAACTAAAGCTAACGCGACGAAATGTTGCGCAATCAAAATTTTCCGGTATTGTTGGCATTGGCAAGGCTCCTAGAGGAAGATTTTTTTGATTGATGTTTCTGTTTGGCTCATGATACGATTTTGAAAAATTTTCGTTCGCAATTTTCGGACAGTAGAAATGAAAATTAAAGAGAAAATATGAAAAAAATTGCCTAGTATAGTGAAGTGTGAGATGTAGATTCGTAGGGTGACACGAGGTCCATAGACAGAGTCTAAACGGTAAGACTCTAAATCTCATCTTGAAATAAACATTAGAAACTCGTAGATGCAGTTGGGTAGGGTGAGATTTAGATGGATAGGGTGAGTTTTAGATGGAAAGGGTAAGATGCAGATGGAAAGGGTGAGATTTAGATGGATAGGGTGAGTTTTTCATGGAAAGGGTAAGATGCAGATGGGTAGGGTGAGATTTTGATAGATAGAGTATTTAGATGGGAAGGGTGAGATGCAGATGGGTAGGGTGAGATTTCGTTGAATTGGGTGAGATTTAGATGCGTAGGGTGAGATTTAGATGGGTAGGGTGAGATTTAGATGGGTAGGGTGAGATTTAGACGGGTAGGGTGAGATTTAGATGAGTAGGGTGAGATTTAGATGGGTAGGGTAAGATGTAGATGGGTTGGGTGAGATTTAGATAGGTAGAGTAAGAAGCTATTTAGGATTTAAAGGGCGATAAAACGAAGCGAAAAAGTTAACAAGTCAGATTTTTTTAAAGATTTTATCGCCACAAAATCAACAGCAATCAGCGGGCATTATTAAAAAAATGTTCATTGATTGACAGCATGCTATAAATGCTCTGGCTGAATATTCATGCGGGCAAACTACAAAAGGCAAATTTGAATCGTGAACTTTTCAGCCATTTTTTTTGTTTTTTCTTTTACCGCGAATGAAGGGTGGTGGCGAAGGCAAGCGCAGCGCCGCCTTAGAGTACACCCGTAAGAGTCTGGGACAGACTAAAATAGCAACAAAAACAACATCGAAATACGTTGACGGTAAATACTACTTGCAGTAAAGCATTATCTACTATAAAAAATAGGATTAAAATACAACATTAAATACCTAAAAACTCATAAAAAATATAACAAAGTCATTTGTTTAAAATGGATGATAATTAAAAAAATAAAAAAACAATAAAGTAAGAAATTAAGACGTGAGATTAACCATTAGATTTTACATCTATCCGTGGTATGAGACTTAGATATCTAGACTTAAGTTCATGCGTTTAAATATGTAAACGTGAGATAAACTTTGGGATAAGATAACTAGACGTGAGAAAAGACATGAAATTAGACCTCTAGACATGAGATTAACCATGAGATTAGATGTCTAGACGTGGGACAAGCCATAAGTTTAGATCTATAGACATGAGATAAACCTTAACCATGAGATCAGATATTCAAACGGGAGATAAACTATGAGATTAGCTATATAGACGTAAGATAAACTATGAGATTAGCTATCTAGACGTGAGATAAACTAAGAGATTAGCTATCTAGACGTGAGGTTAACCATGAGATCAGTTATCTAGATGTGGGACAAGCCATAAGATTAGATCTCGAGACATGAGATTAACCATGAGATCAGATATCCAGACGTAAAATACTATGAGATTAGCTATCTAGACATAAGACAAACCATGAGATTAGATATCAAGACGTGAGATTAACCATAAGATCAGAGATCTAGAATCAAGACAAACCATGAGATCAGATATCTAGACGTGAGATAAACCATAAAATTAATCACCGAAAGTAAAGTGCTAAAAAAGACACTACGTAAACGACACAACAAGTGTAACAAAACGAATAGCCAATGCGAATGGGGCAAAAACTTTAAAAAAGAGGATTTGCACTCACCGCAGACACTGGCACTCATAATGCCACTGGAAGCTCGTCCCGACGCGGCGCAGCTTACGGCGCGCCTACCCGAAGCCGCTGCCGAAGACTCCCCGACGGCGGCTGCGGTTGCTGGCGGCGCCTCGCAAACCTCCCTGGGCGTGCAGCTGCCGAAGGCGAAAGCCATGCCGGTCCGACCGCGTCGCTGTTCGCGCTGACGCTCGGCGGCGCGGCTCTCCCGTTCGGTCAGTCGGCGCAGGAGCGTGGCGCGGCGCTGATTCTCCTGCGCTTCAAGCTGGCGCCGGCGCTCTTCAACAATTCGACGACGCTCGGCGTCGCGAGCTCTGGCGGCTTCAATCCGGGCGCGTCGGGCCGCCTCCTGGCGTTGGCGCGCCTCCTCAGCCTGCCGGTGCGCCGCCTCGAGGGCGCGAAGGCGACGAGCGCGCTCGGCCTCGCGGTGGAGGCGCGCCTGACGGAGCTTCTCGTCGCGGGATAGGTCTGCGGGATGGGATTTTGGTGTGGGATTTAGTGTGGGATCTAGTGTGGCATTTTGTTGTGGGACTTAGTGTGGGATTTAGTGTGAGATTTTGTGAGGGATTTGGTGTGGGATTTGGAGTGAGATCTAGCGTGGGATCTAGTGTGGGATTAGGTGTGGGATCTAGTGTGGGATTTAGTGTGGGATTTAGTGTGGGATTTAGAGTGGGATTTGATATGGGATTTGGTGTGGGATCTAGTGTGGGGTTTTTTGTAGGATCTTGTGTGGGATTTGGTGTGGAATCTAGTGTGGGATTCGGTATGGGATCTAGAATGTGATCTAGTGTGGGATTCAGCGTGTGATCTAGTGTGAAATTTGGTGTAGGATCTAGTGCGGGATTCGGTGTCGGATCTAGTGTGGAATTTGGTGCGGGATTTGGTGTTGGATTAAGTGTGGGATTTGATGTGGGATTTGGTGGGATTTAGTGTCGGATCTAGTGAGGGATTTGGTGTGGGATTTGGTGTATGATTAAGTGGGATTAAGTGTGAGATTCTCACTAAATGTAAAAGTATTTTTCCCATAAAAACTATTAATAGAATATTTTACGTCTTTTATGTAAGCTTACGTCCTACTTTAAGTAGGAGCGAATTTCAGGACTATTTTTCATACAATGAAAAAAATGTCGCAATTGGTTGTTTATGTGTATGAGCGTTACTTTTTTCTGGCGTGAAATTCTTGCAGTTAAAAAAGTGCAAATATAGACAGGGTCCGTGTGATGAACAGATTGGCATTCTAAATTTCGGTACTACTAATATATAAAGATACAAAATTAGAAGCTTGCACTAAACCACATTGGCATTCCTAGAAGGTATGCAAAAGTTCTTGAATTCTTCCGAATAGATGATGACTTTCTGCTATTAAAGACACAGAAGACAGACAGGCAGACAGCCAGAAACACGCAGGCGTCCTTAAGCTGACTAATGTTGCTAAAAATAGATCCTGGCTTACGTACTATACCTTACATAGCGAAATAGATGGCTTGGGTCAGGCAAGTACAATAAATACTAGCTAGTAATAATAGGGTGTGGCACAGTCCTAAATCTTTAGACTCTAACAGGAAACAGATAGCAAAGAGAATCCTTGCCAAGCTAAATAAAAGGGAAAAAAGCAACGGAAATGTCATCTATCATAAAGAGCCCGGGAGTCCCTAAAAAGCACTTCATAAGAAAAACAGCAATGCCAAAAGCCTGCTCTCAAGAAGTCAAGCAATATGAGTGGCTAGCTAGAATTAGAACGCCAGGCAAAAAAGGCCATCCATCCACAAAACAAACGATGACAGTAATATCCCCTTCTTCCCCTCTATATAATATATAATTAATAATAAATAAAAAACGCTCATTATTTAGCTTGCCAGTAATGGAATTCTGAAGAGGCACACGAAACAAACTAACTCATACCTAACAGTTTCGGCACGCACAAAATGCTAGTACTCAATAACTTAAACCTACGTGAGAACTGAGAAGGTAGTCTAAATGTGGCTTCTTCTCCTGCCTCTGCTTCATATCAATCTGTCAATCATTCAGCAAAATTAATACAGCAGGCTAACAAAAAACGTGGCGAGCGCATGAATGAGTATTGATCCTTCTGAGCCCCCTAAAAATTTGTCCTTTACGATTTAGTTTTTATTTATACTAACAATAATAATTAAATGCATTAGTACTTCCACCTCAAAACCACGCCACTTCCGTTAGGGAAGCGTTGAGAAAAACTCAGCCACAGGAAGTCAATTAACAAACCGAAAAAAATCTGCAGAATAAAGGGAGCAGTCAGTCCTTAGAGTTGGAAGTGAACTAAATAGACGAAATAAAAATTGCGTGATTAGGAAAATCAAATTCGTGGACGAAGCTAAGAATGAAAGGAAGTTCTGGTTAATTTGACTTCCAATTGCATCCAAGCCAAATTAACGGCTATATTTTCCCTCTGAAATAATTGCGCTTTTCCTAGACAAATTTCATAACGAAAGATTATAATTTATCTACTTCAGAAGAAAACGACAGAGACAGAGAAACACAGACAGAGAAAAAGGCAGACAGGCAGACAGACATACAGACAGACAAAGACAGATAGACACACAGACAGACAGACAGACAGACACACAGACACACAGAAAGGCAGACAGACAGACACACAGACACAGACAGACACACAGACAGACGGACAGACAGACAGCCACAGACAGACAGACACACACACAGACACACAGAAAGACAGACAGACAGACAGACAGACAGACAGACACACAGACAGACACACAGACAGATAGACAGATAGACACACAGACACACAGAAAGACAGACACAGACAGATAGACACACAGACACACAGAAAGACAGACACAGACAGATAGACACACAGACACACAGAAAGACAGACACAGACAGATAGACACACAGACACACAGAAAGACAGACACAGACAGACACACAAGACACAGACAGACAGACAGACACGCAGACAGACAGACAGGCAGATAGACAGACAGACAGACAGGCAGACACACACACACAGACACACAGAAAGACAGACAGACAGACAGACAGACAGACAGACAGACAGACAGACACAGACAGATAGACACACAGAAAGACAGACACAGACAGACACACAGACACAGACAGACAGACAGACAGACACGCAGACAGACACACAGACACAGACAGACAGACAGACAGACAGACACGCAGACAGACAGACACGCAGACAGACAGACAGGCAGATAGACAGACAGACAGACAGACAGACAGACAGATAGACAGACAGAGAGACAGACAGGCAGACAGACAAACTGACAGACAGACAGAAAGAACACACAGTGAAAATACAAGTAAAGACAATTTAAGGTCTTAAAGTCTTATTTATCTTAAAAGTTAAATAAAAGCAGAAAATTGAACTCACGAGTAGCCGTAGCGTCTCCATCCTCGTCAGCGTGATCAACTAACGTTGATTCGCAAGCCGCCTCAGCAGCTGCAGCGCCCGCCGCTGATACATCCTCAACGACAACTGATTGGGACTCAACTTCAAGTGAGGCGGACATGCCTGCGTTCTTCAATTCTTCAGGAATGGCTGAAACAAGATTTTAATGCTGTTAAAAAAAAATTTAAATACTATATGAACTGATTTCTTCAAGTCGTGGCTTTAGAATTTAACTAGGGTTATAATACTTTAAAATCATAATTTATTATATCTGGCGATAGCCTACCAAAAATTGAAGATTTTGGACGGTTGAATTCCCAGGAACATTGGGGATCTGGGAGGATCACTTTCCAGGAACATTGGGGATTTAGGAGGATCACTTTCCAGGAACATTGGGGATCTGGGAGGATGACTGACCAGGAACATTAGGGATCTGGGAGGATCACTTCCATGTTTGGGATCTGGGAGGATGACTTCCAATGAACATTGGGGATCTGGGAGGTTGACTGACCAGGAACATTAGGGATCTGGGAGGATCACTTTCCAGGAACATTGGGGGTCTGGGAGGATCACTTTCCAGAACACATTGGGGGTCTGGGAGGATCACTTCCTAGGAACTTTGGGGATCTGGAAGGATCACTTCCCAGGAAAATTGGACATTTAGTAGAGTTGATTGACTTTTTGGTTGTAAGATATTCATTAACAAAAGAATTACCTCGAAGTTTTTTCTCCGTATTTTTCAACTGCACAACCATGAGTTTTCAAATTATATAATAGAAGTAATTTTATACGCAGACACGAAAAAAACTTTTTATGTCGTACTGTTGTTTCTACACCAGATAATGATTGCCAGACCAGATTATCAGACTATTCAGAAGGACAGCTAGGGAAGAAACTGTGGGGATTTAAGAGCAGGTAGAGGTAAGGGATGAATCGGTGATGGAAAAATATGCACTTGCTAGTGAATATCGGGCTGCAAGGGAAAAAACAGTGAGGACCAATAAGGGTTGAACAGAGGAACAATTTTAAGGACCTGCTGATGCAGGCAGTCAGTCTAACACATTTCTCTCTCTTTTTCTCGCCCTTGAGCCCTTGAGCCAGTCGCTTCCTAATGAGCCCGAATCCAGTCAGATGGGGTGCCTCTTCCCTATGGGAGTTAAAGTAACGATCAGACTGGATAGAGAAAGATTTGAGAATCTAGTCGATGGCGATGAAATCCAGATGAGTTGCCATGACAACCAATACTGTATAGACGGTAAGTCAGGTAGGTAGGAATGAGCAAGGAATGGGAAGAGAAGAGAAACTCTGTGATGGACATGTCTAACTATGCTCAGCTAGGAAAGAAAATGACATACAAAAAAATGAGAACTGTACTTTCGGCTTGTAGCCAAACACAGCACTGACTTGTCTATCTAACCGTGTACTGCACAGCAACAAAATCAACCCTAGACCCTAACCAACTAATCAACTTAACTGATAAACACGCATATAACATTTGTAAGTAACGGTGAATAAAAGTTCTAGAAGTCATACAGTCTGCGCGTGATCCTAAAAGTTGTGAAGGACGGTGAACTTTTTTTATAGAAATGTTTTTTTCTTTTCTCAGACAAATTTACCCGGACAGACAGACAGACAGACGCACAATAGGCTTGCTAAAGTGCGTTTAAAAAGCAGTCAATAGACGTTAGTACAAGGCATGTTACTCTACCAGCATTCTAATACATGCACCCTTTGCTTTTAGAAACCCTATTGTAATAAATTGAATAGAATAAATGCCACACGCGTTGCAAGAGATCAGACAACAACATGAACTCAAAGTTTACTACTTGTCACGAACTAAGTAAAAGAAAGCAGAAGAAATTTAACAAACCTCTTTTGCCCCATATGTATAATAAATAATTTTTATTTGATTTCTGACATTCCAAAAACAGGTCTTTAAAATAAAGTCTCAAAAAACACACCTGCAATTTGACCTCGATAATACACAAATGAACCAGGTGACGAGCAAACAGAAGCGCACGATGATGATGAAAAATCGTCGCCAATAATGCTACCATGTTGATCAGAATCTATGCAAGCTGAATCTTCAGACAATTCATCAACAATGTCTATTGACAATGAATTTTTTATGGACATGATAACTGGCTTTTTTCGCTGAGGATTTTTTTCTATCTCTTTGAACAAGAGGGCTTTACAGAGTTTAAATAGCTTCGCAATAAGGGTGGTCTCTGCCATTTCCAAGGGTAAGGCGATGCAAGAGGGGACTGGCTTTGGATTGGTTAGCTAATACAAGAACTCACTTACTTAGTGCAATTATTAGAATGTGAATAAATGTTTTTTTACTGCGCCTGTACTCCCTCCCTCATGACGACGCTCTTGTAGTGGTAGGACTTACTAGATTTGTATGCAAATTAATTAAGCTTCAAGACACTCAGAATTTTCTGAGGCAGAATGAATGAAATTCCATTGAACACGCATTCCATGGGAAAAAGCAGCTTGAAGAGAGTGAGTATTATGAAAATTGTGACTGGAACAGCTTTAGTTAGAATAGCAACAAGAAACAAGCAAAAGCTATGCATGTGTTCTAAAATTAGATTAAGTGCAATTCAAACAAAAGGAATCACGCTTTATTCATGGTAAGAATGCATCACACATTGTGTACTTAAAAAACCATGGTTTTTCAATAATAGAAACTGGGTATGCCAAAAAAATTCATGAAAAGGTATTATTATAACTAGTTTCATAAACTACTGAAAGTAGACACTTTTATGCAGCTTAAATTAAATTAAATTAATGTTTATGGCTTATTCATCAATATTTTTAGAAGGAATATAAATTTTGCATCTATTTTGTTTTTACTATCTCATGTTACGCTATTTGACTGAATTTTTGACACCTTATCAACTAGGACAGAGGATATCCACCTAAGCTAAGATTGGCTAAATGAAGGCAGAACTATTAATATTCAACACTAGCTATTATGAAAGTATGGAATGGCTAAATAAGAAGATCAAACCTGAGCACTCATAGCAAGGATCATAGCAGATGTATATTGGAATTTTGTAGACTTTCTACACTTGCACATGAGCATATATAAGTGTACTTCAAAACTTTTAGACAAAGTACAATTGAGCAAGAAAAGGGTCCCAAAATATTTTTCCCACTATTTTACTTAGTTGATGAAATTGCTTTTATACTCTCTAGAACTTGCCCCTAGTTACTATTGGCTATTCCCTTAGATTAAAGAACCTCTTTTATCAAAACCACTGTGAAAATATTTTTACTCTTAGCTCCATTGTCCTTGTTGTCCTACTAGGTTTGGTGCAACTAGGAGATTAGTATGGCCTCCCACTTTCTTCTAGCAGGGGAAGAAAAAATAGTAAGGGGACTTCAAACCAAATTTCTGAGGGTCTGCACTTCCCCTTTACAAATTTGCACCACTGGTTTTACAGTGACTATTGGAACCAAAAAAAAATTTTGAAGGCTATTGCAGCCAAGGATTCCAGTATACCAAATACTATTATTAAGCATACTACCTTTTAGACAAATTGCCATATGCAAAGCATTGACTGATTAGATGACAAGATAGTCCAGTACCTAGAGACAATCATAGATGCTTCTACCATTTACCCAGAGCATGGACACCCAGGTTGAGGCATGCCAGAAAAGTCTGCAAATATGCCCAATGTATCTGAGAAAATCTTTATTTTGTCTACTTATTGTATGTGCAACTTGGAAAATTTGGTTGGCCAGTGTGACTCAGTTGAAACAAAAGTTGCAACTTACTTAGGGCAAAAGTTTAAGGGAACAAAAAAGGTCCCACAAACATATATTTCCAATTCCTATACTTTAGCTTATATTTTCCTTGAAATTCACAGTTACACTGCTCATATTGTAATTTACACCCTCAATTTTGCAATTTACCCCTTCAATTTTTACAAATTTTGTGACTTAAATTGGCAATTTTGCTACTTATGTTTGCAATTTTGTGACTTACATTGGTAATTTTGCTACTTACATTAGTGATTTTGCAAATTACCTTGGGCCACTAAATTAGTCAGCTAGATTGGCTGAATATTGCACATGTATGGTCTACTTAGTACTTGTATGAATAAAAAATACAAATAAAATTAAGAAATAATATTTAACTATAGGCAATTATTTTTAACAAGTTTAAAAAATTATTATATTTTATTTTAATAAAAATTTTGATACCCTTTGGCTTGACTTGGCACCTTGATTTCTAAATTTGGATAATACGATTTGACCTTGGAACCCATGTGACCATACTTTCAAGTATTATTAAAATTTTAATTAAAAACTAATGGGCATATTCCAATAGATTTATCCTTGGTACCAACAAGGTGCTAGAGATTTAATATAAGAGCATGCAGCCTAAAGGAGACATTTTGAAAAAAAATATTCCAATATTATATATGACTAAGATATATTAACTTTCTAAATATTGAAGGCAGACAAAGATATTAAAATAAAGATAGGTCTCCTCTTTTCTATATATGGGCCTTACTTCATGTGGAAATATATGTGCATAATAGTCGGCTGAGTTGGCCAGATTAGCTGACTGATTTGGTGGCTAACCAATATAAGTCACAAAATCTCCAATGTAAGTCCCAAAATCATTGATAAAAGTTGCAAATTTGGCAATGTAAGCTGCAAAATTGGTAAAAATGGGGAGTAAGTCGCAAAAATGGGAGGGTAAGTTGCAAAATGGAGAAGAATTGGGAAGATTCAGGCAAAAGTGGTTCATGGGACCTTTTTTTGTCCTTTGAACTTTGACCTGAACTAAGCAATTTTTTTACCTAAGTTGCACCGGCCAACTGAATTTTTTAAGTTGCACACGTATGTGTAGAAATCAAAATAAATAAGCATATATTTATTTTATACATAAGTGACACTGTGGTTGGTTAGGCTGATATAGTTTGTATAATAAAAACAAATCTTACTTTACTGCTTTTAGCGAGTGGTTATCAAATGTTTTGTGTACCTGTGCATCTTGCTCTTGGCTAGTGCAATGGCCCCTCCTTAATATGATCAATAAAATCTTTAATAAAAAGTATTAAAAATCTTGACAAAATATCTGGGTCAGAACTTTAATTACAGATAAAAAAGTAACAGACAAAATAGTAACAGAAATCCAAAAAATAAGGACACAAAATCGGGACCTGGCTCCATTGTTCATGTTCAGTGTACGCCTTGGAAACCAGTTACCCATTTCTAATATATTTTAATGATTAGACAAACAAACATGTAGCTATTATAAGCTTAAGACTTGACATAAAAGGTATTAATCCCTGTGTGTGAGCGTGTGCGTGTGTGTATTGCAGCTAAAAGTTGCGCATGCACGACTGCGAATGACTGATAGCAAGCATAACGGCATTTAAGTTAATCACATTCCCGTCACGGCGTCACGGTGACAACAGCAGTATTTCTAAGATAACGTTGATTATGTTTTCGCGGCAAAAAAGAATGGAAATAACAAACTAGGTTGATTGTACGATTTTTATTATCTAAACTTCTTTTTACATATGTAATTGAAGTTTTATAAATCAAGCTTATAATAATTTTAGTGCATCAGTAAAAATTAGCATGAGTAAACGGTTTTAGTAGTTTTACCATCGAGCTTACAACAAGGACATCTTAAGATGTCCTTGTTGTAAGCTCGATGGTAAAACTACAACTTGCTTACAACTAGCTTACAACTTGTTATTGCTAACCACAAAACTTCTTAAACTATGAGGCATTTAATTGCACTAAAATACCAATCGTGTATGAAGAAGTATTTCCTTATTCCATTAGCAAAAATTAGAAAATACATCTATTCCTAGTATTTTCGGAATCAGTGGCGTAGCGAGGGACGTATCAGTGTAACGGCCCGTTGGCCGACCCCCAAATTCCTCCGTTGATAAACCTTAAAATTCTTGGCTACACCTCTGTTTTTATTGACTGATTGCATACATCAAATAATGTTTCGTGTAAATCAATTTTTCTTTTCTACTACTGCCAGTAGCCACATAAACGCACGCCACTTAAAATCAAATGTGATGGATAATATTTTAATTTGACACAAACAGTGCTTATCCGTCAATTAGGCAATATCTAAGTGCCTCTTTTTACCATTATTTTGTGAATCCTTAAATCGAATGGCACATATTAGGTATGTGCATCGTAGCCGTTAGCATTTAAGTGAAAATATTTTTGAAACTATTGATTTATTAATTTATCGTCACAATTTTTCAGCCATTGTAATTCATGTTTTAAGGGTACCATTTAAACACAAAATCCTCTTTTTCATTCTTCTATTTGTTACTTTAAATATATGAAATACATAAATTTATATATAAATTAGTTACGCCTGCACTGATTTCTATTACAAAATATAGAGAATTTCTAATTTAGATTGCAAATCAGATAGCACTCGGGTCGAAGGGTGATCTCGCCTCAGCAGCAGCAGAAAATGTTGCTGTCAGCTCTTGGACCAGACCGATGTCTTCATTTTCCACCAGTTATCTTTGGAAATTGTTGTCTTTACCGGTATTACAATAATTGTCTGTCACTTTTGCTTCCTGCAAGAAAGCGATCGAGATGGAGGCGGATGGACAGACAGAAAGGTGCGAAACAGAAGTGATTGATGTGTCACAGTCACACCCTGGTTTTCTGCTTGTCTGTCCGTCTGCATGCCAGTCCTTGATTGTCGCGTCAACCCCCTACCCTCAGTATAGGACAACAAAAGCAATTACCAATTTACTTGGCAGAAGACAACTTTTTGCCTGAATTGGCTGAAGCCAAATTTGTATTTTTTTGTCCCTATTTTCTTACACGACCAAAGAAATTCGTGTCATGCCGGCAACAAAGATCTGTGGAAGGGACAGCTCTGTTGTTTTTGTGTTTGTCTTAGACTTGCATTGACTTAGATGGGAAGGGATAAAGCACGTAAGCTGATAATAGGCGCATTCTTTCCTATAAGATCGGCATTTTCTTTTTGAATTGTCACCCATGCAAGTCACGACTTCATTTGCTGACTATTATTTTTATAGTAGAATAATTTATATAGCAGTTAATATCCCGCGGTGAAATTTAAGTTCCTCTTAATTTAGTCAAATTGGTGGCACTTCGCCATACATTTTATGGCCAACTTAACTGCAAAACAGGGCATTGATTTATTTGTTAATTTATGGCGCCTAACTTTCTAAGAAACTTCTTACAAGATCGCACCAACTTTTCTTAGAAACGATTTGCCTCTCTCTAAGCGTCAGTTTTTTTGCGTTTTTTTACTTTTTTGTATATGGCGCAATTAGGAATTAAAAATAAGGAATAATAAAACATAAGGATTTCTTTATTAACTAATACAAAGACTACTATAGTTAAATCGAGAAAATACAAAATAAAATAATTATATTTTATTGCTTTTACTAATTTTGATACGAATTTTGATTGGATCGACAAGCAAATCATCGACGAACAATGCCCGCAGCAGTACATAGCGGGAAATGACGTGTATATAACATTATCAACGCGTATAAAATCATTTTCTTAGATGCAAAATAGATTTTTGACCAATAAAAGTGCAAGATAGCCTATATCATGCAAGCGCAATCAGATTATATTTACAAGTGATTGATTTTATTTTCATCGTGTGGAGCCGAAAGTTAGGCAAAACAGAAGACAAATAAATGTAGATGACGCACAGTGACAGCTAGTAAGCAAAGAAATTTTGATGCAGAGAACTTCTGATTCTTTTCGGGACACAAAACCACATCTTGTACCTAAATGTAATAGGCAACTGTGTAAATTGGTATTGCTAAAAAACTATGGAACATTATTTTTTTTGGTGAACGGACGAAATGTAGCGAAGAGGATAAGAAGTAGCTTAGTTTAGTGAGATACAGGAGAGAAAGTAGCTTTAGGGAAGAGGGTCGATAAGGAGACAGACGAGAGAGATGGGAGAGTAGATGAGGAGACAGAGGAGAAGGAACAAAGGACAGTTATAAACATTTGTTAGAGAGCATGAATTAACCGACAGATACTAAATAAGGCAGCAAGTCAAAAAATTATCATCGCAAATAATAAATAAAATACAGCGCAGGAATCTACATAGTCAAATTGGTTGCATAGTGATGATGCTGCTGTTGCTGTTGATGATGCTGATGATGATGCTGGGAGGACATGTAGGCAGCGGCGGCGGCAGCGGCGGCGGACGAATGATCAGCGGCCGACATCATTGCCGCCGCGGCCGCCGGCGGAGTGTGCATTCCGTAGGCCATGGTCGGACTGTGCGAATGATGCGAAGGCGGATGGGGCGGCTGAGGAGCCGCGTATTGGAACTGGTGGTGCTGGTACTGCTGGTGGTGGTGGGCCACCGCGGCAGCGCGCCCGTAAGCGCCGTGCAAGTGATAGTAGGCTGACGGCGTCGGCGCCACCGGGAAAGCGGCGCCGAATTTGTGGAAATACTCGGTTGCAGACTGGTGCTGCTGATCCATAAACTGGTGATGATGATGGTGATGATGCTGGCTAAAATCTGCGCCAACGATAGACATGGAGCCGGCGGCGACCAGGCCGCCCGGGGTGCCGCCGATACCGCCTGAACGACGTCGTTTTTTCGACTTTTGCGATAGGCGACGATTTCTAGTCTGAATGCCGTCCTTCTTCATGGAGACTGGCCGGTTTACCTGGCGGGTGGATGGGGGATGAGAGAGTTGGTTTGCACTGTTATGAGCGAGGTTCCTTGAGATGAGAATAGATTAGATCTTGTATTAGTAGTGTGAATGGATTTGATTCTTTGGGGTGAGAATAGACTTAATTGAGGTGGGAATTGAGGTGGGAGGTGGGAATTGATTAGATTAGATTATTAAAGGCGGGAATAGATTGGATTCTCAAGGGTGATAATCGACAAATTTCTTAGGGTTGAGATAGACTAGATTCTTAGAGGTGAGAATAGACTAGATTCTTAGAGATGAGAATAGACTAGATTCTTAGAGATGAGAATAGACTAGATTCTTAGAGGTGAGAATAGACTAGATTCTTAGAGATGAGAATAGACTAGATTCTTAGGGGTGAGAATAGACTATATTCTTAGGGTTGAGAATACATTTTATTCTTCGGGTGAAGAATGGATTTTACTCTCATATGGGGAATTAGATCCCTAGGGAGAAGAATATATCGGATTCTTAGAGGTGGGAATATAATAAATTCTTACGGGTGAGACTAGATTAGAATCTCAGGATCTTACAACAGTAATCCATTATATTCCTAAGGCTTTTGGTGGAATTGATTTTTGCGCTTTTAAACTAAATGCTTCAGAATTGTATTTTTCGGGAAACTGCTAAAGAAAGCAAAAGATTTTTGTTTATCTAAAATCTCGTTCAATATG
Organism: Macrostomum cliftonense; assembly: GCA_950096795.1. Taxonomy (NCBI): domain Eukaryota; kingdom Metazoa; phylum Platyhelminthes; family Macrostomidae; genus Macrostomum; species Macrostomum cliftonense. The sequence goes on along the minus strand of CATNEM010000350.1, from coordinate 412,024 downwards.
GTTGTCTGGCTTAAAATGCCACCCAGACTGAGTGATCTATACCCTTTGTGCTAACACAAAAATTTGTCAAGTAACGACAAGTATATTAATCAATTAAATTGCAATTTGGCAATTATAAAACTTATGCGACACTAATAGAACTGTGTTTATTGGCTCTTGCACAAAGACTAAAACTAAGACTCCCTGTAGTTCCAATCTCATTGGGGTGCCGTGTTATTCTAAGGCCACAAGATTGCAACAAAGAGTGGTCCAGCAGCACTGCAAAGAAACTAAATGAAGCTAATTCTGGAACAAAGACTCAGTCGGTGCTGTATGAAATTTATGAAATTAATAACAATACTAATGGGACTTACATTGTGCAGTTTGTAATAGAGTCCGCAAGCGTTGCACACGGGCTCGCCGCTGCCGTTTCTACGCCACAAAGTTGTCGAAGTTGTGTTGCAGTTCGAGCAGATTATGCCCACACGCCGGGTAGTTGACTAAAATTGTTCGAGTTTTATTCAAATTTGATCAGTTTGACTTAGCGATCGCAATCAGCAGACAACAAGTGAGAGTCAGATAATTGAGGGTTTGACAGTTTTTTTTGTTTCGGAAGCCACTTGGCAGTCAAAGTGATTGTGAACAAAAAAAACTACAGGTTTCAGGGTTGATTGAATCCAGATCCGGTGAAGCTAATTGCATAGGGGTCAGAGACGCGGCTCAACTCAACGAACAATGTCTTTTTTATCCAGAGTTAACCTTTTTCCTAAGGTGGCAACTAAATAAACTGGCTTCGGGGATTGACTTGACAACAAGACTTCTGTGTCGAACTGTCAAAAGCTGGGGATTTGCCAGACCGCAACCACCACCACCAGAGCAGACACTGCAGATCCCATAATTATCGAACTCAACGGTGCAAATCCTTGTCACGGTGGCATTTTGATCTGTCTGTTCCCCTATTCTGTCTTGACTAAACGAGAACAACGCTTCTATTGAATCTTCTATTCAAAGAATGTTGAATGTTAGAAATTTACTCGACAACGATCAAGCTAGCGATTTGGGAACAGTGGGGGCTTAGAAGAACAAACACATCTGCAGATCCCTAGGAGGGGAAGGCGAAAGGAACAGAAATGATGGGCATTTTTTCGGAGGCTTGCCTGCACCAGGCAGCAAGGAATGAACGAATGCTTTGCGGAGCATTGAGGCTGAGGAACACCCGTTGCGACGAGAGGGAAAGTTAGGAGAATCACTGAAGGAGGCGGGCAGTCCGGCCTACAGATGGGGCAGGTTGGGGGGCCGTGGGTTTGGGAAGAATCTCCCCTAGGGCGATGTAACAACAGAGTCCGGACTGGCTGCGCTATTCACAGATCCTGTGAGCTGATAAATCTATGAAATTTTCTGCGCGGCCATTTCGCGGAGGTCCTGAATGCAAAGCAGGCTTTGGTCTATGGGATGTTTGAAGGTTCTCCGCTAGCTCGCTACAGAAATAGATGCGTTGAGGCTGATAAACCAGCGTTCCATCCCCAATGATTGTGCATTGCATTGTATTCATTCTGTGTTTTTTTTTTCATTTTAGCTTAAAGTCTTTACAAGCTATAGAGCTCTTTCGAGTGTTGAAAGTATAAGATTGAGAGAGGATGTTAGTTTTGATTTCAATGAAAGTTGAAATCAAGTGGACCGGAAGCGATGTGTCGGATTAATTCTGCCAGAAGTGGGGATTACGAGCTATTTGGATTTTGAAGTTTCCTGAATTTCTTAGATCTTCTTGGATTATTTTTGCTATTCATGATGCCTGTCATAAACACCAATTCAAAATTCCCTCCAAGATCATTTAGCTCAAATTAACTTACCAGCCTGCGTTTCGGCTTGACCAAAGGCCTCGCACTGCCGTTCATCTTCTGATAGAGTCCGCACGCGTTGCACAGGTAGTGGCCCGCGCCGTCTCGGCGCCACAGCGGGGTGCTGGTAGCGCCGCAATTGACGCACTCGCGACCTTCAGTGTTACCGCCGCCTTTTTTACCGGTGCCGCTAGACCGGACTGGAGCTGGTAGGGGCGGCAGGATTTGAGTCTGCGGAGTCTGCTGCTGCTGCTGCTGCTGCTCCTGAAGCTGCAACTGCAGCTCCTGTTGATGCTCAGGAAGAAGCAGATGCTGACTGCTCACGAGTTGATGCCGCTGATGATGCATCGGAGTCTGGAGCATCTGTTGTTGCTGCTGCTGCTGCTGCAGATGTTGTTGCTGTTGAGTTGCCGCGGCTGCAGCGGCTGCTGCTGCTGCCGACCAGGCCAGGGACTGCTGCTGGGCCACAGCCGCAGCTGATTCCTCCTCGTTGTAGCTCGTCTGACGCTGCTGACAATCCGTCTCATCCGGCTCCTCCTGATCGTCCTCGGGCACGCCGCTGGTCATATCGCCCGGATCGTCCGTGCTGCTCCGTCGTCGCGTGTTGTCGTCCATCGCCGAGGCTTCGTTGCTGCCGCTCTGGTTGTTCAACAGCTCAGCGGCTGCCTCTGGTGGTATCGGCAGTGATAAACCTTCGGGCGGCTCGCCTTTGACTGAAATGCCAACACTGGGACTCGATCCGTTCAAGAACGAATGATAAGCCGCCTGGTGCAGGTAGCTCCCGCCGCCGCCGCCGAAGCCTCCCATTGACACGGGAACCGACTGGGAAGCGTCAAACTGCGGCTGATGCTGCTGTTGATGCAGCTGCTGGTGATGCTGATGGAACCAGTGCTGTTGGTGTTGCTGTTGGTCCTGCTGTTGCTGCTGCAGCTGCTGCTGAGGCAGCTGAGCTGGCACTCCGCCACCAGCGGACATCCAAGCGAATCTTTGAGGCCTGACGCAATGATCTGAGGGTGGATGAAAAAATGCCGAAGGTCTGGTGAGCTCCATCAGCACCAAAGGGTGGCTAAAATCGGCTGCCAACATTTTGTTCTAGTGGCAAAAGCTAAAAAAATATTTTTTTCGATGATAGTGCTTTTGGCTGCCCGCCGCTTTCCTGGTTTATATACACCAGGTAGGGTGAGCCAAAATATGCTTATTTTGTTCTGAGGGTCTTTGTCTTCCTCTTTGTCCTTTATAACGCTAAAAGAGAAACTCCGAGGTTATGGGAAGAAATAAAACATATCTTCTTCACTAAAAGTAACCCCACCTCCCCGACTTTCGGCTCGGTGCAAAGCATTGCTTGCTTGTTGTTTTGATTTTTTTTCTAGGGGAATTTTTTGCTTCGCTAAATTTCTGTCGGCTCCCGCCCCTATCCTCCAGTGCGTACTAGAGGAACAGTGTTGTTGCATTTGCGAATTCACGTATTTTGCCTTCACTTGTCATTGACAGAGCGGCCGATTCTGAACTTCCCAGTCTGAGTGGCGCCAAGGCTCTAACTACTCTCAAAGCAGAAACCTTAAAGAAGAGAAACGAATAACGATCCAGTGTTTCTAAATATATTAAATGCATGCCGGCAGCTACTATACAAAATTATTAAATTTGAACTTTAAAAAAAACTATGGAGATTTTAAAAGGGATAGAGTTTAACTAAATCTAAAACCTTCATAGCTCCTTCCGTGGTTTCAATTCGCAAATTTGGTTCTTTATAGAGCATTTTAGAATAGATCTACAGGACTTCGGACGATAGATCTTAAGGGCTTTTTGGGATAGATCTATTGGGTGTTGGAGGATAGATCTATAGGGTTCTGTAGGATAGATCTATAGGGTTCTGTAGGATAGATCTATAGGGTTCTGTAGGATAGATCTATAGGGTTCTGTAGGATAGATCTATAGGGTTCTGTAGGATAGATCTATAGGGTGTTAGAGGATAGATCTATAGGGTTCTGTAGGATAGATCTATAGGGTTCTGTAGGATAGATCTATAGGGTTCTGTAGGATAGATCTATAGGGTTCTGTAGGATAGATCTATAGGGTTCTGTAGGATAGATCTATAGGGTTCTGTAGGATAGATCTATAGGGTTCTGTAGGATAGATCTATAGGGTTCTGTAGGATAGATCTATAGGGTTCTGTAGGATAGATCTATAGGGTGTTAGAGGATAGATCTATAGGGTTCTGTAGGATAGATCTATAGGGTTCTGTAGGATAGATCTATAGGGTTCTGTAGGATAGATCTATAGGGTTCTGTAGGATAGATCTATAGGGTTCTGTAGGATAGATCTATAGGGTTCTGTAGGATAGATCTATAGGGTTCTGTAGGATAGATCTATAGGGTTCTGTAGGATAGATCTATAGGGTTCTGTAGGATAGATCTATAGGGTTCTGTAGGATAGATCTATAGGGTTCTGTAGGATAGATCTATAGGGTGTTAGAGGATAGATCTATCGGGTTCTGTAGGATAGATCTGTAAGGTTCTGTAGGATAGATCTATAGGGTTTTGGAGGATAGATCTATAGGGTGTTATAGGATAGATCTATAGGGTTTTGAAGAATCGATCTATAGGGCTTTTATGTAAAAAATACATAAACTTATCTATCAATTTAGAATTCCAACATTGATTAGTAAAAATATGTTGAATAAATTTACCATATTTTCAGTCTTAAAACCCGCAGCAATCGCCTGAGAAAGATATTCCCAAAAGAACCACTGAATATAGGCGAATTGAAAAAAAATTTGCGTTAAAAAAATATTGCAAAAAGTAGCCAATCAACTGGCAGGCTGAAGGATTTTTTTTCAAAGCATGCCCCTGTTGAATTTGAGAACTAGCAGCATGGAGACAAAAACTAGCTGTTGATTAAAAAAAATTTAATCGGTAGGTATGGGGCTTGATTTGCTTACTTTTTAAGTTACCCCCATTTTTTCCTTATAGTCCTGCTGGTAACCAGCCAGCATTGGTTTTCGGCCCCACCCACCCACGAAACAATGCTCAACAATTGAAGCCACTTCATTTTAAAAAAATCAAAAAAACATTGCCGACTTGGTACTGCCGACAAAGAAAGATTTTTTTTCGGCTTGGAGGCAAAACAAGCAGAAAAAGCACCTGCTAATTTCAAATTTTCAAAATTTGAAAAAAATGTGTCACTCGTTAATTATTAATTAATCCCTTGTGGAAGAGACGCTACAGCTTGACAACTTCGGATTTTAAATAATCAATTTTATCAAATTAAAACGCCATCAACCAACTGTACTAGCTTAAAATAAGTTTCTGCTCGTGAGGAAGTAAGTTGGTCAGATTAGTTTCCCGAATCTCTCTGTTTTTCCCCTTTCTTCCGCTGATTTTGGATAGCTAATAAAAAAATCTATCTTGCATAAGGGGATGAAAGATGGATGGTAAAAATCAACTTTCTAGCACAGCAATATAAATTGAATAATCCTACTTTTCTGGTCAAGAACTTTCATGAACCTGCCACTAAGCATCTGTCATTGCAGAATAAAAAAAAACCAAGCCTCGTTAAAACAAGTATCTTATGATGAGGAAACTTATGATTTCAAAATCCGAAGAAGCAATAGAAAAACGTCGTAACAACTTCACTCTTATTGGACTATATGTGGGCAGGTTTTTAACCATTAAATTTTATGGCCATGTAAGGCAGTCCGCGCTTATTACAGAAACATATCTATTTCCCTATACTATTGTTCCTTCCCATGGTCTGACAAAGTTGTATTTATATACAACTTAGTCCCGCTCCGAATATACGAGTATATGGTATGGACCTCTGGTTGGAGCCAAATTTCTCCCTTGTTTTATAAGCTTGAGCTCGTCATTTAGCTGAAAAGCGGATGGACAAGAGGCGCGCGGAGGTTGGGGTGGGTGACCGAGGTTGGGACGGAGGCTTTTTATGTCCGGTATCTGCAAGCCAAACTAATAAACATGCGTGAACTATGATTATACTGTGCTGAAGGGAACTTGAAACTGTTCTGGTTGGAATGCGGATGTTGATTTGATGGCTAAAAAAAAAATTTAACCGAAGGAATATCTGAAGGACTTAAAGTGGTGTCCTCTGAACTGAATGACCTGAAGAGAAGGCGGTGTCCTCTGAACTGAACAACCTGAAGGGAAGGTGGTGTCCTCTGAACTAAGGACCTGAAGGAAAGGTGGTGTCCTCTGAACTAAGGACCTGAAGGGAAGGCGGTGTCCTCTGAACTGAAAAACCTGAAGAGAAGGTGGTGTCCTCTGAACTGAAGGACCTGAAGGGAAGGTGGTGTCCTCTGAACTGAAGGACCTGAAGGGAAGGCGGTGTCCTCTGAGCTGAAGGACCTGAAGGAGAGGCGGTGTCCTCTGAATTATCTGAGGCGGGCTGTGTGAATGGATACCTCTCTGATCTAACTAAATGAGCATTCCATTGAAACTCACCCTCACAATTCGACATTGTAAATCTTAGCAACAAAAGCCAACCATGCACCAAGGCAGTTAATCAAGTTTGAAACCAAAACTGCCCGGCCCAACACAAAACCATTCATTAGGTGTGCTTCTTGTTTCTTTCTGCTCTGCTTTTAAAAGAGATGCTTATCTTCTTCCGCTCGCCGTCCATTCGAATTGTCCCAACCCTCCGAATGGAGTATTCGGAACTGACCAAGCATTATCCGCCTATATAGAGGGGAAGACAGGTGGTCATTTCACGCGCTGAACCCGTCAGGCCTATTTTGGTTTTGGAGTTTTGGAGACTCAATAGATTTCGCGGCAAGGGAAGTAAGGCGAGCACACATGTTCAAATTTTGCTTCTAATCTGTCTCTTCGATCTATTTCCCCAGGATTGTACACTGGAGCCTACCTACCTACTGGCTACTACCCACCATACGAACATACACCCAGCAAGATGACCATATAGTTACTCTTTAACCCGGTGCATTTCTTCCACTGCACTTTCTAAATAACAGTTGAATAAATGAATTGACGGTGAAATGATGAAAGCTGAATGAATGAATGGCCGATGACCCCCTTTTCCTAGTTCTGCTGGAACATGCGAATGATGTGTATGAAGGATAGGCAACCAAGGAAGCTTATCACTTATTAGACTTTGACGCGTGACTTTATCTTGACAGCTCGATCAGTAACGATTGCCTGGCCCTGGCTGAATGCGCGGAACCGATTGTATTAGTAAGTCTGCTAAGGGATCTGGGATTTGGCAATCCGCTGGATGACAACGAGGGTCTTAGGGGGGTATATAGAAGGGGGGCAGAACAATTTTAGCTCCTTCCTTTAATCTATTATATAGCCTTATAATCCCCAAATGGGAAAATTATTTCTATAATTTAGGGAAAGGAATTAGGAAAACTGAAAAACAATACTTTCACAGAAAGAAAACGAAAGTTGTTAGCTGAACGCATCCTTATTCTGATGGATTTACGTCTTAAAAACGGAATAGAATGTACTAGTAATATTTTAATTCAGAGAGCAAACATTCAGATGCTTCATGCTCAAGCCCCAATTGATATTACAAGAATACTTGGTGTTGTCAGTTCTTCAGACACGCTCGACAGGGGGTTCCAAACTTCCTGCTGTGTGTTAAAACAGAAACTTGGATCCCGCGGTATGTCGTGGCCTGTAGGTTTATGCTAGATGTTTTATGTATATATATACACACACACACACACAACAGTTACAATCAGATGGTTACATCAGCAGTACCAAGCAGTGCCAAAGGATTTAATCCATGGCTGCTAACAGGGTTTGACGATTTGTTAATTCCAACTGCAGGCAGTTACAGCATCAGTTATAGAGATCTCATCTGAGATCGCTGATGCGATAACTTGTATTTATACATGTGCGCACACACACAAATAGACAGTGTGTGTTTTGGCAGCAGAAATCTTCAACTATAACTAACAAGCTTTTGTAATTCCGTTTAGCCAAAAGCCAAGAAATAAACATTTCAATTAGCAACTAAATAGAAGACCCGTAGGATCGTTCAAAATTCTTCTGGGAAAGACTAAGTTTTCGAGAAAATATTCGTTTTTCAAACGAAACCAACTGCCCAGTTGTAAGAAATTCACCAGAAATTTTTTATAAACATTGTTTAGGCCGGAAAACCCGCATGGTTTTTAGTAACTTGTTTGTGCCATTCACTAACATCTTTGCAGCTGCAGATGACAGCTTGTTATGTAAAAGTAGGTATAAACCAGTGAGTGATTAAGTCACTTTGTCACTAATGGATTATACAAATGTTGAAGAATCAGGATTAGACACTGCACTTACTGTACTGATGGTAGCCTGCAGGAAGCTGCTGATAAGCTCCCAAAGCGGCAGATCCCGCTGAAGGAGGGCAGCTTCCCTGTAAGATCTGATGCTGCTGATGAAGCTGCTGCTGTTGCTGCTGTTGCTGCTGCTGCGATGGTGAGTCGCTGTCATACTGCAGCTGCAGCTGATGATGACTGGATGTTGGCGATGGGGCGTGAGCCGCTGCGGCGGCGGCAGCGGCTGCGGCGGCGGCAGCAGCGGCGGCGTGAAGATCTGGACGGGACCAGTGACCAGCTGATGCTGACCGAATGTCCGTGGTCATTGTCCGCTGGTTCGAGAAGGGTTTAAATTTTAAGACTTGATTTTCATCCAGAGATAGATAGATAGATAGATAGATAGATAGATAGATAGATAGATAGATAGATAGATAGATAGATAGATAGATAGATAGATAGATAGATAGATAGATAGATAGATAGATAGATAGATAGATAGATAGATAGATAGATAGATAGATAGATAGATAGATAGATAGATAGATAGATAGATAGATAGATAGATAGATAGATAGATAGATAGATAGATAGATAGATAGATAGATAGATAGATAGATAGATAGATAGATAGATAGATAGATAGATAGATAGATAGATAGTTGATAGATAGATAGATAGATACATACATGCATGCATACATACATACAAACATACATGCATGCATACACACATACTTCGAAGATGTACCGATCATTGTCGCATGTATACTTAAACTTCACTTACAGCAAAGCGCAAGCTACTTACGTCTTAAGCTTTTTCTCCAGCAGCTGTTGGCCGACCCGGAATCAGATAATTAGGGCTGACGCGCGGGCAACTCGTCGCTGCACTTCGATGTCAAGCAGAGATAAATCTATTGTGTGTGCGCGCGCGTAGCCAAGGCAGCGGAGGCGGTGGGTCAGTGAGATTCGTAGCCGAGATCTGGCAGCTTTCGGGGCGATAGAATTGGGTCCTTGTCAATCTAGTTGATCAGTCGGCTACTTCCAAGAGGACTTGGCTAGGCGCTAGAGATGCTTCATCTGGCGTCGTGTGGATGATGGTATCTCATCAAGATATAGGTAAAAAGGGAGGGGAGAGAGGGTTGCGAGCGGCGTCGAGGTTGAGGTTGAGGTGAATGGGAGCCGCAGCAACCCTAGTGAGGATGGGAGGCACCCCGCGGACGGCTGGATTCCTATTGGTTGGCGCGATTTGTCTTTGCAACCCCGTGCCGCTCCGGGCTGGGGAGGGGACGCAGCTTCTGGTCCAACTACTAGCTCCGAGTCCAAGAAATCTCGAATTGGACCGTCGACCTTCTCGCGAGTTACTAAAGACAACATTGAAAGATCGAGACAACAGGCCAGTTTAGTTGTCTCTTTTTGTCTGGCTGGCAAAATTTCCATACAATAGAGCGGTTTAAGGTCCAGTTTAGATTTTAAATATTGCATGCCCATACCAAGTGTTTCGAGTCTTTATAGAGTCTATATTCATGTTAAATTTGAGTACTGTCATTTTCGTCTCCATTCTTGTGTGTCTTCATTCTCTTAGAATGGCTATTTCCGAGTCTCTACAGAATTTCCATTTCTGTCTTCTAAAAAAAACTTTAAAGTTTCTCCTTATGTTAGAAATTAAGACACTTTAAAGTTTGTAGAATTTCTGAATTAAAGGAATGCCATTTCCGAGTCTCAGGAGTGCCATTTGCGAGTCTCAGGAGTGCCATTTCCCAGTCTAAAGAGTGCCATTTCCGAGTCTAAGGAGTGCCATTTCTCAGTCTAAGGAGTGCCATTTCCGAGTCTAAGGAGTGCCATTTCCGAGTCTAAGGAGTGCCATTTCCGAGTCTACGAAGTGCCATTTCTGAGTCTACGAAGTGCCATTTTTTAGTTTAAAGAAGTGCCATTTCTAAGTCTGAGTGCCATTTCCGAGTCCAAAGAAGTGCCATTTCCGAGTCTAAAGAAGCGCCATTTCTAAGTCTGAGTGCCATTTCCTATTCTAAAAACTGCCTTTCCAAGTCTAAAAACTTTTTTTCTTTAGCAAAATTATAAAATACCGTTAATTTGGCTGCTTCCAAACCAAAAGTCACAGTCTATGACGCCTCTCTCGATAAGAAATGGGAGCTCGTTAAAACTTCTTTTATCTACATTAAAATCACAGAATCTATTGCTTCAAAAGTGGCGAACATCCACCAATAATGTTCCGACTTGAATGCGACTATTATAGTTGTTTCTGTGAACCATCAACGTGAGACCACAGAACCACAACCTGCATCGGTGTTGCCATGCAAGTGTTCGTATTGTCTCTGGATGGTTCCTTATTGTTTCCGCGGGAGCACAGTGTCAGATTAAAGAAAGTCAAAGATGACTGTATTTCAATACGGAATCTCTTTTCGTTATATAAGTAATTTGATTCTTGCATATCTAAATAAGCGGGAAGACATGCAGACTGAAGACAATGGAGCAACACAAATTTGAATTGTATAGTAACAATGTATCAATTTAACAATTGTATAGTAGCAATGTATCTACATGGCTTCTTGGTTTTGTGCTAGAAATTGAAATCTCGCACTATTTAGGTCTTCTGTACAAGCCTATCTCTTTCTTAATCTCCCTGTCTAAAGACTCGCGTTGTAAATCTCTTATTGTCACTCTCTTATCTTCATTTTTCAGGCATTTTCCCTATACTCCTGTTGTCTCCTGTACCATCCTTCTCCCAAACCCTAGTCACATTCGTGAACAACGAATATCTAGATCGTTCCACAAATAGGAGTAAAGTTATAAAAACGTAATTTTATCAGGCGCCGCGGAACGATTTTTTGTCAGGGGGGGCAGGTTTTCCTGAAACTCATTTTATTTCCCGGTTTCAAGCACTGACCAAAAATATAAGCAATAACATTGAATATAAACGTACTGTTTATCCCGTGAATATTATTACTTATTGCTACAGTATTGCAGATGGGCAGCAAGGCAGAATTATTAGGTAACATAATAGTTAGTTGCTCATTGCAATTTTGTTTTACTTGAATGTTTGTAAATATTGTACATTATCTTATAAAGCCATAGAAAGCATGGAACAACATCTAAAAGTTACATGAAATGACTACTTCGAAAAAATATAAAATTGTGCGGATACCCCACACCAGAGAAAAGAGGAGAGCAGTCAATCATTATGACTCACTTTTTATTCAAATGATTAAAAAATCAAATGGGTTTATTTCAGTAAAACTAACAAAAAAATTTTCACAGATTTTCATACACTTTCCATTATCTTTTCTGTGTTTTAAGTTTACAAATTGCATGTAAATTTACATTAACTCGATAGGAACTTCTTAACAATAACAATTTATTAAAGTATTAGCTTACCAACAAGATATTTTAACATATTTCATTTCATATTGCCTTTTTGACGCAAACAGTACATTCAATTAGGTTGATAAACTGGCAACGAACGCATGTGTTTATTATTGCTTTTGCGCTTGTACTCCAAAGACGGCACGGCGCTCAGGTGTACGATCAGCAAAGTTCCGAGAAAGAGCCAGAAAATCCAGTCCCTTTACAACATCTCTATGCATGTGACCTACTGATAGATCTGAGAGTCGATGCTGTGTCATTGTTGAACGCATCCAAGTCTTGATTCTACGAAGAGCGCTAAATGTCCTCTCAACTGCTGCTACTGAGTAAGGCAGAGTCAAGATAAGCTTGAGAAGCTTCACTGATTGAGGAACAAACTCCAAGGCCGATGGGCTCGCAGTTCGAAAAATAGCAACGACATCGCTGAAGCTCTTGACCTGCTGTTGTCCCGTCTGCCGTACAACAATTGGAAGCAGTGAACGAAGCTCAGAATGAAGGTCATCAAGACAAAAGTCTTCTGAGTAGACTTGCAAATTGTTTGCATCGGCCAGAATTTCTCCATTTGGATCAGGATAATTGCCTTTTGCTGCTTGCAGAAGGAGGGTTTCCATCTGCCTTGCTATCCTGATTCCAGGCTGGTTGAACCTAAATCCAAATATTTGGTTGAATAGTTACAATTTGTCAATTTAAAGAAAATTTGTTTCAGATTTTGCAACAGCAACATCATTTGTACAAAGTACATTTGTAGGCCTATGTACATTTGATTCCAATGATTCTTACTCTATCCATTTCAGAAATTCTCTATAAACAGAATAATATCAACTTATGTCATGCAACTAACTATATACTCATAAATAAAAAAGTTAAGCAACTTTAACTGACCGATCATTGATGCATTGTAGTAGCCTGTCAGCAGCGGCAAAGAATTCTACTCGAAGTGCCTCGTCTGGTGAAAAGTTGTACTGCGTTTGTCGATTGCTATCTAACCTGGTCGACAAATTTCTGGGCCTACTAGTAGTGCTCGGAATGATTCCCTTCTGTTCGGCAGCTTGCTGGAATTCATTCCAGAAAGCATTATAGGTCTCATCTTCGCGCATAGCAGCCACCAGAGCAGTCAAAGTATCGAGACCAGTTGTTATGTTCATTGCTGCAGAGTTGGAACCTTGCAGTATTGTCGCAAACTTTTCCGCTCCTGTGAAGAGAGCAATGGAAGCGTGAACGCCAAAGAAGATTCGATACTTCTGCATGTCTTTTAGCAGGCCTCTTGCTTTGGCCCGGACATCCGGCGTGAATGATTTGTCTTCCACTATAGACTCAATAGAGTGCTTGAGCACTTGCCAGTTTTGCAACCAGCACTTAAGTGCACGCACTCGCACTGTCCACCGAGTAGGGCAAAGTGATTGTATTTTTGAGAAGCTGTTGCTTTCACTTGAATCAGATGAGTCCTCATATTCAACTTGCAGCGCTGCCTTAACGTCAGAATAAATCTTAAGTCTTTTTCCTGACTCGCGAATGAAGTTGGCCATGCACTTAACATGCTCTAAAGCATCATAGATCACCCGTTCCTCCTTGCAGGCCTCTTGAATGCACAGATCTAGGGCATGGTTGATGCAATGATAATAGAGTGCACTTGGATGTTTTTCCTGCAAAATAGCTCTTGCACCTTTAATCGCTCCACTCATGTTGCTGGCTCCATCAAACCCACATCCACGACAATTTGCTAGGTTGATTTGCAGACGAATGCAGACATCCATAAGTGCATTGGCCATTGTAGAACCTTTTGAATCAGGTAGGCAGTAGAACCCAACAAACGTGTCATGAACAGTGAAGCTATCGTCAACAGCACGGAAAACGATACTTAGCTGTTCAGAGCCACCGATATCCTGGGTGGAATCAGCGAGAAGAGAAAAAAAACTTGCACTTTGAATACGGTTCGTCACTAGTTTCACAACAGCATTTGCAATATCGGAGATTATCTCATTCTGCACATCGTGTGATAGCCAATTGTCCCGACGAATAAGCCAACTTTTCAATGCGGGTATTTCCTTTGATCGCAAGTGTAGAAGTTCGATGTAATTCCCATTGCTAGACTCATGGCCTTGAAATGCTAGACCCTGTGAAATCAGAAAGCCAGCAGTGTCGAACATTGTCTGCAATGCCAAAAAGTTTTGCTCTAGCTGAACTTGGTGGTATGTCTGAAGCTGCTCACAAATTGATGCATCTCTCTGACCCAAGAGTAACCTCGCAGACTGTCGGTGTTGTTCACTTCTTTCATGCCATGAAAACTTTTCTGGCTTTTTCCAGTTTGAGAAGCCATCAATAAAAGCCATCTCGACTTTCGTTCCTGGCAGAAACAAGCCTCGCTTGTAAGCAGTCAGACAAGAAAAACATTGCACACAATCGTTCGATGTAACATAGTGCATCCAGGGGTGCTTTTCAAACCAAGATGATTGAAAGCTTCTTGATGAACCGCTCATGATTTTAATTGGAAAAACAAATTGCTTTGGCTGAAAAGGCTGTTCAGGCAGAGATGTACAGCTGCCTTTTGCACCCATCTGTTGCAGTTGCGTGACAGTGTCAGTGTCAGTGACATTAGATTTGTTACTCACAGACGGTTGAAGCATTGTTGGAACTAGCTCAGAAGGCTTACTGATTGGCTGCTGATTTGCTGTAGACTCGGCATTTTCAGCTACTGATGTCAAAGCATTGTCTTTGACTGGACCGGTCCCTGCAGACTCTGCAGTCCCAGTGGCAGATGTAGAGCTAGTAGTACATTGCAAAAAACAGAGCTTTGTCTGCTTGAATCGCTTGCTTGATGGTGGATTGCTCATTAGTACAATAGAATCAATGAATTCAAAATTGAATTGGATGTGGGACTGGGAGTGAGGACTAGGACTAATTGCTTGTAAGTATCTAAAATAGCATAGTCAAGAGACCTTTCATTAAATGTACGAAATCTGCCCTCACTTTCCTTTCCTTTCAACCCCACACCCCCTAAAACAGTTTTCTTATCTAAATTCCTATCCTAGTCATTCAGCCCAGCCCAGGAGGGAAGGAGGGACGCCGAGAGGATGGGCGTCTGGTCTGGCCCTTGTACACTTTGAGTTAAGGGTTAAGTTTAGGCTTGTTTTGAGGACGACCCCTTGTGGCCCTTCCCTGCCCTCTGTTCGTGTTAGAATGGGTGTTGGAATAGTGTCATGTTATTATTCGTGTTGCGTGCCTCCTGCTACTTGCTTTTTTGTTTGTTCACAATTGCTGTAATCAGCAACAATTGACTTATTTAAACCTTTTGAAATGTAAGAAAATTAAAGAAAAATTATGCTGCTGAATGATATTTTAGGGGGGGCAATGCCCCCCCAACTCGATGTCAGGGGGGGCAGCTGCCCCCCCTGCCCCCCCTGTTCCGCGGCGCCTGAATTTTATACTTTTTAAATCTAATCTTTGTATGTATAGAGACAACGTTACTCAACCATGTATACCGTATATCGAAAAATGATTGTTATACGAACATTTTTGACGGTATACCGTTGCTTTCTTTAATAAACAATATATCTAAATTTGTAAAATAATAATTTGCAAACACTTAGTCATCAAAAATCATGAAACTATTCCAAGCATTGAATGGAACTCGAAACTCTCATATGCCAAAAAATTAGACCAACAATTTATATTTTACAAAGGTAAATATGAAACACACTGTCCTTGATAAATTACAATACGTGACTTACTTGCCTCCGGGTTATAGTTAGTGCCATAGACTATTGAGACAGCTACAGAGGGATATTAAACCATGCAGGCCCTAAACCATATACAGTTGAAAGTATTTACACTTTGGAATGCCATGCAGCAGCGCCTTCAGCACTCGCCACGGGGGAGGAGGAGAACAGACCCCAGTTCTCTGGCGCATATTTTTCAAAAAATTCTCCATTTTTCTTTTTCAAAAACTGCGGTCCCCGCCGACTTCCTGCAGAGCCGTCATGAGCGTGCAGAAGGGCGGCCTATATAAGATTTTTGAAAAACGGGTTGCAGAGGTTGGGGGCGTTTTCGACAGGGCTTGGCTGTTTTGATTTTCATATAAACAAATGCGCATTTTCAAAACCGATGCTTGTTGCTTATGTATAACACACAAAAGGCCTTCAAACTGAAGCTGAACTAGGTCTAACTGAACACACACACCAAACAGAAGGAGAATGAAAGAAATGTCAATGTATCTTTCAAGTTTAGTAGTTTGAATAGTCTCTTATGGATGGGTGTGTAGTCCGTCAAATCCACATGTATTTAGGAATTAGCTCCTAATTAAGTCTCTACTGCTGGTGTCTTATAATGTCAAAAAGTCGTCTCCAACCTGAAATTTCGAGTGTGAATTCATGATAAAAGATTATCTATAATAGGATCGATCTTTTTGTCAGCCTTGTATAATCTTCGGTTGAAAAGGTCACCAATTGTTGGGCTTTTTTTCTGTTTCTCTTTCTGACCTTCATTTCGCATAACAGAATGCTGGGGTTCAAAAGTCACCTGTTGCGCTCCCGTCCAAGAAGTCACAAACTATTCTTGTCTTCTTCAAAACTCTGCACAAGCTAAACAACAATAACTGTTGCACAACCCAACCTTTACCTTGCCATGGAGGGTTGCATCAGACCCCACTTGATTTCTGTCCACTTGAAATCCCCCAAACTTGGTTGTCCTCTAGACTGCGAACAATTGTGTTAGCGTCCTCTTCTGGTCTCCTCAGATTTCTATTGAATTCAAGTTTTGTTTTATTCAACAGCCTTGTTTGCTTTGCTAATGTCAAGAATTCATAAAGTTCATTAATAGATATAGGACTCGTGCCCGCACGTACCGCACCGTTAAAATTGTATTCCTCTTTTATTATTATTGGCGAATAATGTTTATAACAGTTTTGCGACAGAAAATTCTGTGTAGATTCATCCTGACGATACTAAAAAAGGCGGAACATAAAAAAAAGAAATTTAGGACATCAACAGTTGAAAATGCATATTTTTATTTTAAAATTTGAAAAAAACTTCCTTAAAGGCCCTAGGGCTAGGGGGGCGGGCTGGAGATTTTTTTAACAGCTCCTACCCGCACGGCCTCATCTGATTCTGATTAGAATCTTCCCCCCGCAAGGAGCTGAACATGCATGGTGTTAAAATACGCCTCCATCGCCTATAGCCCAGTTTTTACAGGTTTCGCATAGGGGAAAAATCTTTGGGAATGACTGGGAGCATTTTTACGCCCGTTAAAAAAATGGTGTGTGGGTGGGCCAAAGAGGGCGGAGCAGCGGCCTCTCTCTGAGGGTGCAGCTGAGGTTTGGCGGCTCACATAGTCCCCACCGCCTCAGGCAGTCAAATGGACTGCCGTTGCATTGCTTTTGCCAAAATCTGTTTATAACTGTTGCGCCAGTTATAATTTGGAGCTAAAAATATGACAGCGCATTAAAGGGTGTTAAAAGAAAAAGTGAAAGCGGAGAGGGAGGAGCCAAAGCTCTTCTCACTTTCTCATTGCCTGTAGCAGGATTGGCCATCTCAAGGTGTCTCATTAGCTGTCAAATCAAAACAGCTTTCAATTGTTTAGTTGATAATAAGTGTCAAGTGCTTGACTTTGATGCGTCCAAATCTAAGTCTAACTACCTGTCTGTCTATCTATCTATCTATATATCTATATACATATATATATATATATATATATCTGTTAACTATTAGTAACAGTTAATATTTAGTAACAGACACACCAAGCACGCATAGAATTGTCCCAACAACAAAGAGAGCATCGAGGACAAAACCAAGTTGTCTGCGTGGAGCTCCGCGAAGCAGAGGAGCCGAGATAGCATCATGGCTAACGTCATCTTCACTCGGTGCTCAATTCTCTAGTTGTAATTCCTCGCCCATTAGCCGCAAGGTTAGAGAGAAGACGCACAGGCAGAAACAGCGAAATTGATCGTTCGAAGCGCCACGCAACGCGAGCGGGCAAATGTCGCCCTCATAACATTGGTTCGTTAAAACTCGGTGCTCACAAAAGGTGGTGTCACACGGGGAGGGGGGTTGTCAAGCATTCTTCTATACTCGAACTTGGTGTGCGACTGACTGTGCGGGTGTGTCTGTGAGGAACTGGAAGCTGATTCTTTTCGCCGATAACGCCGTCCGAGTGGGGTGTTTTGGCGATGTCTGGGGGCCCAACAGACGCGCCATGTTGGGGGAACACAATCCCTACTGCTTTCCTCCTCGCCCCCGGATCCTCGGGCGCCCCTCATGTGCATGTCTGATAGTAATCTTTCTCCCCTTCTCTTAGACCCATGTCTCCCTCTCTTGTGTCCCCCCCTACTCGTCTGACAAGAGGCCCTATTGCAGGTTTTTAGAACACAATCTTTTAGAAAATATTTTAAAACGGCCATTAATAAAATTCGAGCTCTTGAACCTTTGCGCTGAGAGAAAGAGAGAGAGAGAGAGAGAGAGAGAGACAGAGTTGCTGGGAGAAAGAAAGGAAGAAAGAGGAAATGAAGGAGGTCTTTATAGTCTTGGTTTCCGTTGGTCTGAAACAACAAAGACCAGCAGCCATGGACTGGACCAGCAGTTGTTCATTTAATAAGAGTTTTAAAAATAGTCGTATTCTAGAAATTCACTAGGAATTCCAGGGAAATTATAGAGATTTTCGGAGCAGAAAAGGTTCTAGAAATTACCTCTGTAACAAGGATGGTTAGGGGGAACAAGGATGGTTAGGGGGAACAAGGATGGTTAGGGGAGAACAAGGATGGTTAGGTGAGAACAAGGATGGTTAGGGGAGAACAAGGATGGTTAGGGGAGAACAAGGATAGTTAGGGGAGAACAAGGATAGAATTTTCGGTTTTAACAATGATGCTTTAAAGATGTTGAGGTTGAGCACAGAAAAAGGAAGAACTGAGATGCCAAGAAAGGCGTAAAGAAAAGTATTGGTAAATTGGTTTCTAGAAGAAAATTGAGATTTAGAAGCATGCGAAAAGCATCAAAAGAAATGAAGTGACTTGCACCAACAATTTAATTGGACACAGAGGCCTCTTCCCTAACATCCTTGTACAGCTAGCTCATCATTAATTCCGTTTCCTTTCACCGTTTTTTCCTACCTGATCAAAAGCCCACTAGATTCAAAGGCAAAAATAGGCAAAGGCCTCCTCAATTGATAAAAATCAAGGCGAAACACCGCTATTACAAGACGTTAAATTCTCGAGAAGTAAAATGTAAATAAATAAATAGATTATATATTCCGGTAGTCAACGCAAACACAGAGTAAAGGAACTTGAATATTATTTGTGATCAAACACTTGTGAGGAAAATATTCGCCAGATAGATAACAAAATCCTGTGTGTGTGTAAATACAGCACACAATATCAAATGTCACAGGGCGGGCGCTCGGAGCCTATGTCATGATCCACGAGAGAGCGCTGATCCTTGTCAGTTTGGTTCTGAGCTCGTATGAGGAACAGGCGCGGGGCTAACTAACCCTCTCTCCCCACCTCCGCCTTGAGCTCTCGCCGACCAAATCGGACCCAGAGATCAGCTAGGAAGATCTTTTGCCAACCGGGGCCAACAAAAATTCCTCCGAACATAATTGTTCCCTCTCTCTCTCTCTCACTGTGTCTCCTTTTTGAGTCGTTTAAATGTCAGTCGGGTATTGGGGATACAGAAAATTGATGGCGGCGTCTCTGAAGGCTTTGGGGGGCATGCAGTATAGGCGGGATGCTGGCGGTACAAGATTAATGCCTCATCGCTTGCTTTTTTTTCTTTCGGGAAAAGGTGAATCAATTGGTTTGGCTTTTTAAATTTAATCTGTTGTTAAAATCTTGGCTATTCTTGCCTATATTAATTATGCAATTTTAATCTGGATGGCTTGGATAAATCAATCAATTTAGACAGGTTATGTCTGAGGCAGACACGTGCAGAAGCAACAGGCAGACAGACAGGCACAGACAGAACCTGTCTAAAATATAGACAGGCTAAAAGACAGACAGGCTAACAGACAGACAGGCTGACAGACAGACAGGCTGACAGACAGACAGGCTAACAGACAGACATGCTAACAGACAGATAGGCTAACAGATAGATAGGCTAACAGACAGACAGGCTAACAGGCAGACAGGCTAACAGACAGACATGCTAACAGACAGATAGGCTAACAGATAGATAGGCTAACAGACAGACAGGCTAACAGACAGACAGGCTAACAGACAGACAGGCTAACAGACAGACAGGCTAACAGGCAGACAGGCTAACAGACAGACAGGCTAACAGACAGACAGGCTAACAGACAGACAGGCTAACATACATACAGGCTAACAGACAGACAGACAAGCTAACAGACAGACAGACGGGCGGACAGACAGACAGGTACCGACAGAACCTGTCTAACAGACAGACAGGCTAACAGACAGACAGGCTAACAGACAGACAGGCTAACAGACAGACAGGCTAGCAGAGAGACAAGCTAAACAAAAGAGAAAAGTGGTGCAAGGGTTTATGCTTTTGCACAAACTATAAGCAAATCAAAAACAGAACGTGACTTTAAGATGCAGTTTTGAATTTTTTTGTTTATTGTAAAAATGTTGTTCAGAATTGAGCTAAACAATCCAATACCGAGAGCCGGTGGGGAGGTGACGAAAATGAAGTGATTTATTTAGACACTATTTTGTTCGCTTAAAGAGTGTGGTTATTTCTTACACAAAAAATGAACATGGCAATAAACTGTTACGCAACAGACTGAAAACTCCCGATACCCCGTCTAAGCGCTGGAACTGATCAAACTCCTTCCTATGCCTCGGCTCGTCAAGATATGGCTTTTACAGGAAATCGTTAGTAAATTTATTTATGGTTGAACGAAAGGTTTTTTATATATCAGAGGATGATTATTACTTATCAAGGATATGGGATAAACAAAAAAGTGTTAGCCTTTTGCAGGTAGCAACTAAGACCCGAGATTCGGTGTTATAGAGAGGTATTTTACGTTATAGTCTTACGGTCACTAAATTTCCTTATAAGTGATCATAAATCACGTTGTAGAGGAATAACTGAAAAAAGTATCTCTAATAAGTTTTCCCTTTGTCGTCCAACACTTTGTGCGGTGACAATTTGACTACCTTGGACACAGAAAATTATAGGAAGCGAGGCTTATAAAGAAAGAGGTAAAATTGCCCTAGCAACTAAGAATCCTTCGGTTCTGTTGACTTCCCCGAAATATAGAATGACAAGGCCACACAGTGCAGCACCCCTCTCAATATATTACAAAGACCCAGTTTCCTGCCTTTGACGTAATGCGAAACCATCGGAGGAGGCTGGAAGGGTTCGGACACAGCAAGTGTCTGCAGGTCTCTCCCAAGGATGGTTTCCAATACAAAGTGTGCATAACTTAAGACTGCAATGTAGCGATGCATACCCTAATTCTGCTAGCTGTTAAGGTGCCACTGCAGTGTACACCTGTTCGCAAAAGCTGTTTGCAAATCGAATTGTTCACCGTTTAGTTACTGACCGATCCATGGTGTTGGTTCTGCAAGCTGCACAGAAGCGCAGAAAGATGCGTGCATTGCACAATGATGCAATTGAACAGGGCTAGTATCTTTCCTGCGTTTCCTGCCCTGCCTAACCAAGCATCACCATCCATAGCACCCTATCTAAACAAATAATCGTTTATTATTATTATAATTGTCAGCCAAAACTGACAGGAAGCAACTGACAGGCAACAGGTCCAGCTGCAGTAACCCCCCTGTTTCTTGCTTCTACATTTGCTACATAGAGGCCAAGCAACAAAAATTAACCTTAGCTTGTTACTAACCAGATGGGTCTGGCTTATTTAGCCCTTGCTTCTCAGCCTGTCTTGAACAAGTTCCTTACCATCATTGAATAGGGAAGTAGGTTAAGAGGTATGACGTCTTCTGGGGGTCGAGGTGATTTGTCATTGGGAAATTTTTACTTCGGTTATGGATGATACTGGTTGGCACTAGAATGGATTTGCAGGAATCGAAGCAAAATAGTTTTTGTCCATTTTTAGTCTATGTTAGGGCCAAAATGAGTCTGTGATTAGTGCCTTAATGAGTGTGTGATTGGCGCCATAGTGAGTGTGTGATTGGCGCCATAATGAGTGTGTGATTGGCGCCTTAATGAGTCTGTGATTGACGCCATAATGAGTGTGTGATTGGCGCCATAGTGAGTGTGTGATTGACGCCATAATGAGTGTGTGATTGGCGCCATAATGAGTGTGTGATTAGTGCCTTAATGAGTCTGTGATTGACGCCATAGTGAGTGTGTGATTAGTGCCTTAATGAGTCTGTGATTGACGCCATAGTGAGTGTGTGATTAGTGCCTTAATGAGTCTGTGATTGACGCCATAGTGAGTGTGTGATTAGTGCCTTAATGAGTCTGTGATTGACGCCATAGTGAGTGTGTGATTAGTGCCTTAATGAGTCTGTGATTGACGCCATAGTGAGTGTGTGATTAGTGCCTTAATGAGTCTGTGATTGACGCCATAGTGAGTGTGTGATTAGTGCCTTAATGAGTCTGTGATTGGCGCCATAGTGAGTGTGTGATTAGTGCCTTAATGAGTCTGTGATTGACGCCATAGTGAGTGTGTGATTAGTGCCTTAATGAGTCTGTGATTGACGCCATAGTGAGTGTGTGATTAGTGCCTTAATGAGTCTGTGATTGGCGCCATAGTGAGTGTGTGATTAGTGCCTTAATGAGTCTGTGATTGACGCCATAGTGAGTGTGTGATTAGTGCCATAATGAGTGTGTGATTGACGCCATAGTGAGTGTGTGATTAGTGCCTTAATGAGTCTGTGATTGGCGCCATAGTGAGTGTGTGATTAGTGCCTTAATGAGTCTGTGATTGACGCCATAGTGAGTGTGTGATTGGCGCCATAATGAGTGTGTGATTAGTGCCTTAATGAGTCTGTGATTGACGCCATAATGAGTGTGTGATTGGCGCCATAATGAGTGTGTGATTGGCGCCATAATGAGTGTGTGATTGGCGCCATAATGAGTGTGTGATTGGCGCCATAATGAGTGTGTGATTAGTGCCATAATGAGTCTGTGATTGGACGCCATAATGAGTGTGTGATTGGCGCCATAATGAGTGTGTGATTGGCGCCATAATGAGTGTGTGATTGGCGCCATAATGAGTGTGTGATTGGCGCCATAATGAGTGTGTGATTGGCGCCATAATGAGTGTGTGATTGGCGCCATAATGAGTGTGTGATTGGCGCCATAATGAGTGTGTGTGAATGGCGCCATTATGAGTGTGTGATTGACGCCATAATGAGTGTGTGATTGGCGCCATATTGAGTGTGTGATTGACGCCATATTGAGTGTGTGATTGACGCCATATTGAGTGTGTGATTGACGCCATAGTGAGTGTGTGATTGGCGCCATAATGAGTGTGTGATTGGCGTCATAATGAGTGTGTGATTGGCGTCATAATGAGTGTGTGATTGGCGCAATAATGAGCATGTGATTGGCGCCATAATGAGTGTGTGATTGGCGCAATAATGAGCATGTGATTGGCGCCATAATGAGTCTTTTTATGTTTGTTAATTTAGTTTCAATCAATAAAATTAATTCTAAGGTCAGTTTAAAAAAGTGTCTTGGAATTAAAAGATTTTTTCTGTTATCTAAACGAAATAAAAATTTTCTAAAATGTTAACTCTGTAACTAAGTTGGTTTAATTTTGGCTCCGAATCGCATCAATCACTGACAACTACATGAAACTCGTGACAATTCCTTAGCTAATAATTGCTCCAGCATTTGTCAAGCCGCTATGTACGAGTCCATAAAATTGACATTTAAACCCTCACGGATGCAACCTTTCTTAGGCTTAAGCTGAGTCAAGCTTGTTGCTTTCAAGGCGGTTATGCGCCGTTGAATTTTCATTCGAGTCTTGCATTAAAAGCGATGGACCGATCTCTTTCTACAGAGAGAAGCCACGCCTTCGCAACTGAGATTTGAGCTGCATTATAATATTCCTTAAAAATCAGTCGTTTTATTGCCAACTTTTATCCCACAATTCATTCGGAGAGAATTTTTACAACCTTTCACAACACCGAGACAAAGACAATTGTATAGGACTTAATGTAAGGTCAAGCATGAATGAACAAGAGATCATTGACATTAGTTTGAACTTATTGCCTTGCTTGAAAATATTTGTCAGTTATTGAAATAATGACCTTCAGTTGTTACTATTTTATTGACAACCAGACCACATGGACCTAAAAAAACTGATAGATTTTATGAATTTTTTTGGCGTAGATTGCAAAATATGAAATTCTGTCTGTCTTTCTATTCCAAATTAGCAATGAGTAGTTGAGTCGCAACCCTTATTTTTCTGTTGCAATATACTGCAAATTATAACATTGTCATTTTTTACTTTTTTAAAATATATTTTCAAACACTTTTTCGCATTAGTCTACTATTAGTATACGTGTAAGGTTTGTATCTTACAAAATTAACCGTAAGCAGAAAAAATGTCCCGACCCAAACGGTGTGCCCTTATCCAAACTGAAGATAAATTTTTCACTGTAAAATTTCTCTTTCAATTCTGTCAATCACTCGTGCCTCTATATTTTAAAGAGCAACTTGAATCAGGCAACAGATAAATCTACTCAGTTTAATCACTAAATTCTTGAGTTAAAAAAACCCATTAGTCGTCATGGTTCAATTTTTTCCGCGTTAATATGACAAATTTAGGGTTTTTGCATCAGCTCTTGAAAAGAAAATTTTTCCTCTATTCATGGAGAGAAAAAGCCACCATTATAAATTAAGAGATTTTGCAGGCAAACCTGATGCATTTGATCGGATCAGGCTCGGAAAATGACGTCAATCTCCCTTCTAAAATATATTTTGTCTGTCATTCTTGTTTCCGATTTTGAATCCACCAGTGCCAGCCAGCAGCTGTACAGCCTTATTGACGGCAGCCTCTGCATCAACAGCGAGTTCGCCGAGACCTTCTCACACGAAGACACCAAAGTTGGCTGCGCCGCTCTGTGCTCCAGCAGCCAGCGCTGTCAGGCCTTCTCCCTGGCTGACGGTCCGTGTCGCCTGTTCGTGTTCGACAAGTGCAGCAAGTCGGTGAGGGACTGCAGCTGCTCCAGGAGAGGCCGCGTGTTTGTGAAGCAGCGGTCGGGACTGTTGGTGGGCGCGCTGTCCGTCTGGCTACGGCATGGAGCTGTGCGGAGTGAAGTACAGGCTGTACTCTGGCGTCGGGACGTGGTGGCCGAGCAGGGCGAAGTGCGAGTCGGAGAGCGGTCTGGTCATCATGGCCGACGTGACGGACGCCGCCGAGATGAGCCACGTAGACAGGATCTTCTCGAACCAAAATGCTGGAAAATTATGGCTTGGAGGCCACCAACCGGCAGGAAGTTCTGAACCATCAGGTGGCTGGATCTGGTCCAGCTGCAACCTCACTGTCAATTCTTCACTGTGGCGCATCGGCGAGCCAAATAACGTTAATGGAGCTGAAAATTCAATCGCCATGCTGAGCGCTGAATCAGCTGTCTGTGACGTGCCCCACGATCATCATGTAGTGTCGAAAGTACTTTGCGAATGCGTGTCTCCATTTGACTTATAGAGACAATTTTTTCGCGATCTAAGTACTGCATGTTATTCAACTGACGAATAGTCTAACATAAATGTAGATGGACTCTAGTTTATAATTAATTCCTTACGAAAGGAAATTTTATGCTAAATTAAATTTCGCTTGATGTAGAAATCAAGTTGGAATGTTAAGTTACATCGAATTTGTCGTTCATTAGGCTTGTTTATGAGGGTGCATGTATAATTGAATGGTTATTACTGAAATAGTAATACTGTACGAATATCACGGAAATAATGCTGTGCATAAAGTTTTTTATGCTTTTTATTGAAAACAAACTATTCCTTAAATAGAAAAAATAAATATTATGCGTTTTTGCTAAGTTTCAAACATCAGAAACAATTATCACCACGACTGCTGAGTTAAAAATCAAAGAAATAAAAAATCTCTCATTAAAAACTATTTCATGAGAGGTTGAAGCGGTGGCAAAAACGCATTCTTGCAATAAGTGATGACGAGACAATATGGCATCAATTGTTTTATTGATAGCAGAGGGCTGTAATTAACTTTCATTTTTTGGGATGGGGGCGTTGATAAATTACCTCAATAAGTAGGTCTACTAAAGATGTAAGAGTCAAATATTTAGGACAGAAAAACTGTCTTCTAGAAATTGGTTTGCTATGAAAACTGAACGGAAAAAAACAAAAGGGCATCCATGCAGTCCCTCATTCAGAGTCCCATGGTGGAGCAGCTCGGACATTTGGAGAGGAAGTAGGAAGAGTTTCGGTTTTTTCGTTTTATTGACATAGGCCTCTAGGCGCTGATTTGCTGCCCTACCATTAATCTCGCCCTTTATTAACGATTTTGAGGTTCCCAGCTAGCTAGATATCAAATTATCGGTGATCGATAGATAAGAGCATGGCCGTGCTTGATTATCACTATCTGCGACCAATCAGAGCAGACCGGGTTTCGGCCCCATCGCAGCACATTTAATCATTCTCAGCAGAATTCAGAGATAGTCTAAAATCTTTAAAACTTTGAGTACTAGCTACTGAAAGTGCACTTGAACTGGGATAAAGTCGTTTTTTAAGCACACCAGGCTGAATGAACTAAAGTAAAAATGACCGAATTCGATCAGTCAAAAAAATACAAATCAGACAATCAATTACCCAAATACCTTGGCCGGTAACAAATAGAAATCAATACTTGAGTGACTTTTAGAAACAATATTCAGCGCATTCAGATTCTTCCCATTCTAATTTCCGGGAAGCAGAAAAGCTAAAACTATAAGAGAACTTAAACTGTTGGGAAATCGCTGCGCACCCAAAGCCGGTAAAATTTCGTTTTTTTTTCGAAAAAAATCTTTATAGAAAAGTCTATAAAGCTTCAGTAATTTCGTTGTATTTCGAGTGTTGGTACCTGGAGAAATTTTTTTAAAGCCAAGTTTCGTAAATTTCGACCAACTAACTGACAATTAAAAAAATGCTAAAACTCTTCGTCTACCTGCTACTTTTCATAAACTTCCACTGTTTCTTCTCTTCAGTGCCACCGCAGCCAGTGGGATTTCGTTACATCGGTTGCTACGAGGACCCAAACTCCGGCAGCTTCAGAGACCTGAGGGGCCTCCTCGGAGTCATCAGCTTGGGCCCCTATAGAACCAACACCGACTTGACAATCTTTGTAGAAAATGAATCCATGACTTTGGAAATGTGCAGTCAGATTTGTGCTTTTGGCCGGTTCCGCTATTTCGGCACGCAGTTCCGGTACTTCTGCAGTTGCGGCTCAGCCTATGGATCGTTTGGTGCCGCTTCTGAAAGCGAATGCGACTCTGTCTGTCCTGGAAACACATCCCAGGTGTGCGGTGGATTTCGCAAAAATTCAATCTACAAATTGAGTTACATGGCGCGTAAGTTTTACTCGATTTTATAGAAAACTTTTCATTAAGAATTTCGTATCTCCTAAGCACTTGGCACTGTACTCAATTTGATATTGCAGCAGAAGAAAAAATGATGAAGTTTTCAGTAGCCCTCTTGCCAAACATATCAACCCTATCCAGCTCTGTCACCCACCGCAACATCACTTATGCTAGCAGCGCCATCAAGTGTGCCGCCGTTTGTATCAGCAAATGGCAATGTTTAGGCTTCCTCTTTGCGCCGTCAGTTAAGGTGTGCCGCCTGCTGAGATTCAACGCTGTGCCCGCTGAATTCCTCAACGAGACGGAGTGGGTCTGGGTGAGGAGCTGAGAAATTACGGGAAGACGACAAATGCAGTAAAGAAAATACACGTAGATTGCTGCTACGCTAGAAATAACAATTTATTGAAAAGATTTCAATTTCTTAA
This sequence comes from Macrostomum cliftonense, assembly GCA_950096795.1. NCBI lineage: Eukaryota > Metazoa > Platyhelminthes > Macrostomidae > Macrostomum > Macrostomum cliftonense. Next base: position 384,674 of record CATNEM010000350.1, on the reverse strand, counting down.
ATAAAAAATCGCTTTTATCAGTCAACATTTCTGTATTGAACTGATAGGCCTTTTGTTGATCAACTGAATTACAGTAATTGACTTAAAATAAATCAAACGTGGCGGAGAGAATCAGAAAGTTTACAATTCGGCCCGCCTGCCGAATAGAAATGTATGTATTTTTCATACAGCAATACTTGTTGTTGCACGTCAAAAGCAGTCCTCAATCTGAAATCTCTCACGCATATTTGAATTATAACAATATTACGAGTACATGAAGAAGCGCGCCAGCGGAATCGTGATGGACCTACACTAATACATTAAAGCCACAAAAACCAAGTGTTTAGGACCCTTCAGCTTCATACAAGAAACATCATATTTTGAGCATCCTACCTCCATATGCAGCTTGCTTAATTTAAATGCGTGCCAAATTTTACATATGTAGTATGCTTAATAAACCCAACAGAGGGACAAAATTTTTTAAGTAGTAAACTAAGTCAACGGCGCACTTATCTTTCTGGATATTGAGTCTTGGTCTTTGTGACTTACGGAAACGGGACTTAGGAGCTTATACTTCGTGGTATAGGAGCGTCTCACTTCTTTGTGTACGGCTTTATTATACAATATTTGTTATTTTTTAAAACAGTAGTTACCTTAGATCGCAATTTTTAGTATCGTTCACCCACATACTATCATCTTTACTATCAGTAAAATTGCTTTTTGCTTTTAACGGGAGTACTTGCATACATTTAAACAGCCTGATTTCACTGAAACTCATAGGCAAACTAGCCAGTAAGCCTCTCTGGGTGTGTATAAAATCAGGGCTCGGCGAAAGGTCAGCGGCATATTAACAAATATAATGTCTGGCTTGTACGCAAATCGCGTTTTAAGTCACTTCTAATGCAAAGTGTTTTTTAATTCTGATTATCAATTGTATCTTATTGAAAATTTATTGATTTCCTACTTACTCGTTTAATTTAACACCGAAAAGTGTCTTTCCTAAAAATTTATTATTAACTTTAGTAATTTTTGTCACAAAAGCAAAAAGTAATGCGATCCATTGTTAGAATAATAGGCTTTGAATTTTTTCGTTCGAAAAAAGTTTTTATTCGGTTGCTTACATTGTATTTGCATTCGGGTAGAGGAAACAATTGGGTAATACATGCATAATACACGACCATTCTGATTAAAATAGCATGAAAACCTCCCCTTCGTCGATACCGTCCGATCTCGAGATACAAAATATTTTTTCAGACTTATTTATCTTTCAGTTTTAATGGCGCTGACCTTGCCATAAGAAATGCATTAAAAGGTCACGTTTTTCTCTAAAAAAAAAATTATAAAACTTTAATTCTTGTGATCGAAAGATAAATAAGTCTGAAAAAATATTTTGTATGAACAAAAAACCACGGCACAAGAAAAAAAACATGCAAAAACAGGCAATAAAGCTTTATTTTTCTGTGCAGTCTGTGCCTTGCTCTATTTTTTATTTCAAAACATATCGGGTTATTTTTAATCGCAAAGCCAAAGGTAGCCAAGCTTAAACATATTTCAGTGTTCTATATCACAAAAGTAAATGACAGCATCTTAAATACTAACTTACTTACTAATGATGTAGTAATAAACGGCTATGAGTGCTGCAATGTTTTTAACCGAGGGAATTGCAGCACTCATAGCCGTTTATCACTGGCATTGTATACTTTTGGACCACAGACAGTTGGGGCGTGCAACAATCAGTCTCACGGAGCGGATATAGCCAGCGGTCTCGCGGGGCGTGCAGCAATCGATTGGTGCACGCCCGAAATGTTTATGGTCCAAAAGTAGACCGCCTGACTTAGGGCAGCAAGAGAACTCAGTTTGGGGAAGGCTGTAAGATAGCGAGACGAGCCGTGGCATTACCGGGCTGCCTAGAACCATGTTTCCAAGGATGACTGGAGATCCGATTTACGAAGCAAGTACCGGCGTTCCAATAGGACTGCTGCACATGTCTCAAGGTGACGTCGTGGGTGCGTCTAGCTCCGAGGTTGGCGAGCGAGTCCAACGGGAGGCCGCTATGCAAGTTATGCTTGACGACCTGGCGCAGCTGGACGCGACGGAGGTCGAGGATCTGTTAGGCAACCGAGACCCCGAGCAAGCCCTGCTGGACGAGATGGACACGATGCAGCTGGACAACACGCCGCGGTCCATTCTTACGCAGGAGAAGTGGGCTTTGCGCAAATTTAACGAGGTACTGCAAATGAAGAACTACCCGTGCAATCTGGAGACTGCAGGTGTTTAAAAGATGGTTACCGCCCTGCGCATTTTCTACGCCTTCATCCGCAAACTAGATGGCGGGTACTATGCCCCGGCCTCATTGATTACCGCGCGTGCAGGTGTGTTCAGATATGTGATGCGTACCCGAGGAATCAATATCATCGAAGATAAAGACTTCGCCAAGGCAAATCTGCAATTGAAGGCCACGGCCGCAATGTTCATCAAGGAAGGTGGCTCCGTGATGCGATTCTGTGCCTTGGAGACGGTGGACCTCGAAAAGCTGCGCGTCTACTTCGATAGGAGTGATCCGACGAAGTTGCAGCAAGAGATGTACTATGTAGTTGCGGTGCATTTCGGGTTGCGGGGTCGCGAATGGTTCAGAAAGCTGAACCGATTCCCTGATCGGATGCACCATCAATGGCCGGCGTGTTACAATTGGTGGTGAAATATAACTGTGGCTTCAGACCCCGCATAGTGTGGGCGAAATAATCCGAGCTGGCGGGGTTCGGGACATAGACAGTAAAGGCGTGCAACAATCAGACTTCATTGGTGGCTGGGAAAAACCCCTCCAAAAGTGTACAATGCTACATGTAAGTATTTGAATTGAAATCTTACATCAAAGCATGAAAAAATGTTGACCGTTGTCGGACTCGAACCCACCAAAAGAAAATCTGTTCCCCAGGACTTGGTCTCGCGCTAGACCTCTCGAGGTCGGACGGTATCGACGAAGGGGAGGTTTTCATGCTATTTTAATCATAATGGTCGTGTATTATGCATGTATTACCCAATTGTTTCCTTTACCCGAATGCAAATACAATGTAAGCAACCGAATAAAAACTTTTTTCGAACGAAAAAATTCAAAGCCTATTATTCTAACAATGGATCGCATTACTTTTTGCTTTTGTGACAAAAATTACTAAAGTTAATAATAAGTTTTTAGGAAAGACACTTTTCGGTGTTAAATTAAACGAGTAAGTAGGAAATCAATAAATTTTCAATAAGATACAATTGACAATCAGAATTAAAAAACACTTTGCATTAGAAGTGACTTAAAACGCGATTTGCGTACAAGCCAGACATTCTATTTGTTAATATGCCGCTGACCTTTCGCCGAGCCCTGATTTTATACACACCCAGCCTCTCTTTTGTATCTTCTAATGCGGTGGATAGGTCTAATAAAACTAAAGGCTACCCAACTGACTACTCGCGGGCTTCTGTGTCCTTACCTTTCTTTCTTGAGGTCCAGATTATTCCGATTAGGAATATACTAGATAATAAAAAGTTTTTTGGTATCAGTTAGGAGGACTAGGCCTAGCTAATGTTCCTACAGTTCAAATATATGATTGACAGGCCTAATTAATATTAAACACTAACTAATGTAATTGCACTGTTCTGTAAACTATATAACTATAGTCAGAGTTTGTATCCAGTCGATTGTCAACCAATACAGTACTACAAATCAACAAAAAAAATACCAATTTGAAACTTGGAAGTCTCTATTGCCATGGCCATGGGGCCTGGCGGCAGTAAGAATCATCCTGGTGGAGACGTGCCTCTACTTCAACTCTACTTCAACTCCTGCCAATTTCGGTTTTGGCGAAAATGCTAGGTAGACTCCTGGCCAGTGTTCCAGCCCACTTCACGAAGGAGCATCTGACAGGCAACAAGAAATTTGCTTTTTAAAAGGAAGGTACTCTTTTAACTTCTGGGTACCAACTTGAAAAAACGCCTTCATTGCGGCAAAGCAGATTTGCTGGCCCTCAGCAGATAGATCGACAAAAACCAGCTTGGCTAGCTCTCCCATACCAATTCTGTAGGGTGAAAGCCAGATTTCGGTGTCGGCTAGGTTCACTTCTAAAGGTTGATCTGCGTCAGGCAACTTTGCTGGCTTCACAAATCGGAGCAACCAGCGCCTTACCAGGTCTACCATCTTGACATGAAGAAGATGAATCTGAGTGCCTGCCTTTTGAAAAAGAAGTTCGAATTATTGGAGTGGCTGCAAAACCTTGAGAAGAAATTTGAGAAAAAAACTCTGTTTTTTGGTCACTCAGAAGCTTCTTGATCTCTGCAGCATGACCCCCAACAGCTTTCACGTTTATCTCCGAAAAGTGCGACTTAAGCAGAGGGTACATATGAAGCACCCGCTCTACGACAGTGTGAACTTGCAGCCAACGCGTATCAACGCGGCAGATGAAGACAAGCTTCTTTGCTTCAATGAAGCTCTCAGCAAAGGTCTAAAAATGGCCTTGCTTAGGTTCCGATGACTTAAAGTGGCTATAGATGTCCCTGACCAGGCACTCGGCATTCTGTCCAAGGTCTGAGGCTTCACATGCATACTTTGCCACATTCACCACGTGATGCAGGGAGCAGCCCCTGAGATCAACCAAATTTGGGAAGCCTTTGTCATTGCGCAGTCGGACAATAGTGCCACTTTTGGCACCTCTCATTGCATTGCAGCTGTCAATCATGATAGCAAGACACTTAGTTTTGTCAAGCCTGCAATCAGAAGCTGTCTGATCAACGGCAGATGCAATCTGCTCGGCAGTTGTAGTAGGCAAATCCGGAAGATTGATACAAACTACTTTTATAGACAATGACGATGTTGGTAAAAAATGCGCAACTACTCCCAGATACTTCGCTCCTTTATTGGCCTCGTCGATGTGGAGTGAGTACCAATCACTGCTCCAAATCTCTTCCAGCACAGTTTCTTGGATGTACAGAAAGAGCCCGTCCTTCAGTAAGTAACAAATTTTAGCTTCGCTAAGTTGCATCTTAGGTGGAACTTTTAAGTCTGGGCAAATAGCTGCTAGGTCCTCTGCCCAATCAGATTCAGACTCAAAGCTACGTGACTTAAGTACCATTCTGACAATGCATCTTATCTCAGCAACTCTAGCAAAATTCAAGTCTACTGTCATGATGCTGGAACTTCCAGAAGCTGAGGTCGAGGTGCCTTCATCAGTTTTGTCAGCAGCAGCTTGAAATTGAATTGGCAAAGGAGTTCAGTTTTTTTTTCCCAATGATATTTTCTTGTGCTTGGCGGCATTAGCGTGACTCTTAAGATTAGTTAAGCTGCTGCAAACCACAAAGTTTGTTCTGCACCATTTGCACTTCACGCTATCCTTGCTCAGAAGATTTGCCCACGAGCCAATTTCGTTGCCATTTTTATTGACACACTTTAGCCAATTGTTGTTCCAAGGAATGTGTTTGCTCATTTTTGTATTGCACAAGAGCAATGAACGTCCGGCAGATGTAGTTAGCTGAAATAAATTTTAACAGCAGTAACTTTGTTTTTATAGTTCATGCTAAAATATTTTTGACTACGTTGACAACTTTTTACTATGAGTACATTGGGTATAAACTGTTAACATGCTACTAGCAAGTAATAAACAATCTGAAATGTTAAACTATAAAATGTGCAACTACCTAAGAATAGAAATGAGTAACAGGATGAAAGCTACTAAACATAGATGCACATAACAGCAAATCCAGTATGCAAACGAATTCTATATTTGTCGCTTAGGCTTAGCACAAAGCAGCAAGGAATTGCATACATTATAACAAAATTTTTTGATAACTGACACTTTAGTAAGATTAGTTAATAAATAGTGTCAATTAATAAAATAATAAAGTTAGAGGGTAGGTAAAATCGCAGGAAAAAAACATGAAATATATTTTGAATGCTTGAAAAATAAGTTCTTTTTTCGCGCCAACTGCTACTTCAATTTTTTGCACCATGGTCAAAATTTTCGTATATTTGCGCCATTTTTGCATCCGGCACAAATTCATGCCACACTACGGCCACTGATCTCCAGGCTTGATTGCCCTAGCAGGATAGACAAATATAGTTTCCATGAAGATGGACCATGCACTTTGCCCTGCCAGCAGTCTCCTTGCATACCCAGACCTCTTCAGATCAGTGGATTTTGCCTTTAGCTTCAGCACAACCCTACAGTGCAAAAGCCTTAGCCTCTCTCTATGCTTGTGTTGCTAGGCAGATTGAGGCACACAGCCAACATGGACCATACCTTAGTACTGGCTTCCATGGCAAAGTAGCAAGCATGAGGCCATTTGTCACCTTAGTCTAACACTTAGAATCTTGCATGCCATCAGTAATTTGTGTTATTTTTAGTATTATTAGCAGCTTAGATTACAAGCCTTAGGCTTATAGCTTCTGGAAAGTTAAAACAGACCTGTAGGCTATAATATAGGTCCTATTAAGGATATCCCTGATCCTATGAGCACAAAACCACATGTAACAAGAGCATGTGTATAAGTAATAAAATTTTATGAAAACAATTTAGTCAATAAGAAAAGATAAAGGGAAGATATACAATGAAAAAGACAAAAATGGTAGTCAGGATCAAAGTTGAATGTTTATTTTTTACCATTAACCAAAAAATATTATTATCCAGTAGTATTTTTGGATTTCTAAGGAAATAACAATAAAGTAGCAATAAAAATGCTACAAAATGAAACCTAAAGCACTAAAATTAGCCATAGAATAAGAAAGTCACAAATTTGAAAAAAGTTTTTTTGCATAAAAATGGCTTTCACTTTATAGCATATTGGAGATAGGAAAAAATACATTTTTGACACAAAAATCTCAATAACTTTTTTATTAGTCAATCAATTTTCAAAAGTTTGGTATCTTTGTTTATAACATCCAGGGCAACAACATGGCATTATAAAAGACATGGATTTCAAAAATTTTTTCTTACTGGATACCTATTTATATGTAAATGTAAAATTCATAGATAGTAACATAAGGCAATTGTTAAGATCCGTTCGTTTAATCCAACGTCAGAATCACTGGGAAAAATAACGTTCGTTATATTTCGGATTGACAAAAGTACACACCGCAAATCATCAAACTTGATTATTAGTCCAAAATGATGTTAAAATGTTTAAGATGACCTTCAGAGAGGGTAATAGTGGGCTACCCAATAGAGAATGTTTCCGAACGCATTGGTAGGGTGCATACGGCGCCACATGAACTCGGCTAGGTACGATGGAAACAGCGTCGGGCAAGTGCCGTGCATGGCCCGGAATTTAGCCTTGCAGTTCCCCCACAGACCCTCGACTCCATTCGTGTGGATGGTAGGGTCATGTGGGTCAATGAATGCCAGGTGATGGTTGACCACATCGTGCTGCTGCAGCTGATTGTAGCCTTGCCAACCATCGGTAATAATCCGAGTGCCGGGCAGCACGTGTTGCTGGATCAATGGGAGCAGTGTCTGGGCAGTTCGATTCGGCACTTCTATGAGCACGCACTTCTGACTGTCGCGCTCCATCATGCCCAAAACCCACTGTCCATCCCGATGAGCTCCCTGGTGGTATTTACGGTGCATGAAGTAACTTTCGTCTATTTCGACGATCTTCCCAGGTCCACCAAGCTCCATCGGGTGGTCCAACATGTACTGGCAGCAAATTTCGCGCACAAAATTCTGCCAGTCGACCATTGTGGGATGGGACACGCGACACTGCCGCTCTGCTTCAGACTGCCTCATATCCATAGACCACAGGTAGATCAGGTCAATGAGCTGCTGCAGCGTGAGCCGGCTGAGCTCAAAGAAAGATCCTTTGCGCACAGACACTTGCCCATGGCAGTCCCGGCAGCTCCAGGCGAAGCCGTCGATGTACCGATCGCCCGCACGCTGCTGCAGGCGCATAGGCGAAGCCGCTTCACAGCCACATGTGCGCTCATTAGCCAGCAGGTGATAAGTGGCGCACCACTCCATTGCCAATTGTGGCGTAGCCGTCAGTGTGACAATGTCTCGCATTGTCGCGTCCAACTCCACCAGCAGCAGCGGGTTGCGCAGCAGGTGTGGCGGCACAATAAACATCAGTGCAGCGGGACAACCAGCCATACTTGATTAGCTGAAATTGATGGATTTTGTAGCACGAGTAATTAACGAACGGATCTTTACAATTGAAAACGTCAGTTGAATTAAACGAACAGATCTTAACAATCGCCTAACATAACACTCTTCAAGAAAAACCTATTTTAAAACCCTTGAAATAATATTTGCCCATTTTTAAGCTTTGTTTATTGGCATGGACCATGATTATTCTGACAGTATTATATTATATTGAAAAGCAAATTTAAGTTTTATTGAATTCTAAATATTAGGCACAGGTCTTAAGCCCCAAAATAGTATAAATTTTTTACTTTATAAAAAAACTTTTTGTATACTCTAAATCAAGTAATATAGTATAAGCTACTTTAAGAATATAGGCACTGCAGTACTGGGAAACAGAGAGGCAATTGCCCCATTTACTTAAAATAGAGGGTTCCTGGACACTTTGTCATTTTACTCATTTGTCATCTAAATGACAAATTGTCTAAAGTCTTAGAGAATAGATGACAAAGTGACCAAGACTTTTAGACACTTTGTTATCCATATGATTTATGGTAGGGTGCATGTCCGACTGATGCCAACATGGCAGTGCTTATTACCAAGGTCCTATGTAAATAAGTCTAGTTTTATCCACATGGTTTACCCTAATACTCTGTGCCTTAGTAAGCTGGATGTACTGATAGTATAATATAATAAAAGAGCTATTTGGTAAAAAAATCATAGCCTTTGCATATGCAAGTACCCAACTCATAGTACTTAATTTATACATATCAATTAACTTGCAAATAGACTATTTTTTTAAAATTGGAAGCCTAGCTATTTAATGAGATAAGTGATTTTTGTTCTGTAGCTATCAAAATTATTTTTGTTAAAACTGCCATAGGAATTAGCTGGAAATTATTGCCATAGTGCCATGGGGAGGGTAGTGCCCCCCATGACTTTGTATAATCTATGGCATCTTTTTCATTGGCCTATAAATTATTCAGTTCTAGACATAGCTACATAGGACATAGTCCCTGAGAACCATGATTGAAATGCAATCTTATGCAGTTATAACTGTTTGCCCTAAAATTTCTGGTACTAAATCTTTTGTGCAGATGCATCTTATCTGAGACATTGAATTTGTACAAATTCCATTCTTCATCATGACCATTCAATTTAATGCTCCAGGACAGGCATTAGTGCATAGCTTTGAAGTTGTTTGCAAACTTTGCCCTTCCAAATGAATATAGCTATTATTATGTCAGTATCTAGCTTGGGTAGCCACAAAAAATTTTTATTAGCCTTATACACATGATGACTTGCAGATATTTAACTATTGCCTTTTAAACCCCAGTAAGATATTAATTGCCATTAAAAAATGACAATAAAATTTTCTTTAATTAGGAAAATGGCTAGGGGAGTTCAATAGTTATATCAGCATAGTTGGCTAGATTAGTGATTGTTTGCATTGGCTGTGGTAATATTATATTTTTTACTTCAATGCCAATATGTATAGGTATGGAGAAATTTAATAGATCAGCTAAAAAAGTAGCTACAGGGAGGTATAGGACTATTTGGAGCTGACTCTAAGTAGGTTTGAGAAACTTCATATGCTTCAAATCCTTCAAGAATAGAGTTGGTTGCAAGGACAAATTTTAGAATTTGGCACCATGAATTTGGGCCCACAGTGCAAAAATTAAAAATTGATCTTTACAAAAAATTGATAAATTGACTGCAGAGTCTGACAAATGCGCACCCACCGACTCGGCACGTTCACTTTCTACTCTCGCTCTCATCAGGGCGACGAGTGCGGCAGCGATGGCCTGCCTTTGACGCCCAATTCAGTGAAAATTGTTGGCAGATTTCATGCAATCAAAGACTTATTGCAACATCCGGGACTTTGTCGCTATTTGGATATTGTTAGATGCAAAGATGAACAGCTAATTGTGGTGTCTGAGCTCACTAAATTGCCTTTGCTAGAGTGCCTGGCAGAGCTAACCTTGTCTCAGCGAGTTCAGGTTTGATTGTTATTTAGTTAATGCTAATTTCAATCAAAAATATTTATCCTGATAATATCATTAGGCTATCTGTTTCCTAACAATCACGAGAAAATTATGTTTTCTGACATCAAATCAGGATTGTTTTCTCTGATATCACACGGGGATCCTGTTCTTGGATATTGTCCCTTGACAACAAAAGGGATCATGCTATAAGATATTGTTCCCTGACGTCACGAGGGGATCCTGCTCTAGGATATTGTTCCCTGACGGCACAAGAAGATCCTGTTCTAGGATATCCCAGACGTCACAAGGTGATTCCGCTTCCTGACTTTTCTCCTGCCCCTGATATCAGGAGGGGATTCTATTCCCTTCACATTATTACGGGATGTTAAGCCTCACTTTTCTTTAGGAGACTCATATTTCAACTAATATGGTAAAATCTCTTGCTTAGAGGATTATCCCCAAAATTTTCGTATCATGAAAAGTCTAAAATAAAAAATCAAACAAAAATTTCCCGTTCCCACCCTGGCAGATTCTCTGCGACGTAGCCCAGAGCCTGGCCTATTTGCACCAACACTCCATCGTGTGCGCTCGCGTCTCGGCGTCAAGCATATTCTTAGAAATGCTCAACGATTCCGACGAAGAATCCTCGAATAATAATCGCTGCGGCAGTGGGAAAACTTATCGGGCTAAGCTATTCAACTACGCCATGTATTACCTGACTGGCTGCGGCGAGGAAGTTGATTTTCCCGTCTATCGCCTCGACTGCGCCCCGCCCGAGGCTCTGTTAGATTCGGCTCTCGCCACCTTCTCCTCCTCGTCTTCCTGCCAAGACGATTCTTCTTTTAAGCTCGATTCGAAAAATGGCGAACGACGTCGAAGACCAAATCCCGAGTGTCCCCGTCTGGACTGCTCGCATGTCGACAGCAGGATGGACAGCTTCGGTCTCGGCTTGCTCGCTCTTCACCTGTTTGTCGGCCTGTCACCTTTGCCCCTGACCAATTCGGCATTGTCGGATTCGGAGGCCTCGGCAACGGTTGCTATGCTGTTAAAATGCGGCTCAACTGGCGACTGCCTGCTAGACTATCTGCTGTCGAATACCGACAGTGAATTTGCTCGGGCCTTCAATTCTTGCAACTGGCCGGCGGTTGACGCGGAACTTGGCGGCGGCGATGGCTGCGCTATCGACATGATTCGCCGCTGCCTGGCTGGTTGGCCTCGGCGTCGACCTCCGGTGTCCGATTTGATCTCGCCGAAACTGAACGGCCCTCTGTCTGCTTGCCTTGCCGCTTGCCGGCAACTAAAAAAACCGAATCGATTCCAGCCTCGAGTTGATATCAGATGCAGACGTCGCTACGGATTGATTCGAAAATCTTCCACTGTTGTCGAGGATGACTTTAGCGAGGACGAGTCGGATGACTTTGTCGAAGTTGACGAATCGGAGAGGCGACTCATCTCTAACGGCGAGTTGGCGAGTCTCCGCTCCGCCGAGGAGTTTTATCACTGGTGGACACTCGCTGGCGGCGATCCTGTCCAGCCGATTCGAGCTGCTGGCCTCGTCCAGCGTCACCGCCCCATCACCCAGCTGCCCTGCTACTTGGGCGGCTCCGCAGGCTTGGCCCTCTATCTGGAGCAGCCTAAGCCGCATCTGTTGCACGAGTTTGTTGTCCAATTAAACGATAAAGAACTGCGCGATCGAGTTCGACGACTCAATCCGTTGGTGTTTTTCCCAGTTCCTAGGCAGCCGGAGACCGCGGCCGCTGCTGCTGCTCATTCGAGTCCGTCAGCCTCGGCTCCGGGACGCCACGGCGCCTACGCCGACACCTCGTCCCAGCCGAAGGCTGTGAAAGAACGCGACTTGGCCTATCAGATTGAACGCTGCGTGCTTTTCCACCAGCTGTTGCTATGCTGCCCCTATTCCCGGCCGCTGCTATTGGCCGAATCCGCCAGAGACATCCCGCCTTTGTATCGGCCCCTAGCCTGGGCCCACCTGCTCGGCGTGTCTGGCGATTTGCGCGGACGCTACGCCGCTTTGGACACGGTCACGCCTAGGGAGAGTCGGCGAGTCAGCGACAAACAGCTAGCTAGCGACATTCCCAGGTGTCATCAGTATAATCCGCTCATGGCGTCGCCGCACGGTCACGCCAAACTGCGACGTTTGATCAAGGCTTGGGTGCTGCGCCGGCCGAATTGCGCCTACTATCAGGTTGGCGCTTGGAAAGCTTAGTTTTATTGTAACCAACAAAGAGTACCCATCACGGATGCTCAGTCAAAACGCTAGAAGCAACACCACTTTGGATTCGGGTTCAGACACCAGATGCAGCACCACATTACATCCCGGATTCTCAGGTTCAGACACCAGATGCAGCACCACATTACATCCCGGATTCTCAGGTTCAGACACCAGATGCAGCACCACATTACATCCCGGATTCTCAGGTTCAGACACTATAGATGCAGCACCACATTACATCCCGGATTCTCAGGTTCAGACACTATAGATGCAGCACCGCATTACATCCCTGATCCTCAGGTTCAGACACTATAGATGCAGCACCACATTACATCCCGGATCCTCAGGCTCAGACACAATAGATGCAGCACCACATTACATCCCGGATTCTCAGGTTCAGACACTATAGATGCAGCACCACATTACACCCCTGATCCTCAGGTTCAGACACTATAGATGCAGCACCACATTACATCCCGGATTCTCAGGTTCAGACACTATAGATGCAGCACCACATTACACCCCTGATCCTCAGGTTCAGACACTATAGATGCAGCACCACATTACACCCCTGATCCTCAGGTTCAGACACTATAGATGCAGCACCACATTACATCCCTGATCCTCAGGTTCAGACACTATAGATGCAGCACCACATTACATCTCGGATCCTCAGGTTCAGACACTATAGATGCACGCACCACAATACATCCCGGATTCTCAGGTTCAGACACTATAGATGCAGCACCACATTACATCCCTGATCCTCAGGCTCAGACACTATAGATGCAGCACCACATTACATCCCGGATCCTCAGGTTCAGACACTATAGATGCACGCACCACAATACATCCCGGATCCTCAGGTTCAGACACAATAGATGCAGCACCACATTACATCCCGGATCCTCAGGTTCAGACACTATAGATGCAGCACCACATTACATCCCGGATCCTCAGGTTCAGACACTAGATGCAGCACCACATTACATCCCGGATTCTCAGGTTCAGACACTATAGATGCAGCACCACATTACATCCCGGATCCTCAGGTTCAGACACTATAGATGCAGCACCACATTACACCCCTGATCCTCAGGTTCAGACACTATAGATGCAGCACCACAATACATCCCGGATTCTCAGGTTCAGACACTAGATGCAGCACCACATTACATCCCGGATTCTCAGGTTCAGACACTATAGATGCAGCACCACATTACATCCCGGATCCTCAGGTTCAGACACTATAGATGCAGCACCACATTACACCCCTGATCCTCAGGTTCAGACACTATAGATGCAGCACCACAATACATCCCGGATTCTCAGGTTCAGACACTATAGATGCAGCACCACATTACACCCCTGATCCTCAGGTTCAGACACTATAGATGCACGCACCACATTAAATCCCGGATCCTCAGGTTCAGACACTATAGATGCAGCACCACATTACATCCCGGATCCTCAGGTTCAGACACTATAGATGCACGCACCACAATACATCCCGGATCCTCAGGTTCAGACACTATAGATGCAGCACCGCATTACATCCCGGATCCTCAGGCTCAGACACTATAGATGCAGCACCACAATACATCCCGGATCCTCAGGTTCAGACACAATAGATGCAGCACCACATTACATCCCGGATCCTCAGGTTCAGACACTATAGATGCAGCACCGCATTACATCCCGGATCCTCAGGTTCAGACACTATAGATGCAGCACCGCATTACATCCCGGATCCTCAGGCTCAGACACTATAGATGCAGCACCACAATACATCCCGGATCCTCAGGTTCAGACACAATAGATGCAGCACCACATTACATCCCGGATCCTCAGGTTCAGACACTATAGATGCAGCACCGCATTACATCCCGGATCCTCATGTTCAGACACTATAGATGCAGCACCACATTACATCCCTGATCCTCAGGTTCAGACACTATAGATGCAGCACCACATTACATCCCTGATCCTCAGGTTCAGACACTATAGATGCACGCACCACATTAAATCCCGGATCCTCAGGTTCAGACACTATAGATGCACGCACCACATTACATCCCTGATCCTCAGGTTCAGACACTATAGATGCAGCACCACATTACATCCCGGATCCTCAGGTTCAGACACTATAGATGCACGCACCACAATAAATCCCGGATTCTCAGGTTCAGACACTATAGATGCAGCACCACATTACATCCCTGATCCTCAGGTTCAGACACTATAGATGCAGCACCACATTACATCCCGGATCCTCAGGTTCAGACACTATAGATGCACGCACCACAATACATCCCGGATCCTCAGGTTCAGACACTATAGATGCAGCACCGCATTACATCCCGGATCCTCAGGCTCAGACACTATAGATGCAGCACCACAATACATCCCGGATCCTCAGGTTCAGACACAATAGATGCAGCACCACATTACATCCCGGATCCTCAGGTTCAGACACTATAGATGCAGCACCGCATTACATCCCGGATCCTCATGTTCAGACACTAGATGCAGCACAACATTACATCCCGGATCCTCAGGTTCAGACACTATAGATGCAGCACCACATTACATCCCGGATCCTCAGGTTCAGACACTATAGATGCAGCACCGCATTACATCCCGGATCCTCATGTTCAGACACTAGATGCAGCACAACGTTACATCCCGGATCCTCATGTTCAGACACTAGATGCAGCACAACATTACATCCCGGATCCTCATGTTCAGACACTAGATGCAGCACAACATTACATCCCGGATCCTCAAGTTCAGACACTATAGATGCAGCACCACATTAAATCCCGGATCCTCAGGTTCAGACACTATAGATGCACGCACCACATTAAATCCCGGATCCTCAGGTTCAGACACTAAGTCGTAGATCATCAGGTTCAGGTACTTGATTCAGCATCACATCCCCAGACACTCAGAAATCCTCAGTCACTAAGCAATCCTACCCCACCCTCCCTCAGGGCGTGGACTCTGTCGCCGCTGTGTTTCTTCACTTAAACTTCTCAGACGAGGCGTTGGCATTGGCCTGCCTCGAACGCTTCATCGACAAGTACCAGGCAAACTTCTTTGTCAACGAAAACAACAAAGAAGTGACGCAGGAATACTTTGCCGTATTTCAACAACTACTAGCCTTTCATTGTCCGACACTGGCTGTCTATCTGGAGCAGATCGGTTTGTTCCCGGATCACTACGCTTTTCCCTGGTTTCTCACGATGTTTGCGCATCATTTTTCACTGCCCAATGTTGTTCACATCTGGGACGTTCTACTATTAGGCAATAGCAGCTTCCCGCTCTTCATCGGTCTAGCCGTTCTGTTGCAACTTAAACGTCGTCTAGGTTTGATGGAGCACGATTTTAACGAGGCTGTACACGACATCCTGCCTCAGGTAGCTAACGTAGACTTGGAACTGTGTCTGTCAGATGCTAGCAAGATGTACAGGGACACGCCGTACAGCTGCTCCTACCGCAGATTTGACGGCACAGATCTGGAACTGTGCGGCCAACAATTCCCAATAGACACGCTGGACATTGAACAGCTTCAACGATGTCGATCTCCGCGTATCAGCGTTGAAGAATTCCTGACCATCTCCGGCCATCTGGACGCTAAAACCTCGTGCATCGCACGTTCCCGACTTAGCATTGTTGACATCCGACCGCTGGATGAGTACAACAGAGGCTGCCTACCGAATTCCATCCACCTGCCAGTTGATGCCTTGATGTCCTCGGCGAATACCGGCGACGCTCTGACGCCGCTGTCGCATCCAGCCGTCCAGGCCAACGTCAAGGTGCTGATCTACCGACTGCAGGAGGAAGCCATTGCGGCTGCTAATCACCTGGTGATGAACGGTGTGACCAGGGTGTGCCTGCTGCAGGGCGGAGTGGAAGCTCTGCGATCTACTGGACTGCTGTCGCTGCCGTTGTCTTGATTGTCTAAACAATTTTTTTAACTCAAGTCAGTTCTGTCATTAATAAATGCGTCTGATGTTGGTTGTGCCTTGTGGAATAATTTGTTCTTTATGCAATTGTGTTATTCTTGTTGCTATTGACTATCGATTTTTATTGATTGCTCATTAGATGATTGTGTAAAATCTGGTTTGACGGAATTTTTATTTCTAGCCTTCTTTGTCTTCCTTCTACTTTCGGTCTTTACTTCTCTCGATTTTTCTCCTTCCTTCTATAGGAGCCTATCCCCTCTTTTTGCCACCTTATTGCCCGCTCTCTTCTTACGGAACTCCTTATATTCATCATATTCCCTTAGTCCTTATCTCCCTTTCTTTCTTCTCTTCCTCCATATTTCCCTCTTTTTCTCCTCCTCCCTATCTCCCTCTCTTTCTCCTCCTCCCTATCTCCCTCTCTTTCTCCTCCTCTTCCTCCCTATCTCCCTCTCTTTCTCCTCCTCTTCCTCCCTATCTCCCTCTCTTTCTCCTCCTCTTCCTCCCTATCTCCCTCTCTTTCTCCTCCTCTTCCTCCCTATCTCCCTCTCTGTCTCCTCTCTCCCCCCTGATCTCTTCCTCCTTATCTCCACCTCACCCTTCTGTCCCTTTGTTTCCCCTCTTCTTCCTCATCGGCCTCTTTATCTCCCCGTCTTTCTGCCTTCCAGTTATTTAAGTCCCTTGTCAGTCAGTCAGCCATTTCGTGCAATGCAAGATTACCGCTGTTACTCTAATTGTCTGTATCTCAACTGCCCGATTGGACTCAGTATTTTGAGATTTCGTAGTCTATTTATCGGTATGCGTCATTCCCTACTTACCAGTGTATTCTTACTAATGTTATGGCGCCGATTTAAAAATATAGAAATCCTACTGTTGCAATAGTCTCTTATATAAATGTACTTTAAGTTTGTAAAACCATTAATAGTCATGGTTAAGTGATCTCGTATTTTTTATAATTAGCTTTTATATTATTTGTACTTTGAATAATTTAAATATAGAGCACAGATCCGCCTAATGATTGTTAAATAGTTTTGAAATTATGATTTTCCCAATCAAATTATCTTTGAGTTTTTGTAGCTGATTTTCTTAAAGTTTTTCTTGCGATTTTTCACTGTCCACTTTAAGCCCAAACTTAATGGATAGACTCAAGCACTTTTAATTTTCTGCATTCTTGTTTCTAACTTTGATCTACTCTCTATTATGACGTCTAATTTTTACATTGGTGTGTATTCTCATTCCCTCTGTCCACTCTCCATCCCTCTGTCTACTCTCCATCCCTCTGTCTACTCTCCATTCCTCTCTACTCTTTATACCTCTGTCTACTCTCCATCCCTCTGTCTACTCTCCATCCCTCTGTCTACTCTCCATCCCTCTGTCTACTCTCCATCTCTCTGTCTACTCTCCATCCCACTGTTTACTCTCCATCCCTCTGTCTACTCTCCATCCCTCTGTCTACTCTCCATCCCTCTGTCTACTCTCCATCCCTCTGTCTACTCTCCAACCCTCTGTCTACTCTCCATCCCTGTCTACTCTCCAACCCTCTGTCTACTCTCCATCCCTGTCTACTCTCCAACCCTCTGTCTACTCTCCAACCCTCTGTCTACTCTCTAACCCTCTGTCTACTCTCCATCCCACAGTCTACTCTCCATCCCACTGTCTACTCTCCATCCCTCTGTCTACTCTCCATCTCTCTGTCTACTCTCCATCCCTCTGTCTACTCTCCATCTCTCTGTCTACTCTCCATCCCACTGTTTACTCTCCATCCCTCTGTCTACTCTCCATCCCTCTGTCTACTCTCCAACCCTCTGTCTACTCTCCATCCCTGTCTACTCTCCAACCCTCTGTCTACTCTCCAACCCTCTGTCTACTCTCTAACCCTCTGTCTACTCTCCATCCCACTGTCTACTCTCCATCCCACTGTCTACTCTCCATCCCTCTGTCTACTCTCCATCTCTCTGTCTACTCTCCATCCCTCTGTCTACTCTCCATCTCTCTGTCTACTCTCCATCCCACTGTTTACTCTCCATCTCTCTGTCTACTCTGAAATCTCACTGTCTACTCTCATCCCTCTGTCTACTCTACATCCTACTGTCTACTCTCCATCCCGCTGTCTAGTCTCCATCTCTCCATTTCACTGTCTACTCTCCATCCATTAGCAGTTCCATATTTATTTGCAGTTCGTTGCAAATAACTCATCACGCCTCAAATGGTTGGTACGGACGAGCCACACTCAACTGCTGCTGTGGAAAAAAGCGGCAAGACCAAACGCGGGCAGCGGAGCGCGCAACGGCGGCTGGAACGTCGACGCGAGCGAAACCGGCGAAGTCGGGAACGCAGCGCCGCCAGCCGAGCTGCCGCCTTGGCCCAAATGGATCTTCCGGGTGGCGCCGGGGACCACGAAGCCCGATGTCAACGAGCCCCAGCCGTACCGCAGGGCACGGTTCGGACTTGCTCGAGCAACAAGTCGACACGGCGCACGCCGCCTTCAAGATCGGCAACAAGCGGGTGTCCATCGCAGCCTTCTATCGCCGTGCCGGCCTGGAAAGTCCAAGCAAACTATTGCGCCGTCGGTGAATCCAGCTGGCAGGCCACACATAACGGCGAGGACAAGCGCGAATACGGCGATTCGTCGACTGCCTGCTGGCTGACCACAGGTCCAAAAACAACGGAAAATGGAGAAGACGACGCCAACAACCAAAGTCTTCAGCTTTTAACGGGAAATGAGAGAAAAGCAACATGAGTGACAGGAAAACGTGACAGGAAATTGCTTAGACAAAAAACCACTGTAAATACAAGTATAGATTTTTTGCTAATTTTTTTAACTTAACCTTATTCTACTTGAATTTAATGTTATTTTGCTTCACCTAATCTTGTTGTTTTTGAAGACATTCGTTGCGTTGATGCCTGCTTTTTACTGCATCAGTCGGGTTAAGACTAAGCATGACTATTACTTTCAATTTTACAATTTAATGAATAGTTAACTATTAGAAATTCAGAAATCATAAGTGGATTCGGATGTATAAATTATTGAATAAGTGAGTTTTTTATCACTCACTCGGGAGGGGGCGAGTGGCTCGGCGGTCTAGCGCGTCTGCCTTGTGTGCCACTGGTCCAGGTTTGACCCCGCGTTGTAGGTTGCCTATTTTCCCTAGTGCAGTTTTGTGTGCCGGGCATTAATTTTGGGCCTTGTGCACGAATTGGTTGGGCTATGGGCCAGTTGTGCAATTTACGCTCATGAGGGCAACCCCCCAGCCATAGAGAATGTACATTCCTGGAATTACCGGTTTGTACACCTTATGTGAGTGCGTGACTGGGTGCCGGCCTGTGTGTGTCTATGCCTGCATACCGTATTTAGCGTGACTGAACGCGCTTCAGGAGTCAGCGCAATGGCTCGTAATGCCCAGTCGCTGGTTGTGGGACGACGTCGCTTTAAGCGTCGAAGTGCCTACAGCCCTCCTGTAGATTTAGCTTTAGTTTAGCTTAGAGGTCATCACTCAGACAAATCCAGTGCTGTATTGGCTTAGCCCAGCTACCAATGTATTGTATTGTTTTGTCATCATTCTTTTAATAAACACACATGTAAGCTTTAATATTTGCTTAAATAATTATTCTAATCAATTTAAGATTTAACCGCATGTAAGGTTATTATATTGGTTGTCAGTTATCCCAATTTGCCAATAAATTTGTACACTTTCAGCTAAGGAACAAAGACTACCCTAAATGAGCGTCCAAGTTAGTCGCCTATTGGGTGGTTGCGCTCTGTTTTCCTTTGGCACGGTGGGCGTTATTTATTTCGGCAACCAGTACATGCGCAAGCGAGCTCTGTCTGCTGGCTACACCAAACTGGCTATGGAACTGCTCAACGATTATCCCCATGCTGATAAACTGCTTGGCCGCCCAATTTCACCCGGTAGAATTATATTCTTTGGCGACAAAGAGCGATTTAACTCTTGGTCGCCGGCGACTAAATTAAGAAAATTGAAACTTCCGGTGCACGGATTGGACAGATCCGGTTATTTGTACATCTGGGCTACTAAGCTGGACCCCCGCGAACCCGACGACAGTTACGAAGATATCTGGCGAATTGAACGGCTGGATTTGGCTTTGCCGAAGCTGCCGCCCGACTCGGGAACTTGTCAGTGGACCTTTTACGATCGTAGTGGTAGCAGAGATACAAAATAACTGTTTTGATGAGGGCCACTCTGTATTTGAATTCGTTTGTAACTTTGATTAATAAAACTTGCATTTTCTTTGATAGATTATTGGAATTTTTATGTGATATTTGATTCTTTGTTGGTGTAATATCCTGCAACTATATATTATACATATAAAATCCTTCCCAGATCCTCATTATATCTTAAAATCCCTCCCAGATCCTTATTTAAAGTCAAAATTTTTCCCCGATCCTTATTTAAAGTCAAAATTTTTCCCCGATCCTTATTTAAAGTCAAAATCCTTCCCAAATCCTCATTCAAAGTCAAAAGCCTTCCCAAATCCTCATTCAAAGTCAAAAGCCTTCCCAAATCCTCATTCAAAGTCAAAAGCCTTCCCAAATCCTAATTCAAAGTCAAAAGCCTTCCCAAATCCTCATTCAAAGTCAAAAGCCTTCCCAAATCCTCATTCAAAGTCAAAAGCCTTGCCAGATTCTCATTCAAAGTCAAAAGCCTTCCCAAATCCTCATTCTATGTCAAAATCCTTCCTAGATCCTCATTCAAAGTCAAAATCCTTCCCAGATCCTCGTTCTGCATAAAAACCCTTCCCAGATCCTCATTCTATGTTAAAATCCTTCCCAGATCCTTATTCTATGTTAACATCCTTCCTAGATCATCATTCTATGTTAGCATCCTTGCCACATCCTCATTCTATGTTAAAATCCTTCCCAGATCCTCATTCTGTGTTAAAATCCCTTCCAGATCCTCATTCTGCATTAAAACCCTTCCCAGATCCTCATTTTATGGTAGTATTATTCCTAGGTTCTCAAATTTATTTTTTCAAGAAATTCCATCCGTTATCTGAAGATTGTCATTCGCCAACCAACCACGCAATCTCACCCGTCCCTCATTGCAGCGGTCCCAGAAGTTGAAACGTTCGGTTGCATCGCAGGCGTCTCTGCACGCTGGGCCCCGGCTGGGACGGCCCGCTTCAATCGCCATCTCTTTGCTCCTAGGAGCAACAGTTGGCGGCGTGGCCTACATCACTTGGAAGGCTAACAAACGCAACAATGAGCGACTGCAGAATCGGGAGATACTTGCAGAAATGGCCTTGAAATTAGTCAATAACAGCTCTTTGGTGAGTTTTTTGTGAGGATTTGCATGACCCCCTCCCAGATTGTGAGGATTTGCATGACCCCCCCAGATTGTGAGGATTTGCATGACCCCCTCCCAGATTGTGAGGATTAGCATGACCCTTCCAGAGTGAGGATGTACATGACCCTTCCAGAGTGAAGGGAGTTGTAGCCTAGTGGCTAGGGCGCCTGCCTTATGACCGGAATGTCGTGGGTTCGAGTCCCGGCCCCTAGGAGACAATTTGTGCCCTTGAGCAAGGCACTTAATCCCGCATTGCTTCAGTCCACCCAGCTGTGATTGGGTACCAGCATATGCTGGGTAATAACTGATCCTGAAGCAGGCCCATCTTATCCTGTCACTGTGCGGCTTTGTGAGTGAAGATTCGCTGTTCGCCAGGCAGGTTCAAAATAAAAAAGATGGAGCTGGCAGTGGGGTGCCTACCATGCCCGAGAGTGTTTCAGGTGCAACGGGTGTGCAGTCTTCACCTGCATCAGCACCCGCGCTACAGGTTTACCTGTCAGCGTCTGTTATTGTATTATATTATTCCAGAGTGAGGATGTACATGACCCTCCTAGAGTGAGGATTTGCATGACCCCCCAGATTGTGAGGATTTGCATGACCCTCCTAGATTGTGAGGATTTGCATGCCCCCACATTGTGAGGATTTGCATGACCACCAGATTGTGAAGATTTGCATGACCCTTCCAGAGTGAGGATGTACATGACCCTCCCAGAGTAAGGATGTACATGACCCTCCCAGAGTGAGGATGTACGAGTACATGACCCTCCCAGAGTGAGGATGTACGAGTACATGACCCTCCCAGAGTGAGGATGTACGAGTACATGACCCTCCCAGAGTGAGGATGTACGAGTACATGACCCTCCCAGAGTGAGGATGTACATGACCCTCCCAGTAAGGATTTGTATGACCCCTCAGTTTTTGAGGATTTTTATGACCCTCCGTCCCAGATTGTGAGGATTTGCATGACCCTTCGATATTTTGTGTCCATGGCCTTTGTTTCTAATCAAAACTTTCATGAAAACTTTTCAAGGCCAAATCGATGTACCAGTTGCCAGTGCGCTATCAATCTCCCTGGCGCCCTGAAGCGTCCCTATTTGGAGTGAACTTTCACTGGCAACCTCCCAGAGACATGGATTACAATCCGGCTAGACCGTTTGAGTTTCATCGCCTCGTTGTTGCCGATGAAGATGGTCGGTCTGGCTGCCTGTTTGTCTACGGCAAGCTGCTCAGTGACAGCCAGTGGCAAATTGCTCGCATTGAAGGCTGCGTTCCGCCAGATTCTGAGTTGAACTTTGAGCTTCAAGAGCAGAAGCAGAAATTGTCTTATTGGCTAGTTGCTGCCTCGCATCGTCATATTGTTGTACTGTTTGAGGACAGTTCCATTGCCGACGAATTTAAAACTTCGCTGGGGCTTCAGGATCATGTTTGTCGATGCTGATTGCCCAGTTGCTCATTTGTTATTTGTTTATTTTAACAGCTAAATTGCTTGTACTTGTAGATTAGTTTAGCTTGCTTGTGAACGCTTGAAGCAATGTTGCATATTAAAGCTATTGTGTTTTTTTCTAAATAAATATACGAGAATTTGAATCCAATCTTTGTTCAGCAAATATTAACTAAATGCCTTTGTGGAACTAAAAAATAGTAATAGTACTTGAATTTCGTAATTATACATCCTATTTCGGAAGAGATTATCTGATTTTAGATTCCCATTTTAAGTTTCTCCTTAATCCTTTTTAGATCCTCAATTTATGTTCCAAACCTTTCCAGATCCTTATTTTTAGTTCCCTTTCCCCAGATCCTTATTTTATATTTTTGTCCTTCATTGGGCCTCATTTTATATTCCCATTTATATTCCCATCCTTCTCAAAATTCTCAAATCCTCATTTCATATTCCCATACTTCTCTGATCTTCATTTTACATTCCCATCCTTTCTAGATCCTCATTTTATACTCCCATCCTAGTCAGATCCTCATTTTATATTCCCATCCTTCTCAGACGCTCAATTTATATTCCCATCCTTCTCAGATCCTCATTTTATATTCCCATCCTTCTCATATCCTCATTTTATATTCCAATCCTTCTCAAATCCTCATTTTATCTTCCCATCCTTCTCAGATGCTCAATTTATATTCCCATCCTTCTCAGATCCTCATTTTATATTTTGCCATCCTTCTCATATCCTCATTTTATATTCCAATCCTTCTCATATCCTCATTTTATCTTCCCATCCTTCTCAGATCCCCATTTTATATTCCCATCCTCTCTAGATCCTCATTTTACATTCCCATCCTTCTCAGATCCTCATTTTTTAATTTCATCCTTTTCAGAGCCTCATTTTATATTCCCATCCTTCTCAGATCCTCATTTTATATTCCAATCCATCTCATATCCTCATTTTATATTCCCATCCTTCTCAGATCCCCATTTTATATTTCCATCCTTCTTAGATCCTCATTTTATGTTCCCATCCTTCTCATATCCTCATTTTATATTCCAATCCTTCTCATATCCTCATTTTATGTTCCCATCCTTCTCAGATCCCCATTTTATATTCCCATCCTCTCTAGATCCTCATTTTACATTCCCATCCTTCTCAGATCCCCATTTTATATTTCCATCCTTCTTAGATCCTCATTTTATGTTCCCATCCTTCCCAGATCCTCATTTTTTTGGGTTACTACCTTCTGATTAATCGTCCTTACCATCTCTAAAGCTTCCATCTTGCCCTAAACTTGCTTGCACTTCAGCTCGAAAGCTGCACCGGATTCGGGCATGATTCGCAACTCCGTTGCCATAGTAACGGGCGGCGGCCGCGGCATCGGCCGAGCCATCGCTGAGACGCTGCTGCAGCGCCAGGCCCAGCGCGTGGTTGTCGCCGACTTGAACGAAGCCGCGGGCAGCCAGACGGTGCAGGAGCTGAACGACATCCACGGCTCAGGCCGGTGCCACTTTGTCCAATGCAGCGTCACCGACAAGTCGGAGCTGAGACGCGCCTTCCAGAAGGCCATGGAGCTCGACGGCCGCGTCGACATCGTGGCCAACAACGCCGGCGTAGCGAACGAAGCCGACGCCGACCTGACGATCGACGTGAACGTGAAGGGAGTTATCTACGGCAGCCAGCTAGCCCTGGAGTTCATGTCGAAGAGAAACGGCGGCCGGGGCGGAGTTGTGGTGAACACGGCCAGCGCTGCCGGACTGTTCACCTCGGCGTTTGTCCCCGCCTACACGGCCTCGAAGCACGCGGTTGTGGGCTGGACCGGGTCGATGGGCTCGGAGCCGATCCTGAGCGAGCACGGGGTCAGGTTCAACTGCCTGTGTCCGGCCTTCATCGAGACCGACATGGTTTCGACATTGTTAAGGCCTGATAGCGGCGCCACTTTGATGTCGGATAAATTCAAGCAAATAATGTCTGAGCAGGAGGCTTTCATACCCATGTCGGTGCTAACTGCCGAATGTGTCCGACTGATTGAAGATTCTCAGATGTTTAACGGTTACGCTGTTGGCATTTTACCGCCTAACAAAGTCAAGTACTTTGACAAGTCGATGAGACCCCTGTTTTGAGTTTCTATTCTATTTATTGATTTGTCTTTAAATTGTAGCAAAATTTTTGCAATGAAATTTTAGCTATTTAATGATTTGTCCTTATTTTTTGGTAAAAGTACAAAAGTACACAATAATTACACACATAAATAAACTGTTAAAATGGGGAATAGTTGAAATTGCACCATTTTTAGACAGTTGTTACTTCGTTCTTTAATGCATGTTTAGAGAATGCTTATCTGACTAACTGTCTAGAAAAAGTTCTGGTTCACTTGTGGTCTCGTTTACTTAGGCTTACGTTAATTAGCGCTTGCTAAGCATGACTCGCTCCGAGCATTAACGAAACGAAGCAGTAAAAGAGTTTTTTATCGGAATTTCTTCATGATAATAATTGGAATACTTTCGATTACTTCTACTTCGAAGTAGTAACAGTCCTCTATACATATATTTATAAGATTTTAGCTGTCTGTGATTATTTGTTTTTCCTGTTTGTGCTGTTACTGTCATTTTTTGAATAGCAATCTGGTGCTAATTACTACCATAATTTTTCAATCAATATTTTGAGCTAACGTTTTAAAAAAAATACCATTTTATAATGCTATTTTCTTTACTATGTTTTGTCTAAATTGTTATTTATTGCCAAAATTATATTTAGGAGTGAAGGCTGTGTAGGCGACTAGGTCACGGGTCATGGTGTGGTTAGTGCGGATGCTGCTGGGGCTAATGACTCTAGGAAGGTTAGTAGAATTTCACAGTATGCCGCGGATGGCGCGGGGTGGAAGACAAATAAAGCAGGATGATGCGATTCGGGTGCTCGGTGTTGTGGCAGCTGGCCTAGTAGTTAATGGCGAAGAGCCCGCATTGAAGCTGTCAAGGCAGCATTTTTGGGCTCTTTGATGCTAGCTCTAGCTGGTGTCGTTCAGACATGGGGGACCATAACAGATGGGCCTGTAGTAGTTAATCTGCGATCTAACGAGCCTTTTGTTACTAGCAGTTGAGTCTCTTTGTCTTGGCCCCAGGTTTGTTCCGCATAAAGCTGGCAAAATGGAGGTTTTGGCACGAGCTTGGTTGTAGACGACTCTTACAGGCCTATGAAAGCGAATGAAGGGGATCAACGATGATCCGAAGGATCTTGTGGTTCTGGCAGTAGCTGATCGGCTCGTGGAAGTTAGGAAGAAGCGGGATTTTCTTAAGTACTTTGACCGCTGGTAAAAGGATCTGCGTCGCATCTCTTCAAGGTTTGAGCAGCGGAACCACTTTAGCAGAAGTCCAGATGTTCAGGGAATACGCAGAGAGCTCATGCAGAGGCTAGCAAGGCAGCAGAGGAAAAAAGTTGTTGCCCAGTGGCTAGGGAGCCCAACTCATGACTGGAAGGTCGTGGATCTGAGAGCCCCACTGAACAGGACTGAGCAGCTGAACACAGATATTGGATGCGCCGCGAATCTAGCTGCGATTGTGCCTTTTTGCTTTACATCTCTTGTCTACGGGCTGGGTGTCCAAGTTAAAAAATATTTAGAGGAAGGCATTGCCATTCGGTCCAAGGTGTTTAATAATAGGAGTACAGTAGACATCATGGCCGATTTGATGTTAGGGCAGTCGGAGCCGGCACCCGTTCGACATCGAAGACGCATCGGCCTGTCAAGTCTAGTCCGCGGATGTTACTTAGTGTCGAAGAAAAGGCGATCAGTGATATCTTTGTAATGGGAAGATGCTTCAAAAAATTCAGAGAACTTCGTGCAGATAGAAAGATATCTTTAGGCCGTCCCTCGGATTCTCCATCTTTCTATACTCGAAAAAACCTATGGTATTGGTACATTGTATCAGATGTTTGCTGTATAAAGTTCTCTTGGTGCATCAGCAGGAACTGTTCGTTTTTTTAAGTCGTCCAAGACTTGAAAAGCTAATACAGAGTGCGTCTTCGCATTTTGTTGAGAGATTAACGTCATAAATTCACTGTTGCCCATCTGCTACTGCAAGGGATAGTTTACCAGAAGGACATACCTTCCGTAATCCAGTAATCGGCGTACTTGAATAAACTCCTCCAAGTAGTCCGTCATTAGGGTTACCTTTTGATTAATCGTCCTTACCACCTCTAAAGCTTCCATCTTGCCCTAAACTTGCTTGCACTTCAGCTCGAAAGCTGCACCGGATTCGGGTATGATTCGCAACTCCGTTGCCATAGTAACGGGCGGCGGCCGCGGCATCGGCCGAGCCATCGCTGAGACGCTGCTGCAGCGCCAGGCCCAGCGCGTGGTTGTCGCCGACTTGAACGAAGCCGCGGGCAGCCAGACGGTGCAGGAGCTGAACGACATCCACGGCTCAGGCCGGTGCCACTTTGTCCAATGCAGCGTCACCGACAAGTCGGAGCTGAGACGCGCCTTCCAGAAGGCCATGGAGCTCGACGGCCGCGTCGACATCGTGGCCAACAACGCCGGCGTAGCGAACGAAGCCGACGCCGACCTGACGATCGACGTGAACGTGAAGGGAGTTATCTACGGCAGCCAGCTAGCCCTGGAGTTCATGTCGAAGAGAAACGGCGGCCGGGGCGGAGTTGTGGTGAACACGGCCAGCGCTGCCGGACTGTTCACCTCGGCGTTTGTCCCCGCCTACACGGCCTCGAAGCACGCGGTTGTGGGCTGGACCGGGTCGATGGGCTCGGAGCCGATCCTGAGCGAGCACGGGGTCAGGTTCAACTGCCTGTGTCCGGCCTTCATCGAGACCGACATGGTGCTGGACTCCATGAGGCCAGGCAGTCAGTCAACTCTGATGCCGGACAAAATGAAGCTGAAAATGGCGGAGAAGCTAGTGCTGATTCCCATGTCGGTGCTAACTGCCGAGTTTGTCCGACTAATTGAAGATCCTCAGCAGTACAACGGTTACGCGGTGAGCATTTTACCGCCGGATAAAGTCAAGTACTTTGACAAGTCGATGAAAGCGTTGATCTGATGGAAAGTGAAAGTTTTACTAACGTTAAGTTTTTTATAGCCTTTCCCTAGCGTTACATATTATTGGTTCACAATTAAAATCAATTCGATTCCAATCATTGAAGCTTAGAAAATTTTAGTCTATCCTAATCTTGAATTGCTTTGCGATGATTTTTTTCTTATGATGCTTTTTTGTCATTGACATTGATTTGAAATTTTGAAGTGTTTTGCTTTACTCGTTTCTACAATGATTGTTTTGCTACGTTTATATTTTACTGCGCTTGAAGTAAATTTGGATTAATCAAGAATTAGGTTTTGATTGATTTCTGACTTGAATTTTATAATGCTTTGGATGCTTTGTTGTAATGAAGTTAAATTTATCGAATTTTATTGTGTTTACATTTCAGCAATTAGTTATACTAGGAGAAGATTCTTAGATTGTTGCTACAGGATCTTCTTCTAGGGTAAAAAATTCAGCATGGATATTACTCCTGGCCAGCTGACGCACGCCGTGGAAGTGGACAGGCTGTACAAATCTTATTATAGCGGTGCGCCCGTACTTCAAGGTCTTTCGCTGCAAGTGCCGTTGGGTAGAATGTGAGTTTCGAATATTAAATTTGAGTGTTTTTTGAATGTTGACTCGAAGTGTTTCGAATGTTGACTCAAAAAACAAGCTAAATCTGCAGGAGGGCTGTAGGCACTTCGACGCTTAAAGCGACGTCGTCCCACAACCAGCGACGGGGCATGCCTGTCCATTGCGCTGATTCCTGAAGCGCGTTCAGTCACACTAAATACGGTATGCAGGCATAAACACACACACAGGCCGGCACCCAGTCACGCACTCACATAGGGTGTACAAGCGGCGGTTCCAGGAATGTACACTCTCTAGCGCCCATAAGAAATTGCACAACTGGCCCATAGCCCAACCAAGTCGTGCACAAGGCCCCAAATTAATGTGACCCCGCACACGAAACCGCGCTAGGGGAAATAGCCAACCTACAACGCGGGTTCGAACCTGGACCAGTGGCACATAAGGGAGACGCGCTAGACCGCCGAGCCACTCGCCCCCTGAATGTTGACTCAAAGTGTTTCGAATGTTGACTTTAATGGTTTCGAATGTTGACTCGAATGGTTTTAAATGTTGACTCGAATTGTTTCGAATGTTGACTCGAATGGTTTTAAATGTTGACTCGAATTGTTTCGAATGTTGACTCGAATGGTTTTAAATGTTGACTCGAATGGTTTCGAATGTTGACTCGAATGGTTTTAAATGTTGACTCGAATGGTTTTAAATGTTGACTCGAATGGTTTCGAATGTTGACTAGAAGTGTTTTGAATGTTAACTCGAAGTGTTTTAAATGTTGACTCGAATGGTTTCGAATGTTGACTCAATGTGTTGGAATGATGGCTCGAAGTGTCTCGAATGGTTTTGAATTTTAAATCGGAGTGTTTCGAGTTGCTTTAAAATATTTTGACTTAGCGCAGTTGTCACCCTGAATCGCCCAACCAGTTACGGCTTGCTGGGACCCAGCGGTTGCGGCAAAACCACCCTGCTGAAATGCGTTGTCGGCCGACTCAAACCGGACGCTGGGGTCGTCCAAGTCATGGGCAATCGGCCCGGGAAACCGGGCCACCGGGTGCCCGGCAACCTCATCGGCTACATGCCGCAGGATCTGGCGCTATTCCAGGACTTCACTGTCTCAGAGACCATGTACTATTTTGGTCGAATATTTCACATGCCTTCGGAGGAGATCGACAGGCAGACTGACTTTCTTGTTGGCCTGTTGGAACTGCCCAGCAAGAGGCGGTTGATTAGTCAGCTCAGGTTGGCTTTTGTGGGGTCGGATAGTTGACTCATTTTTATGCTGTCTATAGTTTCTGACTAATATTTTATGGTGTCTGACTAATATTTTATGGTGTATGACTCATCTTTATAGTGTCTGACTCGTTTTTAGAGTCTCTGACTCTTTTTTAGAGTCTCTGACTCGTATTTATAGTGTTTGACTCATCTTTATAATGTCTGACTCATAATTGTAGCGTCTGACTCATCTTTATAGTGTCTGACTTGTCTTTATAGTGTCTGACTCGTCTTTATAGTGTCTGACTCATCTTTATAGTGTCTGACTCATATTTATAGTGTCTGACTCATCTTTTTTAGTGTTTGACTCATGATTGTAGCGTCTGATTAATCTTTATAGCGTCTGACTCATGTTTATAGTGTCTGACTTATGTTTATAGCGTCTGACTTATCTTTGTAGTGTCGGACTCATCTTTATACTGTCTGACTCATCTTTATAGTGTCTGACTCATCTTTATAGTGTCTGACTCATGTTTATAGTGTCTGACTCATCTTTTTAGTGTTTGAGTTATCTTTATAGTGTCTGACTCATCTTTATAGTGTCTGACTCATCTTTATAGTGTCTGACTCATGTTTAGAGTGTCTGACTCATGTTTATAGTGTCTGACTCATCTTTTTAGTGTCTGACTCATCTTTTTAGTGTCTGACTCATCTTTTTAGTGTCTGACTCATCTTTTTAGTGTCTGACTCATCTTTATAGTGTCTGACTCATCTTTATAGTGTCTGACTCATCTTTTTTAGTGTTTGACTCATGATTGTAGCGTCTGATTAATCTTTATAGCGTCTGACTCATGTTTATAGTGTCTGACTTATGTTTATAGCGTCTGACTCATCTTTATTGTGTCTGACTCATCTTTTTAGTGTCTGACTCATCTTTTTAGTGTCTGACTCATCTTTATAGTGTCTGACTCATCTTTATACTGTCTGACTCATCTTTATAGTGTCTGACTCATCTTTTTAGTGTCTGACTCATCTTTTTAGTGTCTGACTCATCTTTTTAGTGTCTGACTCATCTTTATAGTGTCTGACTCATCTTTATAGTGTCTGACTCATCTTTATAGTGTCTGACTCATCTTTATAGTGTCTGACTCATGTTTATAGTGTCTGACTCATCTTTTTAGTGTTTGAGTTATCTTTATAGTGTCTGACTCATGTTTAGAGTGTCTGACTCATCTTTATAGTGTCTGACTCATGTTTAGAGTGTCTGACTCATCTTTATAGTGTCTGACTCATGTTTAGAGTGTCTGACTCATGTTTATAGTGTCTGACTCATCTTTTTAGTGTCTGACTCATCTTTAAAGTGTCCGACTCATCTTTAAAGTGTCCGACTCATCTTTAAAGTGTCCGACTCATCTTTAAAGTGTCTGACTCATCTTTAAAGTGTCTGACTCATCTTTATAGTGTCTGACTCATCTTTATAGTGTCCGACTCATCTTTAAAGTGTCCGACTCATCTTTAAAGTGTCTGGCTCATCTTTATAGTGTCTGACTCATCTTTTTAGTGTCTGACTCATCTTTTTAGTGTCTGACACATTTACAGTACCTGATTTATGCCAATAGTATCGATCTTCCACCCCTGCCTAAAAACAGCGGTGGTCAGCAGCGACGCGTGTCATTCGCCTGCGCTCTGCTGCATCGGCCGCCGCTTCTGATCCTTGACGAGCCAACCGTTGGCGTGGATCCCTTGCTCAGGCAGTGGTGAGTTGGATCTTCGATAAAAAATATTTTCTTAAGCGATCACAGATTGCGTATGTTCGACCGCTTGCAGCATCTGGAAGCACATGCTTTCTATTGTGAACAATCCTGAACGGCCTACATCAATAGTGATCACCACGCACTACATTGAGGAGGCCCGCCAAGGTCACATGGTGGCCCTGATGCGGGACGGCCGTCTGCTGGCTGAGGCCAAGCCGCAGGAATTGCTGGATAAGTACAATGACAATGTGAGAGCGTCTTGGAGCATTGTGTCTGGTATCTTTTTTTAGTTTGTTGTCTTTGTTTCTGTGGTGTCTGTCTATCTCTCGTGTCTTTGTTTCGCTAGTCTCTGTCTGTCTGTCTTGTGTCTTTGTTTCTCTAGTGTCTGTCTATCTCTCGTGTCTTTGTTTCTGTGGTGTCTGTCTATCTCTCGTGTCTTTGTTTCTCTAGTGTCTGTCTATCTATCGTGTCTTTATTTCTCTAGTGTCTCTATCTATCGTGTCTTTGTTTCTGTGGTGTCTGTCTATCTCTCGTGTCTTTGTTTCTTTAGTGTCTGTCTATCTCTTGTGTCTTTATTTCTCTAGTGTCTCTATCTATCGTGTCTTTGTTTCTGTGGTGTCTGTCTATCTCTCGTGTCTTTATTTCTGTGGTGTCTGTCTGTCTCTCGTGTCTTTGTTTCTGTGGTGTCTGTCGTCTTGTGTCTTTGTTTCTGTGGTGTATGTCTATCTCTCGTGTCTTTTGTTTCTCTAGTGTCTGTCTATCTATCGTGTCTTTGTTTCTTTAGTGCCCGTCTATCTCTCGTGTCTTTGTTTCTCTAGTGTCTGTCTATCTATCGTGTCTTTGTTTCTCTAGTGTCTGTCTATCTATCGTGTCTTTGTTTCTCTAGTGTCTGTCTATCTATCGTGTCTTTGTTTCTCTAGTGTCTGTCTATCTATCGTGTCTTTGTTTCTCTAGTGTCTGTCTATCTATCGTGTCTTTGTTTCTCTAGTGTCTGTCTATCTATCGTGTCTTTGTTTCTCTAGTGTCTGTCTATCTATCGTGTCTTTGTTTCTCTAGTGTCTGTCTATCTCTCGTGTCTTTGTTTCTCTAGTGTCTGTCTGTCTCTCGTGTCTTTGTTTCTGTGGTGTCTGTCTGTCTCGTTTCTTTGTTTCTCAAGTGTCTGTCTATCTATCGTGTCTTTATTTCTCTAGTGTCTCTATCTATCGTGTCTTTGTTTCTGTGGTGTCTGTCTATCTCTCGTGTCTTTGTTTCTTTAGTGTCTATCTCTTGTGTCTTTATTTCTCTAGTGTCTCTATCTATCGTGTCTTTGTTTCTGTGGTGTCTGTCTATCTCTCGTGTCTTTATTTCTGTGGTGTCTGTCTGTCTCTCGTGTCTTTGTTTCTGTGGTGTCTGTCGTCTTGTGTCTTTGTTTCTGTGGTGTATGTCTATCTCTCGTGTCTTTTGTTTCTCTAGTGTCTGTCTATCTATCGTGTCTTTGTTTCTTTAGTGCCCGTCTATCTCTCGTGTCTTTGTTTCTGTGGTGTCTGTCGTCTTGTGTCTTTGTTTCTGTGGTGTCTGTCTTTCTCTCGTGTCTTTGTTTCTGTTGTGTTTGTCTATCTCTCGTGTCTTTATTTCTCTAGTGTCTGTCTATCTATCGTGTCTTTGTTTCTCTAGTGTCTGTCTATCTATCGTGTCTTTGTTTCTCTAGTGTCTGTCTATCTATCGTGTCTTTGTTTCTCTAGTGTCTGTCTATCTATCGTGTCTTTGTTTCTCTAGTGTCTGTCTATCTCTCGTGTCTTTGTTTCTCTAGTGTCTGTCTGTCTCTCGTGTCTTTGTTTCTGTGGTGTCTGTCTGTCTCGTTTCTTTGTTTCTCAAGTGTCTGTCTATCTCTCGTGTCTTTGTTTCTTTAGTGTCTATTTATCTATTGTGTCTGTGTTTCTTTAGTGTCTGTCTATCTCTCGTTTCTATGTTTTTGTGGTGTCTGTCATCTTTTGTCTTTGTTTCTGTGGTGTCTGTATCATTTTTTGCCTGTCTGTATTTCTAATGTCTGTTTGCGCATCTCTCTTCGGTGTGTTTTTGCATCCATTCTTTGTTAATCTATTTTTCGTTTGATAATCTACCTAATCCCCGAGCGGATTATCCCATAATCCTCATTGATATCCCCTCCTCAATCCCAGAGCCTGGAGTCTGTCTTCCTCAAGCTCTGCCAGATGGACGCCGAGACGCCGCAGCCACCCAGAAGTTCATCGGCGGCGGCAACGGCGGCCACGGAAGACGCCATACTGACTGAAAACTCCCCGTTGCTACCCAAGCCTAGCAACCAGCAATCCTTGAACTCCTCGGAGCCGCCGCCAGATTTGCCTCTATTCAAAGAGTTCGTGCCACTCAGCGAAACCCTTCGCGGCCTCTTCAGCCCGCCATCGCTCTGGCACATCCTGGCCGTTGTTGGGAAAAATTTCAACAATTTGCGACGCCGACTGCCTTTCCTGGCCTTCCAGTTCATCCTGCCCGTCATCCAGATTGTCCTCTTCTGCGTCTGCGTTGGCGGCGACCCGTTCGGATTGCGGCTGGCGACTGTCAATCTGGACACGTCCGGGGAGCTCGGGACCAAGTTTATGACTTATCTGAGTAATAAAACTTTTCAGACGGTGAGGAGGGGTTGGATGAGCCTGTATAATCACTCTACTACAGCCTGTCCAATAACCCTACTACAGCCTGTCTACTCACTCTACTACAGCCTGTCCAATAACCCTACTACAGCCTGTCTACTCACTCTACTACAGCCTGTCTACTCACTCTACTACAGCCTGTCTAATAACCCTACTACACGCTGTCTACTCACCCTACTACAGCCTGTCTAATAACCCTACTACAGCCTGTCTAATAACCCTACTACAGCCTGTCTAATAACCCTACTACAGCCTGTCTAATAACCCTACTACACGCTGTCTAATAACCCTACTACAGCCTGTCTAATAACCCTACTACACGCTGTCTAATAACCCT
The DNA here is from genome assembly GCA_950096795.1 of Macrostomum cliftonense. Taxonomy (NCBI): domain Eukaryota; kingdom Metazoa; phylum Platyhelminthes; family Macrostomidae; genus Macrostomum; species Macrostomum cliftonense. Next base: position 350,096 of record CATNEM010000350.1, on the reverse strand, counting down.
ACTACAGCCTGTCTTATACCCTACTACAGCCTGTCTAATAACCCTACTACAGCCTGTTTTATACCCTACTACAGCCTGTCTAATAACCCTACTACAGCCTGTCTTATACCCTACTACAGCCTGTCTAATAAACCTACTACAGCCTGTCTAATAACCCTACTACAGCCTGTCAAATAACCCTACTACAGCCTGTCTAATAAACCTACTACAGCCTGTCTAATAACCCTACTACAGCCTGTCCAATAACCCTACTACAGCCTGTCTAATAAACCTACTACAGCCTGTCTAATAACCCTACTACAGCCTGTCCAATAACCCTACTACAGCCTGTCTAATAAACCTACTACAGCCTGTCTAATAACCCTACTACAGCCTGTTTAATCATACCACTACAGCTTGTCTAATAAAACTGCTAGAGCCTGTCTAATAACCCTACTACAGTCTGTTTAATCATACCACTACAGCTTGTCTAATAAAACTGCTAGAGCCTGTCTACTCACTCTACTACAGCCTGTCTACTCACTCTACTACAGCCTGTCTACTCACTCTACTACAGCCTGTCTACTCACTCTACTACAGCCTGTCTATTCACTCTATCACCCAATTCAAACCCCACTACAGACGGCCTACCCAAGCCTAGAAGTGGCTCGCCAAGAAGTTCGCAACGTGAGCGCGTGGGCGGTGCTGTCTGTAGGCGCGAATTTCTCCGCCAACCTGATCACCCGCTTCTCAAATCCAACATCAGCAACCAATGCCACCCTGGACGGGGGCAGCGTTCACCTGCAGCTGGACAATTCCAACTACCAGGTCAGCGTCATGATTCAAAAGTCCATTGCCGAATCGTTTCAAAGCTTCGCCGGCGATTTGCTGTCGCAATTCGGCCTGTCACCCCAACTGGTCAGTCTTCCCGTTGTCATAGACGCCCCGTTGCTAGGTAGCAACAATCCCAGCTTTACCGAATTCATGGCGCCCGGCATGATTGTCACTATTGTGTACTTCATGGCCACCGGGCTCACCGCTCTCAGTTTCGTGTTGGAACGCAAGGAGGGCCTGCTAGATCGGAGTCTGGTTGCTGGGGTCACCATCCTGGAGCTGATGCTGGGCCACATGCTCACCCAGCTGTTCATCATGGCCGGACAGACTGGCTTGCTGCTGTTCTTCAGCTTGGTGGTGTTCCGGGTGCCCTGCCACGGCTCCGTGCTGTGGGTGATTCTGCTAGCCTTGTTGAATGGCTTCAGCGGAATGTCGCTGGGCCTGCTGATTTCGGCTCTGTGCTCGGTGGAGACATCCGCCATCCAGGCCGCTCTGGGGACCGTCTATCCCAACCTGCTGCTCAGCGGCATCATTTGGCCTGCCGAGGCCATGCCGCAGTTTCTGCGCGCCTTCAGCCGCGTGCTGCCCATCACGCAGTCTGTTGAAGCTATGCGATCCGTGCTTGGCAGGGGTGAGGCGTGTCTCAGTGTGTCCTTCTGTGTGTCTTTTGTGTCCTCCTGTGTGTCTTTTTTGTGTCCTTCTGTGTGTCTTGTATGTCTGTCTGTCTGCCTGCCTGCCTGCCTGTCTGTCTGTCTGTCTGTCAGTTCTGTCTGTCTGTCTGTCTGTCTGTCTGTCTGTCTGTCAGTTCTGTCTGGCTGTTGGTTTAGAGCCACCTGATCAGAAAAAGCCGTCAAAAACTTTCCAGGCTTCGGCTTCACCGCCGCCCCAGTCTATCTGGGCTTCGTGTCGGCAGCTGCCTGGGCAACCAGCCTGCTGCTTCTGTCGCTTTTGCTGCTTCGAGTTCGGGGAATTTGATCGCACGTACATCGAGTTTTGACGGCACTATTGACTTAATTTTCCAATGCGTTGATTCGGCATATTATGACAATTTTTAGCGAGTTTTGCGATTGATTGACATGACTTTTAGGTGACAGATACGAGCGTAAGTGCGATTATTAAAAAAAATTATGAAAGTTTACAGAGGCAATTATTGTTCCTAATCGAAGAGATTTTTCTTATCTCTCTGCACTTAACGAATCGATTCTCTTACCTGATAAATTTTGCAAATCTATTTTTCTACTTTGACATTTGTGAATTTTTATGTTTTCTTATCCGTAGAAGTTGGTTGATTGAAAGTAAATCCTATTATTGATCTTTGAGATTTTCACGTTTAAAAATTTCAATGCAGTTTAAATGATTATTACTTTCTAGTTTGTTCCCTTATCCCAAACCAGGATTATTATTTAGCTATAGCCTTAAAGTTCTCACTCACAGGTAGCTGTAATAAGCGTTCTTGAACCGGCAGGTGAGTCTTTTTTCGACTGTTATTTCCATATACAATAACATACAGCTTACACTTGGTTCGTAGAAAAAAAGATAGATTCTACCCATCAACCAATGAACGTGCGTCTGCCAACGGGCTTGCTTGAATCAACATTAAAAAAAGGCTCGAGTTTCCTGGCCTTTTCAGTAGATATAATAAGTAGAAAGAAAGCCCAGACATAAAAGAACGTAAGAGCGGCATAAAACTGAGCTCAGCTAAAGTTCCACTTTGAGAAGTAACGCGCAGGTAATCTACTTCGAAAACTTACCTTGACTACTAAGTTTTACATGGACCAACGACCACCCTGTTTCGTGAAGATCTGCCAGAAGCCATCGGAAGGCAATTCGCCCATATCAGAGCAGCCTTGCTGCGCCATACACCTGCAGTCAGATCTGAAAAAGTGCGAAAAGGCCGAGGCTGTAGTAACTGAGCGAGTGGCTCACTTCCGCAAATACCAGGGCCCTTTGCGGCTAGTGCAGCAGCAGCTGGACTCAGACTTGCAACTTCTTGATGACACGTTTCAGGATCTGAGGGACAGCCTTGACAGGTGCCAGGGCGAGCTTATAGCGGCCATCACCAAGCACAATGACACAGTGCGCGACTCCCTCGGGACTGCCAACAATCTTCGGGAGGCCTTCCTAGTGACTGACAGCATGGAGAAGACGCTGGACTCTTTGGAATCAATGGAGCTCAACTCTGAACTGGTTTGGATGAACAATGATAAAACTGAGGTGAGAGTGGCTGCCATCCCGGATGTCAACTCTGTGGTGAGAAGCCTGCAGATGCAAGTCGAAATGTCGCTTCAGCTAGCTCACAAGTTGGTTGAAAATCTGAATATTCGCGTTGAACAGCCAAAAGAACCCCTAGTGCCCCCGGTGGTGACCAGCGCCGTGCAAATTGTCGGCACTCCGTCTTGCTTGACGACTTGCAACAACACCAAAGGCCTCGCTTTGGACGATTCCGGGAACATAGTGAGAGCTACTCCGACTACTCGTAATAAAGGAGCCGATATCCCCCAGCCAGCCATTCTGGTAGCTGTGAAGCGGTACGTTCCGCCTGCTACCGTAGACGAAAGAAAAGTCGTCATGCTTTCGTTCGATGCTAATGAGATTGGCAGCCTTCCAGGAAGCTTCGACCAGCCTATTAAGGACCTGCACTGCGACAGTGAGCGACAGCTTGTCTTTGTTCTCCATGATCAAGCATTGAAGGTAGTTGACCTGTGCGGGGCGGCGCAGTCGATGACATCACTAGCAGACCTTGAGGACGGCGTGCAGAAGCTGCTGTGCATCGCCGGTGACCCAGACAAGCTGTTCATCCTCGGCCAGATGACAGAAGCCAAGCTGATGTTATTTGGATTGAGCAAGACCTCGAGAGAAGTCCAGCTGAAGCTCTCTGTCACAGGAATTGACAAGGTCGGTGACAGGCCTCGGATGTCAGTGAAAGACCGCATGCTGTTTGTGAATGATGGAGAGACGCTGCACACCGTGTGCTCCATCACTGGAATGCTGCTGGCATCGAACTTTCTGATAGAAAAGGGAAAGTTCAACCTGAATGTCGACTTGATAAACGAAGACAGAAAAGTAGCTAATTTCATCGCCCAGAAAGTCAGCAGCACCTACGGAGCTCCGTACTTCGGTACGCCCGTTAAAGCTCCGATCAAAGAGGATGCCGTCATTCAGTTGACCGCTGAGAGAAGATTCCTAGCTTTTGAGGTTTCTGGCAACGCCATCAAGCAGCACGTTTTGGAGATTAAAAGAGTAGAAATTGATCTAGAAACTGAAGTAGAAAATCTAGAAGAAACTGAAGAAACTGAAACTGTAGAATGTGAACATCTGGAAGAAACTGGAACAACTGAATTTGTAGTATGTGAAAATCTGAAGAAGAAAAAGAAGAAGAAGCTGAAGAAACGGAATCGGTAAAATGTGCTAAATCTTTATGTAACATATGTATCCGTTGACTAAGGGCACTTTGCCCAAATGAAAGCCTACCGTACGTGCATCTATAGTTTCCTATCTTTTGTTTAATCTTTTAGCTAAATAACAATTTTATATAGGCATTATTAACGCTTTTTTAATTAATACGAGCGTAAAATGTAGGAAAACTCAATCGTGATTATGAATTTTGTAGACGTTTTTTCGTAACACATCTACATTTGATCTAAAATGTAATTTCATTTAACAGGTAAACATTATCCCACTGGAGCGAAAAGAAGAACATGTATGCAAACTATTTTAGAAAATTTATGCAGCTTGTATGTCACTCGCAAAGATTAAATATAGTGCTAGCAAAGTATACTCTTACAGATAGATGCTTAATGCTTAGGTTTAGTCTCTTTCAATATTCTCATGCCCTTTTATTTTTATTGTATGTCATTCAGTTAATTTTGTATTCATGTCCTACATACCATGATCTCTACCTATAGTGTCTACGCAGTGTCTATCTTTGATATATTTTTAAAAAGCGCCTTTTGAGGAAGCTTTAGGAGTGCCTTCTTTCCCTCTTGATTGATAAAAAGTTAAATTCGTCTATTCATTTTAAGTATTCATTTTTCCTAAAATTTGAGCGAGTAAAAAGGCTTCTGGAAATATAAAAAGGCCATTGAATACTTACAGTAAAACGAGGTACCAATGATGACAACATCAATTAAAAAATTTGCTTATCAGTGCATAGTCAGTACTGATACAGGATTTCTTTAACTTTTTGCTAAAGCTTTCACCTCACAGTAGACAAGTGTGCCATGCTCTGAGGAGGCTCGTTGAGGCAGTTAAACACAAGATGCAGCCCAAGATACTACACTAATGTGTTGCAATATTCGCAGGGATGCACTTTCTTTAGAAGCGTCGATAGTATTTGGCCTGTGCTCGTAACTTCAACGTTACTCAACCCTTCGATTTGTTCGATATTTTGGGGTTCTAAGGATTTTTTTAAGGGCCTAAGGCAGTTTGTTTGTAATGTAAAAATTTGTGCGACAGAAATTTTTCCCTGTCACAATGAGAATAGATTGTTCATGGGAGGTCAAAAATGGGTACAAATTTAGTGGGAGTTTTACCTGAGACCATAGGAAACGGAGGTATTAGGGAATCAATTCAGTTGTGCACACCAGGTCAATTCTGCCAATCTACCGTAACAATTCTTAAAGGATTACCTGTAGCTTATGCCGCTGGGACGCCAAGTCAATGTCTATCTATAACTATATTATAGCCTAGAGTTGAATTGTCAGTTTAAAGCAAGGATTCAAACAAAAATAATGTGCTTATGACAGCTACAGTTTTCACTTTTAGATTTTAATTTCATGCTAATTTAATTATTTAATGCGACAACGAGCTAATTTTGTATTCAATAGAAAGAAAACTCTCATAGATAAATTTAATCTTAAAAAATATTTTTTTACAAAATAGTTCAATTAAAAAAATCAGAGCAAAAAGAATCTATTCTAATTAAACCGTAGAAAATTTCTGCGAATACGCTCGTACGTGCATGAAAATGTCACCATAGGCCAAAAATAAAGCATCGAGGGTAGAAAGACGCTGCGCTACGAATGTCGTGACTGTACTTCCACATCTAATGTTCCACCAGTAAAATTCATGAGGGCGACATATTATTATTAAATTTCACTATCCAATAGAATTTATAGGTGGGGGATTGTCGCAAGTGAGGACCTATGGTACATCATGCCTAGAGACAATAAATTTAGTCGCAAGTGAGACTTTAGGATAATGGGCCTATTCTCAGTCGTGCGCTAACCATCCAATATCCCAAATCTGAAGACAGCTTTGGCCACAGACGCAGTTTTAGATGAGCAATCTTCTCTTTTCCTTCATCCATTAGCCAAGCCCAAGTGAGGAATAAAACTACACTGAGCCATTTTGCCTAATTCCTTAAATTGTATGGGTACCCTTCAACATAATCAATTTCAAGTTAGGGATCATTAAATTAAAACGTATTTAAAAGCTGAGATATTCTCGATACTAAAAGCATGGCATGAACATGATGGCAACTATTGGTATCAGATTCCAAAATTTACGCAGGGCAGTCAATTTTCAGTTTAAGACAGTTTAAAAAGTCCTTACTAAGAGTACTATTGCTATTGCTATTACAATCAAATTGCTCAGTTCTTTCCTGGTTCTAAAGGCACTGGAATTACCGGAATAAGAATAGTTAATTTCCACACAATCGGTAAAGCTCATGCCGAGGAGGAAGAAACGGAATCGTCACTAGCCTGCGCACTCTGTGTAGCCACGTAGTCAAGTTTCCAGCTTTCAAAGACAACACGCCCATCGTCCACCTTCACAAGTTGGTTCATGGTGCTTCCATCAGCGGACAGGATGTAGTGCGGCTCGTTTGATGTCGGCACCAATATTAAAAGAGAGACGCATGGAGACAGAATACGCTGGGTTTTGGCTTAACCGACGGCAGCTGACTATTCTTAACGTCTCCGCAATAGTCTCTTTCGACAAAGATGAAAGAGTCCAAAAATTTTCGTTGAATGACCGGGCGCTCAGGAGCTTTCCAGTGATGGTGCAGATTGTGACCACATCGTAGTGATCAGACAGAGTCAGCATTCGATCCTCAATGGCCATGTGCGCACTCTTTGCCTGTATGTTGCAGGCATCAGACAAAGGAAATACCATTTCAACTTGCAGAGAGACTTTGCAGATTCCCACCAAAATCAGCCTATTTTCTTGATTTTTTGTCAGCACAAACAATTTGTCACTGTTTCCCGCAATGCAGTAAATCTTTTTTCCGTTCTCTAGCAGATCGCTGACTGCAATCTTAGACTTTTCCGTTCCGCTCAGGTCGGTGACAGTCACGGCGTGTCTCTGGGCGACGAACAGCAGCTGTCGCTGATTGTCGCAGTGCAGATCTCTGATCGGCAGGTCCGCCTCCCAGCTGCAAGTCAGGCGACCAACCACCTCTGCGTCAGCGGACATCAGCAAAATATTTGACTTTATCTTCGCGTCACTATCTACAGATAAATCTTCTGAGCTGTCGTCACATTCCAGAGTCTCTACCGCTACAAAGATGCTTGGCAGGGGCAGCTGACTGCTGTTTGAGCCGTCTTCAGCAGCTGCAGTAACTCGTCCATAATTATCAATGACAAATCCGCCAATATTGTTGCACACCGTAAGACACACGACTCTCCCTTCTTCACCTAACTGATCCAGTTCACAAGTTTTCGTCGCTCGCAGTTCAGCTTCATCATGAAGCACTGGATTACAATCACTGAACTGCTCAACCACTTTTCTAAGAAAAGTTAGCTCACCACAAACACCAATGTTTAGCTTTCTGACAGTGGAGTTCAAGTCAGGATACGCTGCAGTCTCGATTTTATCCTCATCTTCATCAATTCTCACAAGCTTGGAGTCAAGCCTGAAATTTCTTAGCGACTGCTCCATGCTTCTGTTGATGAGGAAGGCCTGTCTCATGTTGTTCTCGTCCTTGGCTTGCTTCAGCACCTTCTCAAAGTCTTCAAGCTCTGAGACACTTTCAAGAGAGTTAATAAGTCGGTCTTGCTGCTTGGTGACGGCGGCAATGAGCTCTTCCTGGCACCTGTCCAGTGTCTCTCTCAGGTCGGTGAATGTGTCATCGAGAAGCTGCAGATCGGAAGCGAGCCTCTGCTGCATCAGTCTCAAGGGCGTTTGGTACTTCTTGAAGTGCTGAATTCTCTCTGCAACTCTGGCCTCTGAATCTCGCATTTCAGTCAAGTCGTCCTGCATGTGAGCTTCACAGACAGGCAGGCAGATAACTGGTGACTCGCCCACAGCTTGATCGCGACAAAGACGTACGTAGCAACGAGTTGGATCCATATTATAGTATGGTTTCGGCGTAAATCTAGTACTTTGGGCCGTCCTGCGTATTTTAATTTTGTGCTTTGCTGAAATGCACATGAAAGAAAAGCGCGCTTGTAGCTACAGCCTACACGCCAGGGGCATTAACCGTCTCGTCTACTTATACGCGTTGCAGGCTCTCTTTTATCTCTGAACGTTTTAGTGTACATTATAATTTTGCTAGATTTGTGTCTTGATTTAGAAAAGTATGCAGTATGGCCCCGGGCTTTTTATTTTTCGCATTAAGCTTGGTTACAGTAATGCGCATGCATAATACCAAATAAGCTGAGCTGATTAACTTGAGTAAATAAACTTTAAAAATTTGCTTGTCTCTTATGTAGTAAAATGTATGATAACTGCGGCCTACGCGGGCGGAATTTTCCCAATTCTTCACACTTCCTTCACACGAAGCTGTTGTCGAGGTGTCGAAGTGCGATTGGAGTTATCACCTACCCGGCCTTCCTATAACGAACGTCCACTCCTATCTGCCTGGCCTTCGTATCCTCCTAGCCTTCAAGAAAGCCGTCTGGAGCCTCTCTTACCTTCCAATGTTGCCCCGCTAATTGCTTTCCTACAGCTCCCTATAATTCTCTGTCTTTCTATTGTCGACCAGCTGTGGAAACCTTCGGTCTCAGCTCCGGCATCATCACCTGCTATGACTGTGTGGCTCAATTCGCCATTCTTACAGCAACCGCCATCTCGGCTCCAGCCTCTCTCACCCTCTTTCTCCTTGCCAGCCGCCGATAAGTTCTCGCACTTGCTATATTGTTTTTTCGCTTTTTTGCGTAGATTAGGACTTGGTATTTTTACCTAGGGCACTGTACTAGGAGTGCCTAGCTAATTATGTATGTAGCGTCTTTCTACTTTGAATCCTAATTTCGCATCAATATTAAAATACCCGAATCTTTGCAAATGTCTTCTTTTTACTACTAATGGCTTGATAGGAATTTTTAATTGGGCGGTGAAGCATGGGGAAGTTAGGTAAATCTAGCGACCAGACTCTTGTGGCCAAACTGCTGACTCTAGTGGCGTGCCTCTGTGCAGTGACTCTGTGAATATCGCAGAAATCAAAGCAAGGTTTATGGTAGTGTCATGTCTCTGGTTAAAGTAACTTCTGTGATGGTCAGGTGACTTCCAATCTTCTGCTGTCAAAGATTCGTGTCGCACCAATCTCGTCGCTCTCAATCTCCAGACTCCTAAGATTCCTAATTATTCCACGACTGTTGAATCATGTGTCCAGTCAGCTGTCAGACATTCGTCTATTTTTTGCGTACGGACAGTATGAATAGGCTACACATTATCGATTTATAAAAATTTACTCATTAGTGGGCCAATTTTATCTCTCTCGCTATGTACAAGTAGCGCAAAAGAGACAGGAGACTAAATGTTCGTTAAGTGCAAGCAATCATTGCAGCTTATTTGTGGTTCATACGGGGCACATTATTGTAAGTCAGCTTAAGACAGTTAATTTAAACATTTTAGTCAAAAGCCAGCCTGCATGCCTTCCGAGATCAGCGCACTAATCTAGCACAAGTGCAGTCATATTTGTAGCGATAAAGAGAGCCTGCAATGCGCATAAGCAGAGGACACAGTTATGCCGCTAGCAGTGGATGTAGCCACTGGCGCTTTTATTATTTACGCACTTCAACAAGCCACCAATTTCAAGCTATTTAGACAGCCATATTAGTATTTGCAATCGCAATTCAGTGAATTATGGATTCAGCACGCTGTTCTGTGCGCCTCTGTCGCACTGAAGCCGTGGGCGAGTCCCCAGTTACCTGCCTGCCTGTCTGCGAGCCTCACATGCAAGACGACTTGACTGAGCTGCGAGACTCAGAGGCTAGAGTTGCACAGAGAATCCAGCACTTTAAAAAGTACCAAACACCCTTGAGACTGATGCAGCAGAGACTCACATCCGATCTGCAGCTTCTCGATGACACATTCGCCGACCTGAGAGAGACACTGGACAGGTGTCAGGCTGATCTTATCGCCGCCGTCACCAAGCAGCACGATCAGCTGATGGATGCTCTGGCAAGTGTCTCGGAGCTGGACGACTTCGAGAAGGAGCTGAAGCAAGCCAAGGACGAGAACAACATGAGACAGGCCTTCATCATCAACAGGAGCATGGAGACATCGTTAAAGAGTTTCACACTTGACTCAAAGTTTTTAAAAATGAATGAAGATGAAGAGAAAGTCAAGTTTGCATCCTATCCTGACTTGAACTCCACTGTCAGGAAGCTGAATGTTGGCGTTCGCGCTGAGTTGACTATTCTAAGAAAAGTTGTTGAGCAGTTTGACGATTCGAATCGGCTGCTCAATGATGAGGCTGAACTGCAAGTAGTAAAAACTTCTGAAATTGGTCAGCTTTCGGAGAAAGAGAAGGCCGTGTGCCTTGCAGTGTGCAGCAACACTGGCAGTTTCGTCATCAATGACTCGGGACAAGTTTCTGCAGCTGCTGAAGACGGCTCAAACAGCAGTCAGCTGCCCCAGCCCAGCATCTTTGTAGCGGTGGAAACGCTAGAATTTTACGACACCTTTGAGGATTCTTCTGTGGATAGCAACGCTGAGACAAAGTCAAATATTTTGCTGATGTCCGCTGACGCAGAGGTGGTTGGTCACTTGATTTGCAGCTGGGAGGCGGACCTGCCGATCAGAGATCTGCACTGCGACAATCAGCGACAGCTGCTGTTCGTCGCCCAGAGACACGGCGTGACTGTCACCGACCTGAGCGGAACGGAAAAGTCCAAGATTGATGTCAGCGATCTTCTGGAGAATGGAAAGAAAATTTATTGCATGACAGGAAACAGTGACAAATTGTTTTTTCTGACAAAAAATCAAGAAAATAGGCTGATTTTGGTTGGCATCTGCAAAGAGACTCACCGAGTTCAAATGGAATTTTCGTTGACTGATGCTTACAACATACTGGCTAGGAGAGCGCACATGACCATTGAGGATCGAATGCTGACCTTGTCAGATGGTCACGATGTGGTCACAATCTGCACCATCACTGGAGGCCTAGTAAGCGCCCGGTCTTTGAGCGAGGACGTTGTCACTGTGTTGCCAGTGCCCAAGGATTGCGTTGCTGAGGCGTTTAGAATTGTCAGTCGTGAGATAACCAGAGCTGAGTTTCAACTATTTCCATTTGCCTCGGCTCTGATTTCTGTGCCGACATCCAACGAGCCGCATTACATCCTGTCCGCTGATGGAAGCACCAGGTACCAGCTGGTGAAGGTGGACGATGGGCGCGTTATCTTTGAAAGCTGCAGGCTTGACCATGTGGCTAACCATAGTGTGCAGTCGAGTAGTGATTGTGCTTCGACCTCTTCAGAATGAGCTTTACTAAACTCATGAAAATTATCCAGCAAAATTACTTTTTGAAAAAGAGCCAATACCTTCAGACGTGGCAATAATCGTAGGGACTTGTTTTTTTAATTTTTGTTTTAGGTGAGGCACTTTAACCAAGGTATTTACCCGAGTGGGCTGACAATGCAAGTTGGCTGCCTAAAGTTAATTTTTGTTCCAGATACCAAAATATTGGGCATCATTTTGATCTTTGTCATTTTTTAATTGTGGGTAAGTAACTTTTTGGTATGAAGGCAGTTGGGTAGCTTTTTTGGATTAAGATGGAATATTTCTTACTTGATGTTGTCTTTGATTTATATCAATAAGCAATTCGGCGAGTTAAATCACAAAGTGACGAGCTTACAACGCCGCAATACACGAGTATACAATCCTGATACTGTTAAGACGTGAAGAACGGCCCAACATTCCTAAGCCAATTTGAACATGGAGACTAAATTCTTAGTGTATTACAAGTACTTACCTAGTAAATTCGTAGGATTGAGCGACAAATATTTTAACAAATGAAGTGCTCAGGTACTGTCTAGCGCCGCAACCCCACAAAACTTGCGGAGCCTTCCCGCGTAGTAAGGGGCCTTAGGCTTGGGCTATTGCTCTTCCAGCTCTTTTGGGCTCAGTTTAAGATATTTTATTTGAAACGTACATGTAACCGTTGTACACACATTTCATTCCCGAGATCAGGAATGGGAGGTCTGAGCATTTGTTACACAGAATTTTAGTATACACAAAATGACTGCGTCTAATTTATCCCAAAGTTTTTGTTTAATTTTTGCTTTTATGCTGTTTCTTTATCTTCGAATGATGATAAGGGTCTAGCGGTTTAAGTATATTCAGGGTATTAGCAAAGATCACGGGATATGCGCGAGCAAAGAAGGGTGTCGAATAACTCTTATAATTTAATGGGTAAATGCTGCTTCGAGTGGCAGTAATAATTTTTGGATAAGTTATTAGGTGTTATTTCCCATTTAAGCAGTTAAATTTCGAGGTAATGTCAATGGCAGTTACAAGCCAGTGCACAGCTTCTGCTGACATTTCCGCAACGAGATTTATCACAAGGCTTTTGTTGATCACTAGGAGTTGATAAAAACGATGCCATGCGGCTTTTTCGCTGAATTTTTGTCTTTAGGAGCTTCTTTCGGGTGTATAGTGATTTCGAATGATGCTGCTGCAGTTGTGGCGTACGTCTGCTCTGAGTTTGAATCCGCTGCCGTTGCTAGCAGCAGGGTTTGTATGGTTTAGAGCTCGGTCATTTTCTGCTCAATTTCGTTGCCTTTCTGTTTTTTACAACTTCGCCTCTAGTGGCACATGGAGGAGCAGATGCTCTCCATAAATTTCTTTGCGCAAATTTTCAATGACAGCAATCGACGCGGCTTACTTTAGGCTCCCGTACTTTAAAAAGCTCAGCGCAATCGATTTCAACATACCGTACACTGACAGACACTAACCGTTGCAGATCTTGCCCGCTCATATAGTACACTCCAATGTGTAGAGAAAAGGGATTTGTAGAAAAACACACAAAAAGGTTTTGTCCATTGTTCTGCAGTGACTGTATTTAATAGCGCGCTTTACTTACTTCCTATTTACGCACGACAACAAGGCACAACATTTAAAGGAAGTTAACAGCCCTTATACTACCATTTGCGATTGAAATTTACTGATATATGGATTCAGCACGCTGTTCAGTGAGCCTCTGTCGCACTGAAGCCGTGGGCGATTCCCCAGTTACCTGCCTGCCAGTCTGTGAAGCTCACATGCAAGACGACTTGACTGAAATGCGAGACTCAGAAGCCAGAGTTGCACAGAGAATCCAGCACTTTAAGAAGTACCAAACGCCATTGAGACTGATGCAACAGAGACTCGCGTCAGACCTGCAGCTCCTCGATGACACATTCACCGACCTGAGAGAGACACTGGACAGGTGTCAGGCTGATCTTATCACCGCCGTCACCAAGCAGCACGATCAGCTGATGGATGCTCTGGCAAGTGTCTCAGAGCTGGACGACTTCCAGAAGGAGCTGAAGCAAGTCAAGGACGAGAACAACATGAGACAGGCCTTCATCATCAACAGGAGCATGGAGACATCGTTAAAGAGTTTCACACTTGACTCAAAGTTTTTAAAAATGAATGAAGATGAAGAGAAAGTAGAGTTTGCATCCTATCCTGACTTGAACTCCACTGTCAGGAAGCTGAATATTGGCGTTCGCGCTGAGTTGACTATTCTAAGAAAAGTTGTTGAGCAGTTTGACGATTCGAATCAGCTGCTCAATGATGAGGCTGAACTGCAAGTAGTAAAAACTTCTGAAATTGGTCAGCTTTCGGAGAAAGAGAAGGCCGTGTGCCTTGCAGTGTGCAGCAACACTGGCGGTTTCGTCATCAATGACTCGGGACGAGTTTCTGCAGCTGCTGAAGACGGCTCAAACAGCAGTCAGCTGCCCCAGCCCAGCATCTTTGTAGCGGTGGAAACGCTAGAATTTTGCGACAACTTTGAGGATTCTTCTGTGGATAGCAACGCTGAGACAAAGTCAAATATTTTGCTGATGTCCGCTGACGCAGAGGTGGTTGGTCGCCTGACTTGCAGCTGGGAGGCGGACCTGCCGATCAGAGATCTGCACTGCGACAATCAGCGACAGCTGCTGTTCGTCGCCCAGAGACACGCCGTGACTGTCACCGACCTGAGCGGAACGGAAAAGTCGAAGATTGCAGTTGAGGATCTGCTAGAGAATGGAAAGAAGATTTACTGCATTGCGGGAAACAGTGACAAATTGTTTTTTCTGGCAAAAAATCAAGAAAATAGGCTGATTTTGTTGGGCATCTGCAAAGAGTCTCACCGAGTTGAAATGGAATTTCCTTTACCTGATGCTTGCAACATACAGGCAAAGAGTGCGTGCATGACCATTGAGGATCGAATGCTGACTCTGTCTGATGGTCACGATATGTTCAAAATCTGCACAATTACTAGGAAGCTTCTCAAGACCCAGTCATTAAAAGACGGCGGTTTTTTTCTTTCAATCATGGAGGATGAGAATATTTTACAGGAAGTTTTTATTGCTAACAGCATTGTAACGCAAGCAGGGTCGAATCTTTTTGTATATGTAGCTGCGTTCTGTTCATTTCGGATATTAAATAAGCTACATTACATCCTGTCCGCTGATGGAAGCACCATGTACCAGCTGGTGAAGTTGGACGAGGGGCGCGTTATCTTTGAAAGCTGCCGGCTGGAATATGTGGCTAAACAGAGTGCCTAATCGAGTGATGATTCCACTTCTTCGTCAGCATGAGAATTATAGATTGTATGATGTTAAATTGATTTAATCTTAGGTGTTTTGAAACACTTTTCGAAATGATGACAGTAACTTTTGAACCAAGAAAAACCTAGCTGTTTGTTCGATGACAGTATGACAAACGTTCTTTACTATTTTTGTGGTGATTAAGCACTGTAGCCAAATTATTCAGTGACAGGGTTAGCTTAGGCTTTAAATTTAAGTTGGCTGCACTTGTTAAAGATGTTTTTAAATATTCCCCAAAGTTGGTCCTGTTGAAGTTTGCGCATATAATTACTTAGGAAGTAGGTTGAAATTTTATAAGTCTACTTGCCTCACTATCTTTCCTTTTACGGTGAAATTGGCTAACAGGTTCGTGTTGAAATTTTTTGCAGAATTTTTTAATTTCAAATTGATTTAGGAACAGAAGACCGCTAAATATGCTCTATTGTAAACTTTTATTGAATATGTTTAATTGACATACTCGTATTTTGTCATAAATAAGAATGTCGACGAAATTAGAATGTCGGCAAAATTAGAATGTCAGCGAGATTAGATTTTCAGCGAAATTAGAATGTCAGTGAAATTAGAATTTCAGCGAAATGAGAATGTCGGCGAAATTAGAATGTCGGCAAAATTAGAATGTCAGCGAGATGAGATTTTCAGCGAAATTAGAATGTCAGTGAAATTAGAATTTCAGCGAAATGAGAATGTCGGCGAAATTAGAATGTCGGCAAAATTAGAATGTCGACGAAATTAGAATGTCGGCAAAATTAGAATGTCGGCGAAATTAGAGATGAGAGATGAGAATCGGCAGAATGAGATTCGGCGAAATGAGAGACACCCTACCAAGAGGAATCTTCTAAAAGTAATGAGAAAGTTTCACAGATTTTAAAAAACTTGAAAGATTTCCGGCTTCTAATTTGTAGTCTGTTTGTTCCGTCGAAGTTTATGGAAATCGGCAATGGAATGTGAAAGAAAAATTCTCGAGTTTTATTTTGGGACGCCATCTTGCGTATTTGTTTGTTTTTTGAGGATTTTTTTGAGGTAGAAAATATATTTTTGAATAGGCTGTCTCCCAGGTGCAAAGGCGATTAATAAAAGGAGCTATTATCAATTTTTACAAGAGATTCTATATTACGGTTGAGGAAAGGTAAATGGCTGTCATTGCGATGCTTAAAAACAATGAAATTAAAATTCTATACATTTTATCATGCCAGTATCTCTCGATTAATTAATTTTCGAAATCGTAGAGAATTTAAATAGAAATTAACCCCTTTAAATAAGTTTATCAAGATCATCTTAAGTAGTAGGACGTGACACGGGTGTTTCTTAGGAAAAATTTTTGAGGGCTGATTTTTCGCAAAGAATACACTAACTAGCGAGATAGGAAAATTTCATGTTTTTTATCTCGCTAGTGTTTTCTTTGCGAAAAAACAGCCTTCAAAGATTTTTTCTAAGAAACACCCGTGTCACGTAAAAAGGGCCTTCTAGTGGTCCTTGAGTTTTATTTAAAAGCATATAAAAACCAAAAGTAAATATTAATTAAGTGAAATAGTGATGACGTGACATCGGCGCACGACCACGTGACGCGTGAAGAGATGCCTCTAACCTTGGCAGCGACTTCCCCAAATGAGCTATAGAGAGTAGCAGACCAAAATGGCCAAAAAGAAATGCATGGAAACATTTCAGTCATGCAACATGGGCGCAACGCGTAATGAAAACGCAAACACAACCTAGCGCCACATGCCTTCCCTAACCGCTCTTCCCTCTATGCTTGCGTACAGTTGGTACAGTAGTTGCACACAGGTCTCGCAGAAAGAGGGGCCGAAAGCTCTAACCGTTGTTCATTTGTCTTCTGTCCGTCTGGTTAGACAGGAAATAGATATGGCGTGGAGTTGGGTGCACGAAGACTTGGAATTAAGTAGAGATACGTCAAATAAGAACAGGCATAGCTTTGCGCAAGATATAGACTGTGGCCAGCCACACAACGAAAAAATCACGCGTCACAGAAAGAAAGCAAGCGTCAATGCAGCAATCGATCTTTTCCGTGCGGCTGTGTCGCGATGCAGCTGTCGGCGAGTCCCCAATCACCTGTCAGCCACTCTGTGCGCCTCACTTGCAAATCGATACGGCTGAAGCAGCAGAAACTGAAGAAAAAGTCGCAAAAAGAATCGAGTACCTAAAAAGACACCAGAAACCTATGAGACTGATGCAGCAGAGACTCGCTTCCGACCTGCAGCTCCTGGATGACACATTCTCCGACCTGAGAGAGACCCTGGACAGGTGCCAGTCTGAGCTAATTGGCACCATCACTAAGCAGCACGACAAGCTGATGGACTCTCTGACAAGTCTCTCAGAGTTGGACGACTTCGAGAAGGAGCTAAAGCAAGCAAATGAACAGAAGAACGCAAGGCAGGCATTTCTCATTAACAGAAGCATGGAGCGGTCACTGAGGAATTTCAAGTTGGACTCCATAGTTAATATCATAGCATATCCGGATGTGAATTTTCGCGTTAAGGAGTTGAGAAATTGTATTCGTTCTGAGTTGACGCTTCTAAAAAAGTTCCTTGAGCAGTCAATCGTTTCAGGGGACGAGCTCCCGGAAGCAATGAATCTTCAAGCAAGCGAGAGCCGAAGATATGCTAGGTTCCGTGAAGGCGAGAGTCCCAGGTGTCTCACGGTGTGCACAAACACCTCCGGATTTGCCTACAGCGACAGTGGCATAATTTACAAGTCTGGTGCGAGCCCACTTTGCAGTCAGCTGCCTCAGCCACTCATCTTGGTGGCTGTTGAAGTGTCTGCGAGTTCAGAAGGCCGAGTTAAAAAGAACAGCAGCGCAAGTGCGCTATCAGAAGCTAATACCTTTAGAATTGTTGCCCTGTCCGCTGAAGCTGAAATACTGGGCAATCTGTCATGCAGCTGGGAGCCCAAGCAGCTTATCAGAGATCTGCACTGCGACAATGAGCGACAGCAGCTATACATTGCTCAGCACAATTCCGTGACAGTCACCGATCTGAGTGGCGCCTTGAAGACTAAGATTTTAATGTCGGATGTGAAACATCGTGCTGTTGGCTTGTACTGCATCACTGGCGACAATGACAGCCTTTTCGCATTGTTTCTAAAGGACTTTTACGATGATGTGTCGCTAGTTAAAGTCTGCAAAGATTCGGGCGAAGTACAGATGGAAATGTCCATCTGTACTTCGCCCGAGTTAGGCGAACCATTAGTCGGCTTGACTCATATGGAAACACGTGACCGGATGGTCTTTGTTTCTAACCAGAAAACTGTCTTCACAATCTGTCTTATTACCGGACTGGTCGTTGGTTCAAGGCCATTACAAGATAGGAGTTTCATCATGGAAGGATTGAGCAATACTGACTGCGAACCAATTTTTGCAATAACTTGTAAAAAATTGACTTCGACTGAGTTCCGTCTGGCTGGTTGCGCGTCCCATTTATCAGTAGTTCCTGCATTGACTGAGCCTTTGTACTTTCTGTCCTCTGATGGAGAGACTCAGTGCCAATTGGTTCAGGTGGAACACGGGAAAGTCGTTTTCATGACCTGGCGACTTGAATATGTTTCGGATGAACCTCTGGAGTATGAAACTGGCGATCCGAGAGAAGATGGCCCAAAAGTCTCCTGCAGCCAAACTTTAAAAGACATAGGGAAAAAGTCAAAGAAATAAACCACGTGCATCGCATTATGTTCGAATCACAATTTTTGTTTCTACTATCTGTTTCGTCAAGCGAGCTGTAGAGAGAAAATTGTAAACAGTTGGAAAGACGCTGTTTACAGTTGTCCTTCTTATTTTTTCCTAGTATAAGAATGCGAAATGAGCCTAAACTATTGTTGGCATACATTTACTTTCTATATAAAATAAAATAAACTTATAAGGAGCAAACCCGTTTGAAAAATAGTTTAGACCTTGTCTTTAACTAATTTAGGCATAAGAAAGCAAACAATCAAAGCTCGAACCAGAAAAAATTATAGGTATTATAATACCAACTCTGTACTCTATTTTTTCACTTGTATTGTAGCGGCTTAAAAGAAAATGAGAGCAAGGCGGTGGTTCGCTTTCTTTTGCTTGTTTTTTGGATATTGCTTGCGGTGCAAAGAAGTCTTGGATTTGGCTAGGATTCGCGTGTGTTTATACATAAAATTTGGATTGCCGGAAATTTTTGGTAATTTGCATGCAGTAAAATAAAGGTAGTTGCAATATTCTTGAGTAACTAGCTGGGACTTATTGTACGAGTAGTAGTATATGTAATTTAATATGCTGGGAAAATATCTGTCGCTCAATTGATGATTTATTTACAGATGAGAAATTTATAGAAAATTCGATGACGTTTTGACTAATGATTTTGCGGGAAATTTCTTGATTGATGCGGTAAGGACGTAACAAGGTCACGACACATGGAAAGATAGAAATAAAAGTGATGTAACTGCGGTCTAGGCGAGGTTTAGGGCGAGGCTAGGGCGTCGAGGTGGGATTGGGATCCTTCCCTCTCCCGGCCTCCCCTCTAGCCACGTCCACTCCCGCTTGCCTGTTCCCGTCACCTCCTGGACCTGGGATGCGCCTGCTGGAGCCCTTTTCTCTTGTCTTTTCCCCCTCTTTTCACCCTCCCTTCCCCGCTTTACCCTCCTTTGCGTCTGCGCATGCTCTCTACTTACAGTATGACAAATCTTCACACCCATAATAATCTGCTCAGACCCTCCATTTCTACCCCCTAATTTATGCTACTAACAGTATTTTCTGCACGTTTTACTAACTTATTTACTGATTCTCCCCTTTGTTCTACCCCTGCCTAGTGACATTTTCATTCGCGCCCCTGTTAGCCCCAACCCCATTTCTCATGCCATCCACCCCACCTCCGCTTCAATTTTCTTTTTCCTCTAATGTTTACCTTTCTATTGTTCCCAATTTTTGTTTATCTTTCCAATGTTTTCTTGCTAATTGCCTCTCTATTGTTCCCCGTTTTGTTTGCTTTTCTAACGTTTTCTTTTCTATTGTTCTCTGCTCTTTCTCATTGTTCTCCATCCCTTCTCAACGCCCCCCCTCATAATTTGCGCCTCATTATCACCTACCTCCCACCCCTCTCCAGCTTGCGTAAGTCCCCAGTGTTCTCATGCGCTGGCGGCCATTTTTGTTGTTCTCATTTCAGCGTCATCAGCCGGCGGCCAATCGAAGAGAGGGAGCCATGGCAACGTGAGACGAGATGGCGGCCATTTTGTATTTTGAGGCCTATTTAAACAGCAGCTTTTGGCCCCCAAAATCCTCAGAACCTTAGTGAAGTTACCTCCTATTTGTAGACTTCGGTCTAAGTCGAGTCTAAGGACTCCGGTGCTGCCTTTGTGCCCCTTTGTGGCCCCAGCACCCGGCCTTGTGGCCCTATCTGCGAGCCTTACAGCTCTCTCAGCGTGGCTATTTAGCCTGCCCATCCATTCCTGGCCCTTGTGCCTTCAACATCAGCTTCGTGCCTGATCTACAAAAGCCTCGGCCTTCGGCCTCGTCGGCGTACAGACCGCCATCAGCGCTTTGCCGCTATCTGCAGCCAGATCGACAGTGCCGCCATCTAAGCTCCGGCCTTTCTCTCTCTCTCTCCGTGCCAGCCGCCGGTAAGTTTCCCCGCTTATTTTATCGCTTTCCGCCTAGCGCGTATTTTGGGGATTATTAGTATTCCGACCCATTGCTTCGCACTGGAGAATCGAGCCTATTTTGTCAATGGGTGATTTTTCTGGCTACACTTATAAATAAATTCCACTGAGTGAGTGTTTAGCCTTGTGCTACTTTAGGTTAGAAATCTGGATGATCATTAAACCTATCTTTTTTCACTCCATCTTCATTGGACTGCTAATGGCTTGCTACGCCTTTCACCTTGGGCGGTGAAGTATGGGGAAGTTAGGGGAAACTAGCGAACAGACTCTCGTGGGCGGCTCGCCGCGTCTGTCGGCGCGCCTGTGTGTAATGAGCGTATGAGCGGTGTAGAAGCTATGTGCACGTGACGGCGGGTAGAGATAGCAACACCTGGTTAAGCGGACCCATCTCGCACTGAAGCGTTCGAAGTATCAGAGCCCACGTTCTCACCTCACTACTCTTAGTAACATGTTCCCGGATTCTCTCTCTCCGCACCGCCTCCAAGGACTCCCTGCGCAAAAGCCCTTCAGTAATGATCCCGGCACTCCCGATAGAAGCCCGTGCAGAGCCCCTAAATCGGCTACGCCCTGCCTTGCTGTTTAGCTGAAACCCCCGAATCAATACCTGGGTGGAGCTCTGGCTCATACAATGACCCCAAGACCCAATAAAGGCACCTAAGCTACAGCAGAGCAAGGTGTGGGACCTTGCCCTCAGGCCAATTATAGCTACCCAATTATAATTAGTATACTCAGGGCGGGTTTGCACGGTACTGAAGGCCCGTGAGCGTCAGCATTATGTCATTGGTGGCTCATGGTCATCCTCCTGTTAGTCATAGTCATCTCTCTTCCCTAAAGGCTAGGGCTACGCAGGCGGGAAACATCAAAAGCAATTAATGTTTTAATGCAATATCAAGTCCTCAAATAGACAAGCTATGTCAAATTCGATAGAATTTTAGTATTTCAGAAGATGTGCATTAATTTTTTTTCACTTTGGAACATAGCAGTGTATTTATATGTAACTGCTGTGTGAGACAAAAGCCGGAAACGTCAAGGTCGAACGGAACGCCAATCACCAGAATTAGATGGGGTTTGCGAATTTTTTAAATCTATTTGTTGCGAACTTTAAAATTCACTGCAACTATTGATTACAAATCGTTTCAAAACGCCAGTAAATATTATGAGTGCTCGTTCAATCCATTGTTGCACGTTTGCGGTTAACAGCTTGACTTAATTTAATTTTGTTTGCATGAAAACATATGCATCAAAATAGCTATGTTTGCGAAAGGAACTGTATTAAAAAGTTTTTGGTTTATTAAGTAAAACTACATAAAAGTTAGGCTCGCTAAGCTTAACATGAATTCACTTAAACGTGAATTGGCAATGCGCGCGAGTTCAAAATATATTTATCAGTGCAGCAAATCAGTCAGAAGGTGACGCACATTCGCAGAGAACATCGGGCACCAGAGTTATTTCGTTTTTATACGTTGAAATACCAACAACGTATTTGTACTTTATCGCAAAATTATCGACGGCTCGATCTATTCGCATTGACCATTCGATTATTGACTCGAGAGCGACCAAAGAGATGTTGCAGCTGACCCAGTACCATCCGATATTTGACCCTGGAATGGTCCCAAGGCGGTAACCTCCGAGTCGAAACGCATTTGTAGCATTTCCATGTGAGTGGATCCAGTTTACAAGGTTCGTTTCATCGGCGCTGGTCACGTCGGCCATGATGACCAGACCGCTCTCGGCCACCACATCCCGACGCTTGAGTACAGCCTGTATTTCACTCCGCACAGCTCCATGCCGTAGCCAGACGGACACAGCGCGCCCGCCAACAGTCCCGGCCGCTGCTTCACAAACACGCGGCCTCTCCTGGAGCAGCTGCAGTCCCTCACCGACTTGCTGCACTTGTCGAACACGAACAGGCGACACGGACCGTCAGCCAAGGAGAAGGCCTGACAGCGCTGGCTGCTGGTGCACAGTGAGGCGCAGGCCATCTCACTGACCACCCTGAGGTGGGCCTCGGTGAACTTGCTGTTAGTGCAGAGACTGCCATTTATGACTGATGGTGCGACAATTAACGATGCCAGCCAGAACAAAAGCCGTGCTAAAGTAACCTTTCATGGTGATATCGCTCTGTACGTGTAGCCTTTTTATGTGAAGTCGTAGCTACATTGTCAAAAATTATCGCAAACCTCTGCATGCTTATGCATTCGTTTCACAAAGACTCACTGGCCAATGGCCATAATTATTTTCTTCCTGTTCTGGGTCCTGATTGGTTTGTTAAAATTGAAAAAATTATGAGCTTCAATCTAAAGAATCGAGTTTTAGGACAAATACTCAGTTTGGTCGAAGCTTTCAAAAACACAAGAAACTTTACCTAGAATGCGCGGGGAGTGGTGGGCATTTGTGTAATGGAAAAATAAAAAATAAATAAAAAATAAATTTAGAACTTTCGACCAGATGTACAGCCCATAGCAGGGTAGCCAGCCGGCCACCTATCACCAGCTGCAGCCGGCAACGAGCCAGCCGGCCACCTATCACCAGCTGCAGCCGGCAACGAGCCAGCCGGCCACCTATCACCAGCTGCAGCCGGCAACGAGCCAGCCGGCCACCTATCACCAGCTGCAGCCGGCAACGAGCCAGCCGGCCACCTATCACCAGCTGCAGCCGGCAACGAGCCAGCCGGCCACCTATCACCAGCTGCAGCCGGCAACGAGCCAGCCGGCCACCTATCACCAGCTGCAGCCGGCAACGAGCCAGCCGGCCACCTATCACCAGCTGCAGCCGGCAACGAGCCAGCCGGCCACCTATCACCAGCTGCAGCCGGCCGCGGCCACGAGCCAACATCTTGCTGCGGCATTCTCAGCTTTTTATTTCAATTCGCTTTTTTAGTCGTTATCGTTTTAGCGCTGCCTACCTTTGAGCTTCAGCTTTGTGGTGTGCTTCTGTGGTGCGCTTCGTGTTTTAAAATCGAGAATCGTGTTATTACACAAATATAATGGCTTTTATAATCGATGCATTCGTTGCGCTGTAAATCAAGCTCACTCAAAATAGTTGCGCGCTTATTCCAGATTTCCTTCGAAAAGTATCGCGCTTATTCCAATCTTCTTACAAAATTGGGCGCGCGCTTATTCCAACTTTTTTTCTAGCGCGCTTGTTCCATGCGCGCTTATTCCTAACGGTGCATAAAAATGCACGCGCGCGTTTGTTCCTTGCCCCATAGCACAGTCGCAGCTAGTTGTGCGGTGCATCCGAGAGCTGTGTACAGCTGCTCAGTCCTGACGGGCTGGAGGGGCCGCAACATCCACTCTAAATTTACCCAGCTCAAACTGCTACCCGATGTCAGCTGTGTGGACTGAAGCAATGCGGGATCAAGTGGCCTTGCTTAAGGGCACAATTTGTTTCCTATGCGCCCTAGCCACTAGGCTACAACTCAACCCCTCTCCTCTTTTTGTCAGGGAAACAGAATAAATAATCTATTAATGGAAGAAAGCTGCTGGAGTGTGAGGCAGTTGAGCTTGATAAAGTTGATGATGGAAGCTTTCAACTCAACTGGAGTTGCAGCTTGTTATCAATTATGCGACTTTAGGTTAAAATGGTAGATAAATGCAGTATCACTTATCTTCCACCGTTGCTGACTCACAAACTCACCTTTCGATAAAGTCGATAAGTTGACTGCTGGTGAATTTTCTTATAATAAAATCACAAAATGACTAAAATTTTTAAGAATAATTATAGAGCTTTGGGATATGACAGAATTATTCATGCATGATATGTACCACCAAAGAGATGCACCAACCCAAGGTAAAGTAGCACTTCTTGACTTAGCTGCAGGGCGGCCCGAAGACTCAGCGGGGAGGCGAGCGTCGCCCATTCCGCTAATCCCTGAAAGACCCGCTTCGACGGGCGCGGGGCCAGTTAGGGAGAGGCCTGTCGATCTCTCCTGCAGCGTTTTCTTCTGAGGGGAAGAATTTGGCTCTTCTGGTAGCCCGAAGGAACCGGACGAGTTGTGTGATGTTTTCTGGTTTGCAAACCTCATCCATGGACGGGTTCGGACCCGGAAATTGGCGTCCATCCCTATTAAAGAAAGGGCACTGGAAGATAAAATGCTGAGCATCTTCGTTGTCGTAGTGACAGAAAGGACACGTTTCCCTTCGGAGGTCACCCCGAAGGAAGCAGTGCCTGGTGAAGCAGCCATACCCAGTGAGGGTCATGGCAAGGGCGCGGATGTCCTTCCTGTTTTGATTCAGGAGGATTTTCCGAAGCCGCTGAGAGGGATAATTTATTATTATTTTTGTTATTATTATAATTTGCGCACGCCATACGGGTGCTGATTTTTTTGTTTACTTAAAATATTATACTCACGAAACATAAACAAAAAATACTAGCGTATGCGAAGAAATATCGACTTTACGAAATTTGGTAATAAGAATTGTCAACACATTTAAAATTTGTAGCTCGCGTGGGAATTTAAAATAAGACAAAATATATTTTTTAGAAACCTCAGAGCAGCCGCATTCTGATTTTTCCGATCTCCTGTATGTATTTGGCTAATTTGTTAATTAGTTCAACATTTTCTTCTACCATAAGAAAAAGACATTTATCCTCCTCTGTCAGCAAGTTAAAGTTAGGTACTTCTTTGGATATCTCATTGATAAAATTTTCCCTATGAGCTCTGTATTCGTTCCAGGGACACTTAAATAGAAGGTGGACTTCATTTTCAACCTCTATTTTACATTTTGGACACAATCTATTTTCATAGGGTATTCTAGGTCTCACTTTTCGAAGTGTCTCGCATGCTAGGTCATGATTTCCTAGTCTAAATGCTGCCAACGTTCGCCAATACTCAGGGTTTGTTGTGACTTGTATGTATTTTTCTGGGTCGCTGCTTCTCTTGAATTGATAAAGAAAGTGATTTAACTTGACTGCGTTCTCCACCTTCTGCCTCCCTCGAAAACTGAGATTCAAAACTAACTTTGTGCATTTTAATAGCCTTTGCAATGCTTATCCTTTTATAGTCCCGCATTGTTTCACTGTTCGATTTGGCCGCTAGCCCAACATCGGCATATGTTGGATCGTTGATTAATTTAGTGATGATTGCTTCTGGGCGTTTTGTTAGTGAAGCCCAGTACTGTATGCTTATTTTTTGTATTCAATATATTGTATAATAGCGGTAATCTGCCTAATTCTGATCGTGCACCATTGTTATCTGTGTTTTTCCTAACTAGTAGTATGGCTTTGCAGCTTCTAAAATTAATTCTCTCCACAAGGGTACGATCCCAGGGTCCCAGATTCCAGGAAGTGAAGGCACCCCAGGCTTCTGACGCGTAGAGAACTATGCTTTCTATCATAGCTGTACAGTAGAGCACCAGTTGCTTGTACTTAACAGCCCTAAAGCTCGCTAACTTTCTTAAAATAGAGATTGGGTACCCACATTTTTTACTTATCTCAATCGCATGTTTTTCCACAGTTCCTTTGGTGTTAAGATGGAAGCCTAGGTACTTCCAATCCTGAACTGAGTCTACCAATTGACCCCGAAGAAAAACTTTATTGGTGGCTTTAGAGTTTGTCTGGAAACCTGGCGACTTGGAAGTTTTGAACCTTTCTATATGTGCTGAGCGGAAGTTTCCTTAGAGTGCCATAGATTACTTCTTTTTCTTTTTTGATGACCCGCGTTTCATTACTCTCATCGCTCCGCCTAAAACTCCTGATGCGTCACACAACATTCCCTTCTGTTTCTACAGAAGGTATACTGATTAGTTTAATCCAATTAAAAAGTAAATTCTACATTCCCTAGATTTGCCACTCTGTAGTGTCCTTGGGCGCGGCCATATGCTCGTAGAAAGTTAATTTCTTGCAAATTTTAGCGACCATGGCGTCTTGTACCTCTAGTACTTACAGTTTAGGTTCAGTAGCTTGAGCGATACTGCAAGTGCATGCATTCCAGCTATTCTTTTTGTGCCATGATCGTCCGATCCTAATACGCTCGTATTGTGATATAAACTTCTTATTTCAAACATTTTTTGCTCAGATAATGTCCCTCAGATACAGAACTTTAACTTTCAGCGACTGTGATTGGCTTAAAATTTCTTTTAAGCCTTTTTGGTATCAAATTTTACCATCGTTATAGATTTGCCTATCTATGTTGTGGTCTTTTAGATTTATTAGCGCTAAAAGATAATTCAAAATGCAGTAAAATCACGTGAAATATAAACGAACGCTTAACCTTTTAGTTGTTTTCTGCACTAAGAAAGCCAATTATTTACCACTTACCTTTAAGGATACGGCCTTAAAGTGTCGCCTATTCACGCGATACGCCATCCTGGTGTACAATTTTTATGCCTTCGACCAGGATGTACAGCTGCTCAGTCTTAAAGGACTGGACAAGCCTCCAAACCCACCATATAAATTATCCCAGCTTAAACTGGTACCCGATCTCAGCTAGTTAGTAAGGTAGACTGAAGCAGTGAGGGATTGAGTGCCTTTGCGCAATAGCGCAATACATTGGAAATAAAAAAAGCCGGAACCCGAGACTCAGCGAAAATCTTGCAGCTTTCGGTACTGGGAAGATCTTGCCTTCTACTTGGTTTTCACCACCACGAGGAGTGTACGATAAGAGAAGCCGCCTATGAAACAAAATTATTCGAACTGAAATTATAGTCCGACGAATCAAACAAGGTCTATTAAAAGCATTTATCGACAATAAAAAGTTGATGATAATTTATCACAACAGGTTATACCCGTCAGAAGCCTGTTTTAACGGTATTTCAAGAGACGAGATCATACATTTCACGAGTTTTTCAGAAATGCAGGGAGCTATTTGCTACTTCGGCTTGCTGTTATCTTGTTTTTTAATTTTAATATGCGGTCGATATTGGAAAATGGGAGTAAAAGTAGCTTAATTTCGCTCTTTTAAAGCTTTTCCAGCAGCGATTACGCAAAGCAGATTCGATACGATATCGATAGTATGACAGTATAGATCAAATCCGTATTTTCTTGTCAATAAGAATAGAAAAGCTTAATTTTTTTCAATTTAAACTTTACATTAAAATATTGTGTCTCTTATTGCCTTCAATTGTCTAAAGCTCGTTGATTCAGGTCTTGTTAAGTCTTTTTTATTTCAACACTTACTCTATAGGTTATAAACTCGCTCCGAAACGTTTTTATCAGCCACAATTGTCTTCCGTTGTCTCCCTCTCTTCCCCATCTCCCCTCTTCTACTCTCCATCGACCATGTAATGTAAGCGCTTATCTAATCATTGTCTTAATTATGAAGTTATGCAATCTTATTTATTAAAATAGCTAGATATAAATCTGATAAATATGCTGAGCGAAGCATTTCATAGCAATACTTTCGCATTGAAAGAAGCTAATAGCATTCATACTTAATAAAGATATCCATGCGTGGAGAAGCAGAAGACATCAGACCTAGCCCCTACGAAATTTAATGCCCTGTTTGTAATCGCGCTACGTAAGTAAAACTAAAGCAAAGATGCTTCTTAATAAAGACAGGATTGCTTATACAACCGTAGAATTATAGCAAAACCAGAAAAAAATATTGCTGAAGCAAACAATTTTTCGTTTTCTAGAAGAGAGCTAAACAAAGACAGATAATTTGTTTTTAGTATTGAAGTTTTGAATTTTTAATCATATAGTAATAGAGTAAAACAAAGGCGAAAATAAAAAAGGTTTTGATCATTACCAATTTAATGAAGTTCTAGTTAAAAAAAGTGATTAAATATCGTTATTTGAATAGGGTGATTTATTGGGCTGCTTCAGCTACTGACAGCCTTCTAGCACTTCAAGTGATAATGAAAATTTTAGTTATTTTAAAAATTCAGTCCAAATCAAAGATAGACGTGCATGATCGCGGCTACTAGTGTCTTGGTTGAGGGTCAGCTGGATCAGAATTAAAAAAAATGCGTGCCAGAGAGTGCTAGTGAGTGGGCAGACGCAGATCAAACGATAGCGAGGGTATAAAAAACCGCAGCCCAGCTGAGGGTGGTACGCGGAGGAGGGGTGGACGGCAGTGGAAGCCCGCGCAAGCGACAGGCCGCAGACAAAACGAAAGTGGGATTAACACACTTCACACATGGCCCTCAGTATAAAGTCGACAACAGACAAAAACGAGAATTGATAAATGATGTCTTTAAAAGATGTCAAAATCACGCACAGCATGTTTTTCAACTTTAGTTATGCACAGGTTTATGAAGTGTCTTCGAACATCCGTGGGTGCGCGCCTAATGCTTGCGATGGGCGCCCCTTCGTGTGTATGAGGTTGGTGTCGATGTTTTTGAGACGGGCACTGCTCTTTGTCGCGACATTTCACTTGGTTCGGGTGGAAAAACTTTCGGGGTGGTGCACTGCTTGATACCGTCTGAGTCATTCTCACTCACGGCAAATGAATAATCAGAATCACTCCCTGAAAGAAAAAAATTTGATTCTTCAATTTGCTCGACAAGATATTCGAGCCTCAACGTTTCAAAGATAACGCGTCCCTTATGCGCCTTCACCAGCTGATACATTATACCTTCATCAGCGGACAGGACGTAGTGCGGATGTCTTGATACCAACACTGACGGAAATAAGGAAATGCAGAAAAACAGATTAAACTCGTTGTGCTTTACCCTGCAGCTCAATACGTCCAATTTTCTATCAAAATCATTCTCCAACATTGATGCAGTAATCAAATCCTTTTTGCCTAACGAACGGGCTATGACGAGCTTTCCAGTGATGGTGCATATTGTGGCCCAATCGTAACCATTTGACAGAGTTAGCATTCGATCCTCAATAGCCATGTAATAACTTGATGTGTGTTGCATGTAGCAAGAATCAGGCAGAGGAAATTCCATTTGAACTCGGCGAGAGTCTTTGCAAATGCCCACCAAAATCAGGCGACTTTCTTGATCTCTAGAAAAAACAAACAATTTGTCACTGTTTCCAGCTATGCAGTAAATCTTTTTTCCGATCTCTAGTAGATCCTCAACTGCAATCTTCGACTTTTCCGTGCCGCTCAGGTCGGTGACAGTCACGGCGTGTCTCTGGGCGACAAACAGCAGCTGTCGCTGATTGTCGCAGTGCAGATCTCTGATCGGCAGATCCGCCTCCCAGCTGCAAGTCAGGCGACCAACCACCTCTGCGTCAGCGGACATCAGCAAAATATTTGACTTTGTCTCAGCGTTGCTATCCACAGAAGAATCCTCTGAGGTGTCCTCGTCACATTGCGGAGTGTCAACTGCTACAAAGATGCTTGGCTGGGGAAGCTGACTGCCACCCGAGCCGTCTTCAGCAGCTGCAGAAACTCGTCCAGACTTATCAATAACAAAGCCATTAGTATTGTTGCACACCGTTAAGCACACAGCTTTCTCATTTCCTGCAAGCTTACCAATTTTGTAAGCTTTTGCTTCTTGTTGCTCATCACTCAGAATTGGATTAGAATTGTCAAACTGCTCAACAACCGTTCTGAGAAGAGTCAACTCAACACAAACACCCATCTTTAACTCCCTGACTCGCGAGTTCAAATCAGGATAGGCTGCAACCTCGACTTCCTCTTCGTCTTCATCCATTCTCACAAGCTTCGAGTCAAGCTTAAAATTTCTCAGTGACCGCTCCGTGTCCCTGCTGATTAGAAAGGCCTGTCTCATGTTGTTCTCGTCCTTGGCTTGCTTCAGCTCCTTCTCGAAGTCGTCCAGCTCTGAGAGATTTTTTAGGGAGTCCATCAGCTGATCGTGCTGCTTGGTGACGGCGGCGATGAGGTCAGCCTGACACCGGTCCAGTGTCTCTCTCAGGTCGGCGAATGTGTCATCGAGGAGCTGCAGGTCGGAAGCGAGTCTCTGCTGCATCAGTCTCAAAGGCTCTTGGTACTTCTTGAAGTGCTGGATTCTCTGTGCAATTCTGGCTTCTGAGTCTCGCAACTCAGTCAAGTCGTCTTGCATGTGAGCTTCACAGACAGGCAGGCAGGTAACTGGGGACTCGCCCACGGCTTCAGTGCGACAGAGGCGCACTGAACAGCGTGCTGACGACATTGCCTTTTACTCTGAAAGTAAGTTTTGTAGAATTGCACTCCGCATTAAACTCTTTTCTTTGCATATTCCTTACTCCTAATTCATTCTAATATGAGCTGAGAGGCTTCCTATTTGCTTCCCATATAATACTCCTACTCCTTGCTAGCGTTTTTTCTGTACATTTATAAGTATGAAACTTTTAAGCCCCTAATCTTAAGAACAAGAACCGATCACAGTAGTTATTAAGTCACTATGAACAGCCAACGGCACAACCGCAGTTAGCTGCGCGGCGCATCCGAGGGCTGTGTACAGCTGCTCAGTCCTTAAGGCTGTTCAGTCTTTTTTGCACTCGAAAATCTAGCAATGTCGCGGCTATTTGAGTTTTCGAGGAAGCGAAATTTCGAGATAGTGATACCCCTCCCCCCGATACTGAAGCAATGAAGAGATTAAGTGCCTTGCTTAAGAGCACAAATTATCTCCCTGAGTGGGCGCTTAAAGTCAGGACCTAAAAAATAATAAAAAAACATAACATTAAAACTGATAAACTCTTTAAAAATACAATAAATGCTCAGTTTTTGGGGTATTTTTAATCATTTATTTCACACAATACATGGAATTTATTCAGCGTCGTCAATCGCATCAGCCGGATCCGCCCACAGGAACACGGCATCCCCGGCGGCTGTCAACACCCGGCATCGTTTCGGATGCGCCGACAAAGACTGCACCACAACGCCGCCGCCAGCCTGTTGAGTCTTTGTTGCTGTAGTAGATGAATGATTCAACCGACAACGCAGCTCGCCGCTAATCAAATCCCAACACAGCAGCTCGCCAGACCGATTATCGGAGCCCGACAGCACCAACGAGTCTCCAGCCGTGATGTCGCATTCAACGCACAAATCGTTGACGCTGTGCCCAACGTAGCTGGCCAGCAGGTCCCCGGTGTCGCGGTCAATCAGACGGAGTTTGGCATCCGAGCAGCTCGCCAGGATGCACCGGCCGTCCCTGGTGTTGGCCAGGCCGATTATCGACTTGCCCAGCTGGTCCTCGGCTAAGCGGCCTTTGCGAGCATCGTAGCAACGGACTCGGCCGTCTAAGCTGGCCGTGTGGATTCGCCAGGACTGGACGGTCACGCCGGTGACGGAGTCTTTAGCGTCAGCCAGCAGCTGCACAGGCGACTGTGCTTTGCTGCGCAAATCCCACAGCCGGACGGTGCAGTCTACGGAGCCGCTGGCCAGTAGGGTGCCGTCGGGGCTGAAAGCCAGGGTGCCGACACGGGCGAGATGGCTGCGGTATCTGCGGTATAGAGAGGGAATGAGGATGTGAGGCCAATCCGAGAGTGGAAAGCTTTAAGATTGATCTTCTAAAATTAACTTAAATCTCGTTTAAGTGAAGAGAATGTCTAAACAATAGATTGTGTATAGCTAAACTACTAGCTACAAGAAATAAACCCAAGAAAATAGCCTACCGAGATTACGATTAATAATGAGGGAGAAGCTTAAAGATTATTAGCGAGAATCTCATAGTCAACTAAAGATAATCTCAAAGATAACTGTAGAGAATCTCAAATATAACTAAAGAGAATCTCAACGATGAATAAAAAGAATCTCAGAGATGACTAGAGAAAAAAGAATCTCAGAGATGACTAGAGAAAAAAGAATCTCAGAGATGACTAGAGAGAATCGGGAATCTTGATCCGACCAATGATTAGAAAGAATCTTATAGATGACTGAAGAGAAACTCCTAGATAACTAGAGAGAATCTAATAGATTAGGACAGAACCTCAAAGATGGTTAGACAGTATCTCATGGATAACTAGAGAGAATCTCATATATGATTTGAGAGAATCTCAATGATGGTTAGAGAGAATCTCAAAAATGGTTAGAGAGATTCTCAAAGATGGTTAGAGAGATTCTCAAAGATGGTTAGAGAGATTCTCAAAGATGGTTAGAGAGATTCTCAATGATGGTTAGAGAGATTCTCAAAGATGGTTAGAGAGATTCTCAATGATGGTTAGAGAGATTCTCAAAGATGGTTAGAGAGATTCTCAAAGATGGTTAGAGAGATTCTCAAAGATGGTTAGAGAGATTCTCAAAGATGGTTAGAGAGATTCTCAATGATGGTTAGAGAGATTCTCAAAGATGGTTAGAGAGATTCTCACGGATGACTAGAGAGAATCTCATATGATTAGAGAGAATCTCAAAGATGGTTAGAGAGATTCTCAAAGATGGTTAGAGAGATTCTCGTATGATTAGAGAGAATCTCAAAGATGGTTAGAGAGAATCTCACGGATGACTAGAGAGAATCTCATATGATTAGAGAGAATCTCAAAGATGGTTAGAGAGAATCTCACGGATGACTAGAGAGAATCTCATATGATTAGAGAGAATCTTAAAGATGGTTAGAAAGAATCTCATAGATGATTAGAGAAAATCATTTTGATAACTAGAAAGAATCGGAAATCTTGATCCCACAAATGACTAGAATCTTCATATATGTTTAGAGAGAATCTCAAAGATGACCAGAGAGAATCTCATAGAAAACAATGAAGACTCTCACTTTCTCACAGCGACCCCGCTAGCCGTGTCCCAATAGGCGACCATTTTGTCCTCCCCTCCGCTAGCCAAATTGGCATTGTCGCAGGCGCAGGCAACCGCCAGAACCTCCTGGCCGTGGCCAAGATAGGATCTCAGCAGCAGAGATTTAGCGGGATTCCACAGTTTCAAGGATTTGTCCGCGCCGCCAGTCAGGCAATAGTTGCCATCGGCGTTGAACCTGACGCAGCGGACCGCGCCCTGATTGCACACAGTGCGACGCTGCAGCTGCTCCGGAGCGGCCTGCAAGTTTCGTTCAAATTTGCCTACTGCAAGTAGGATAAATGAATTATGACATTATTTTTTTTAAATCTGTATTTTTCCGCCTACTAGCAGTAGACTAAAGGCGTTTTTTATTCACCGGGAATTAAAATAAAAAACGAAAATGTCTTCTTTGTGGCCGAGAATATCGTATAAACATTAGGATTAGTAGCTAAAACAATATATTTTGTGTCATTCCTAATTATCATAATTTATAAACCCAAATAAGCAACACAACTTATTGAAATTCATTCAATTACGCATGCAAATTTTTATGAAGCATAAAATAATGAAAAATCAGAATTTTAACCGATAAAAACTCTAACTTTCTGTACATAAAATAATACTAAACAAAAAATTCGTGACAATACACAGGCGTTGTTGATTAATTGTTTTGTACGCGAAGAATCACGTACCGCAAGGAATTTTAATGTGCAAATTTTTGCGTAACAAAACTAATAAAAAATGGATTAAATTTTAAAGCCCGCGTATACATCGCTAAAGTAAATGTAAGCATCATAAAGATAATGAAATATAGAAAATATGACAAAAAACTTGCTACTTTCAGTCCTAGATTAGTAGTCTACTTTCAGTCTTTTAATAGATTCAGGTTATGACACAGGATTCTATTAATAGATTCGGGCTATGACAGAGGGTTCTATAAATAGATTCGGGCTATGACAGAGGGTTCTATTAATAGATTCGGGCTATGACACAGGATTATGTAAATAGATTCGGGGAATCCCATAGGATTCTATAAATTGATTCGAGCAACCTCAAAAGATTCTATTAATAGATTCGGGCTATACCACAGGATTCTATAAATAGATTCGGGAAATCCCACAGGATAAATTAATTAGATTCGGGCTATAACTCAGGATTCTATTAATAGATTCAGGGAATCCAACAGGATTCTATAAATTGATTCGAGCAACCCCAAAAGATTCTATTAATAGATTCAGGCTATGGCACAGGATTCTGTGAATAGATTCGGGGAATCCCACAGGATAGATTAATTCGATTCGGGCTATAAAACAGGATTCTATAAATAGATTCAGAGAATCCAACAGGATTCTATAAATAGATTCAGGGAATCCAACAGGATTCTATAAATAGATTCAGGGAATCCAACAGGATTCTATTAATAGATTCGGCCTATAACACAGGATTCTATAAATAGATTCAGGGAAGGCCATGGATTCTATTAATAGATTTTAGGCCTCAGGGTTCAAAGTAAGCATTTATTTTCATAATAAAAAGATAAATAATTTGGGAATTTCATTGACATATTGTCTGTAGGTAAAATTAGCAGCCTAAAACGAAGGCAGTTTATAATGAAGCTTAAATCCAAAGAAATCCAACGATGGCATCATATTACAGCTAGAGAAAGTAAGTAGCTAGTGTCAATATCCATATAATTAACATAAAGGATTCGTCAGACAATCAAACCCTAGTCGGTTCCGATTGTCTAGCCACGCTGCTGCTGGACCCGCCGCTGCTGCTGCCGCCGAAACGTCTGGCATTGGCGACGGCTGCGGCGGCCGAGGCGTTTTGTTGAACAGCGGCCCGTAGCTGCGATTGGACATTCTGCGTCTCGTCAATTAGCATTCGTTGGTAGCGCTGCAGGAGCGGCTCCTGAGGCCTGCAGTGGGCGTGATGCCGCAGGTAATAGCCGGACCAGAAGCGCAGGAACTGAGCGGAGTGCTGCGGCTTCAGCACCTGGCGTTAGGGGGTTTAGGAGGATCGGAGTGAGATTTTTTCGGTTCTCGGCTGGGATAAATGATTTCTCTTGTTTATCTGTCTGAATGCCAGTCTTCAAACTAATCTGTATTTTCTATCTGGCTTTATCTTAGTGCAATTGGCGTAGCATTCTGTCTGTATTTAAGTACTGGTTTTAATGTGTCTTCCCTATTCTTTTATGTTTGTCTGTCTGTCAGTATGTCTGTCTGTCTGTCAGTCTGTCAGTCTGTCTGTTTGTCTGTCTGTCTGTTTTTCAGTCTGTCTGTCTGTCTGTCTGTCTGTTTGTCAGTCAGTCAGTCCGTCTGTGTGTCTGTCTGTCTGTCTGTCTGTGTGTCTGTCTGTTTGTCTGTCTGTCTGACTGTCTGTGTGTCTGTCTGTCAGTCTGTCTGTCTGTCTGTCCCTGTCCACAAGCAATATCTATCAGTGTTTCAGTAATCCAAGTTGATCCAAGTTTATTGATAACAAGCTTTTTTCGCGTGGCTGCACATTCTTGAGATTCTATCCTGTGTGCCTATACGGGCATGAAATCCACAAAATTAAAGTCCCAATGACTAGAAAAAAGCACACACCTGATAGCGATTAGGCGCATAGTGAGGATTTGTATAGTCGGTAACGGCCGAATTAACCACCGACCAGAGCGAGTGCGTCCGGCCACGAATCTTTGCCCGCTCCTGGTCGCAATTCCCAAGAAAAGTGCCGAACCGGTTGCTGTACAAATGCTCCAGGATGGTGATGAGCAGGTGCTCGTTGAATTCCAGCGCGTTGGGGAACTGTTGCATCAGCTGCCAGACGCATTCGATGAATTGGAGAAACACTGGCGAGCGCTCGCTGTCCGAGGGATTGTCGTCAAGGAAACCGATTCGTTTGGCGAACTGGTGGCCCATGGAGCACCTGGGGTGTTCGGGTGTTACAACAGGATTCTAGCAGATTCTAAGCGAGATGTAGAAGCGATTTTAATGGGGATAGGAAGGCGATTCTAAAGGGGGATATGGAGGCGATTCTAAGGGGGATATGGAGGCGATTCTAAAGGGGGATATGGAGGCGATTCTAAGAGGGATATGGAGGCGATTCTAAGGGGGATATGGAGGCGATTTTAATGGGGATATGGAGGCGATTTTAATGGGGATATGGAGGCGATTCTAAGGGGGATATGGAGGCGATTCTAAGGGGGATATGGAGGCGATTCTAAGGGGGATATGGAGGCGATTCTAAGGGGGATATGGAGGCGATTCTAAGTGGGATATGGAGGCGATTCTAGGGGGGATATGGAGGCGATTCTAAGGGGGATATGGAGGCGATTCTAAGGGGGATATGGAGGCGATTCTAAAGGGGGATATGGAGGCGATTCTAAAGGGAGATATGGAGGTGATTCTGAGGGGGATATGGAGGCGATTCTAAGGGGGATATGGAGGCGATTCTAAGGGGGATATGGAGGCGATTCTAAGGGGGATATGGAGGCGATTTTAATGGGGATATGGAGGCGATTCTAAGTGGGATATGGAGGCGATTCTAAAGGGGGATATGGAGGCGATTCTAAGGGAGATATGGAGGTGATTCTGAGGGGGATATGGAGGCGATTCTAAGGGGGATATGGAGGCGATTTTAATGGGGTTATGGAGGCGATTCTAAGGGGATATAGAGGCGATTCTAAGGGGGATATGGAGGCGATTCTAAAGGGGGATATGGAGGCGATTCTAAAGGGAGATATGGAGGTGATTCTGAGGGGGATATGGAGGCGATTCTAAGGGGGATATGGAGGCGATTTTAATGGGGTTATGGAGGCGATTCTAAGGGGATATAGAGGCGATTCTAAGGGGGATATGGAGGCGATTCTAAAGGGGGATATGGAGGCGATTCTAAAGGGGGATATGGAGGCGATTCTAAGGGGGATATGGAGGCGATTCTAAGGGGGATATGGAGGCGATTCTAAGGGGGATATGGAGGCGATTCTAAGGGGGATATGGAGGCGATTCTAAGTGGGATATGGAGGCGATTCTAGGGGGGATATGGAGGCGATTCTAAGGGGGATATGGAGGCGATTCTAAGGGGGATATGGAGGCGATTCTAAGGGGGATATAAAGGCGATTCTAAGGGGGATATAGAGGCGATTCTAAGGGAGGTATGAAGTGGATTGTAAGGGGGATATAGAGGTGTTTTTTAGTAGAGATAGAGGCGATCCTTAAAAAATTAGGGAGGATTCTCAAGTTGAGGAGCAATTCAAGCAAAAAAATTGTGGTTAAGGAAAACAAAGATGATTCAATAAAAATATTAAAATGTCATTCTAAAAACGTTCAAGGTAATTTAAAATAATTTTTAGAGTTATTTTTAGGATAAATTTTGGGTCAATTAAAATATCATTCAAATGCCGTGAAGCAATAGATTAAAATATCAGACAGATTAAAATATCAAAACGCATTAAAAACTGCGCAATTTCGCATACCAACTAGCATACCCATGGCAACTCACCACTCTTTCTCAATCAGCGCCTCAAAGCCTCGAATAGTCCTATAGTAGGGATCGAGGCACAGCATGGACAGGGCGGTCAGCTGAGCAGTCCGGTCCCAACCGTCTGAGCAGTGCACCAACACTGAGTACTTCTCGGAGCCGACCTTGTGCACGATGTACACCACGCCAACAAGGATCTGACGAATGTGGCCCAGCCATTGCGTGTTCTCTAAGCAGCTCAAAAACTTGGTGGACTCCAAGCTAGGCCAGCAGATTTCGCGAAGTTTCCTCAACGACTCGCGCATCACGTGGATGTTCTGAATGTCAACGAAGGCCACCTCGACGCTGTTGTTATAATCGGCGACAGCTTCGTAGCCGCCACCTTTGCCTCGATTGGCTACGGCGTTGGTTTTCGGCCTGGCGTCAATAATACAGAGCGACGTTGTCTGGCCGTTGTTGTTGAGTATCTTAGCTAGGAAGCGTTCGTCCTCTTGACAGCGCTTACCAGCGAGGCCAACCATGGGCTGGGAGCAGCGGGTGATGGAGGCCCGAGTGTCCCGGTCCAACCAGCTCAGCACAGGAACTCGGCTTCGACTTCTATAAGCGGCGCATTTTCGTAGATCCTCATCGGTGATCTCGGTTGGTATGGCGAACAATTGAGGATAAGTTGGACAGAGACTATAGTCTTTGTTTAATTCGCAAACTTTCCAAACTGAGCCCTGAGTTCGGATGCCTAATCGTTCGAATTCGGACATGGGATTGTACACGTCCCAGCCCTGCTCTGTGAGCTGGGGCATGGCCTTCCAATAGTCTATGGCAAACAGTTGCAGATTGGCGTTGCCAAGACTGCCGCCGCCGCCAGGACGAAAGGTCAGCCGGTGCAACGATTCAAAGATATTCTGACGCGAATTATTCGCCGTGGACGCCTTGCTCAGTTGCAGTCTCAACGAGAAGAAATCTTTGCACGTGACCTCGATGCCGTACTTATCGCCGCGGCTGCTAGCGCCGCCAAACTTCTCTAACTTGTTGATGCTGCCCAAAGGGATGTCAACCGTCTCCTGGGGATTTTTGGCCGAGCTAAAGTACAAACGATAGTTAGTGACTAATAGGCTACCCGGAATGGCTCGCTCATTTAGTGGCTCCACTTTTGAAACG
Organism: Macrostomum cliftonense; assembly: GCA_950096795.1. Taxonomy (NCBI): domain Eukaryota; kingdom Metazoa; phylum Platyhelminthes; family Macrostomidae; genus Macrostomum; species Macrostomum cliftonense. The sequence continues at coordinate 311,510 of CATNEM010000350.1, read as the reverse complement.
TACTGCTCGCTCTCCTCAATGCTAATCTGAGCCGATTCTCCTGGAAGCAGGTCGACTTCAGCGAATTGGCTTCTGCTGACGGAGCCTCCAACTCCCCCGCCGCTGGCGCCTCTAGCTGAGGGGCCGACACTGGAAGAGGATGACTCAGAGCGGCCAGAGGGTGTTGCAGCTCGTGGCGGTGGGCCACCGCTGCTGGCAGCAGCTGATTCAGCTTGTTGGCCGGACATTTAGTAGGCAAGCTGCAGTTGAATTATTTGAATTAATGGGCAACCATCCAAAATCAGTGGCGCAACTAGGGGGGGCGGGGGGCGACCGCCCCCCCCCTTTTCGGAGAAGGAAGAAAAATGCAGTAAGGGGGGGACCAAGCGAATTTTCACGAAAAAGCCATCCGGACCCAAACCGCCCCCCCATCGAACCGAACTCATAGGGTCTGCCCCCCCTTCACAAAATTCTGGTTGCGCCACTGTCCAAAATGGTCAGATATATAACATATTTGATGAATACCTAACTGCTTTGAAGCATACAAAAACCTTATAAACATTTAAAAGCATAAATTAATTATTTACTTGAAAGTACTTTAAAATCAACCTAAAAGTTACTAAGTAATCAAGTATAAATGCATTTGTTAACTATTTTTACAAATCATCGTTTGGAGTCATATAGAAATGCATCATAGTATAAAGAATTTATAAAAAGTAATAAAAGAATACATACTAAACCCTATCATCTAGCCAACATAATAAAGACTATTTAATATTGAAAAAAATATACAAAATATCATAGGGGTATAATACTTGTATAAATCATAAATTAAGCATTATATCTTAAGTAAATAGTAAAAACTTTGGCATATGTGTAGTTTTATTCAATAAATTTTTCTATTTAGATTTGAACTTGCTAATGAAAATAAAAAATATATATATATCAAAACAAGTGATTAGAAGTTCAATTAAGAATTACTCAAAACTTTGAAAACCATTTACTTGTGTCACAAGGGCAGAGCTCCACTATGCACCATAGGAATCAACCAAAGATAGGGCATAGGGACTGTTTACTCTAAATATATTCCTATATATGGCTTTTGAAGAGATTGTCCCTTGTGCCATACTATACATGGTACAAAACTTGCACTTTGCATAAGTCCAGCAGCCTTCTATTAAAATAGTTTTGATTTTAGGGTCATCTAGATCATACATGCGCAACCTCCTGAATCTTACCCGGCCAGTGCGACGTTGTTTAGTGTAAGTGCGACATTGTTTCTGACCAAAAGTGCGACGTTGTTCAGTGTAAGTGCGACATAGGTTGTCAGTGGAAAAATTTGTGACTTAGTTGGCCACAAAAATTTTGAAGGACCAAAAAAAAAGGTCCCGCGAACGATTCTTGCCTGAATCTTCCCAATTCTTCTCCATTTTGCGACTTACCCCCTCGTGTTTTTCACCAATTTTGTGACTTACATCGGCGATTTTTCGACTTGCATCGCCGATTTTGCGACGTCCCTTGCTTGGCAGGCCTGTCACCCAGCCGATTCGGCCGGGTCGGCCAGGTGTTGCGCATGTATGATCTAGATGGCAAATGTCAATGAGCCATCTAGATTAATAAAGTGCAGATAGACCAAAGCCTGATTTTGTAAAGTATCATAGGCCTGCAACCATTAGTAATAATGCATTTACTATTGCAGATATGGGCCTGGATAATTTGTAGAAGCCTGGCAACTTGGTAGTTTGGCATGGGGATCATGAGGCTTTTATTGGGGCCCCTTTGATATTAGCTATACCAAGTATTCAGGTGCCTTCCTGGAATTTAAAATATAACCCAAATTAATACCAGGCAGTCCTTTGGTTTTCCACTTAAAATTATTTTAATACCTATTACAAAAATTTTCTACTATAGCCAGTTTGGCAATACCAAATATTTCTATAATAATAGTAGTTACTTTAAAGGTAATTGGGTGCTTAATATAGTTAGGAGAGGCACAGCAGCATGCTACTCAATGGCTATCATTGCTGATCAATTGGCCAATACCCAATAGCAAAAAATGTTTGTTTGTTTAAAATTTACTTTGTAGGAGTTTCTAAGGGGCCAAGCTTTCTTCCATTAGCACTTTGGTTAACATCCTCTATTGGAAAATACACAATTACTCTGTGTAGAACTATTGCAAAAACTTTGAAAGCTTGATAACTCTGAGTTTGAAAAGTTGAAAAGGGGGTTTAAAAATTTAGAGCAGGAAACCAAAGGATTTTTCACCACTATATTTAATTATAATTAGCATAAAGTTGGGGCAAAAGATTGTAGGAGCAAAAAAGGTCCTGCAAACTACTTCTTTTCTATATCTTCCTACTTACTATACTTTTGCTTGTAATCTCCTCAAAATCTTATACTTACACAGCAATTACAGTCACAACTCATAAATTTTTAACTAATTTGCAACTTACATTGCCAATTTTATGCTAGTAGCTATATATACCAATATGCGCTGAGACCCTTGGCCTTTATATGCGCCGCAATTGTATACCAATGTGCCCCAAGACTATTTGTGAGTGTGGAAGTTTTCCCCCTCAGAGGCCAACTTAATTTCATTAGATTTAAAAATAAATTCAAACTTTAAAATAACTTAAAGCAGGAAATAAAAAAAACTTTCTATTAGTCTAGTTCTAGCTATATAATAAAGAAAAAAAATTGGCCAAATATATTTTAGACAGGTTCAAATGGAAATCTAAGATTGCAAAGCTCAGAAGTCTTAATAGGACTACTACATTAGAATAAAAAAGTAATTAAAATTTTTGCTTTAAATTAAAAAAAATAATTAGACCTTAGTGAGCCTAACTTCTCTAACTTAATATGATAAAAATTCTGACTAGACTAATGAGGTTGTAAATATATTAAACAATTAAACTGAAAGAAAATGAGAAAATTTAAATACTTGACTTAAAAGATTTTTGAGACAATAGCTTTCATTTTAGACCTAACAAATCTCTAGCCGTACCAGGGGCACTAAAAGGGTGCGGGGCGAAAGCCCCCCTTTCTTCAGATTTCAGAAAGTGTTAGGGCTAGGGCCAAGGGGGACTAAGCGAACTCTCGCAAAAAATTCATCCAGCCCTGATCCGCCTCCTTTCAAACCAAATAAAATTCTAGTTGCACCACTGGTCCTTACCATGGGGCAATCGCCACAACCTCAGCTAAAGCCTTTGAGGGAAACGTGGGTAAGGGGATCAGTGCCGAGGCACTCTACCCCGGGCCAGAGCTACCAGGAGGCAAGCCTCGAGATGGCCGCGACTAACTACTGGACTGGGTTTATTGGAGCCTACTAAAGGGTTTCAGCTATGAGCAGGCCCCCACTGCCTGCCCCTCTCCCGAGGCACGAAGCCAGGAGCAGATCTCGAGCTCTAACTGGGGGGTTAAAAAGGCTAAAGCCTTTAAGGGAACTTTCACTGAAAGCTAGCTTCTAATAAAATGCTAATTTAAATTAAATACACTTTAACTGAGTAAAACAAAAGGTAAAAACAAAAATGAGCGACAATTCGTCTATAAGTGTCAAATCTTTTTCTTAGAGACAATTGATAAAATTCAATGGCGGCTCACACATAGGATAATGAAGTAAAGAGTCAAGTAATGAAGTAAAGTAAAGTCATTTAAAAAATAAATGAGAATTTTACTCGGTATGATCCATATTCTAGGCGATGATCTGCCCCAAAATTTTGCTACAAAGTTGTGCAAGGACGACTAAATTAGATTCTAAATTATAATTCAAGTGGTAATTTGTTTTGCACGATACGCGTCCGGCCGGTCCAGGCCCGGTCCAAATCCAGAACTGTACGTGTTTTGAGCTATGTTTTTATATCCGTATAATCGCGAGGTGCAAACCCTTGAAACCCGAGACCTTATGTAAGCTAGAAGTAAAATAAAATTTGACGGCTGAGACTATTCTAACAAGAAAAACAATGGACTGGCGGATACATGTGGAATTCAACGTAAATTAGTAGTACATGCACAAGATGCTCATGAAATGTTTTTGAAAAGCGATCGACGATCTAGCATAATACATGTGCGAGTACATGCATGAATATAATTTATGATGCAACCTGCCAAGTAAGCTGACAATCGGGACAAAAGTATAAGCTGAACTTGTCTACAGCACTTTTTCTCAACATGCACGCAAATACTAATCACATTCAAAATTCGTCACGACTGACAACTTTTGATTTATTATCAGGCCGTAATTGACAAGATAAGTGATTTAAACTATGACGTAACTTGTTAATTTTTGCCGTGGCTCGTCCTTATTTTCCTAGAAATAAGCGCAACTAAAAATGGTAAAAACTGTCAAATGTGTCTTGATCCTGCATACTTCATGTTTAATAACTACATGGCATGTATAACGCTGAACAAATAGGTATGATATAAATGTGAAAATTTTACCTATATTTCAGGAGGCCCCTTGAGACTCCGTGGCGGCACCACCTTTGTAGTTTCGCATGTTTATTCTAGCGGGCAAAAATTGCTTTGAAGCCTCATTCAGAATCCGCCATGTCTCTATAAAGCATGTAATATATTTTGCTTTCATCTTGACTTCGAGAATCCACTTTCCATTTTGCATTTCAAATTCTTTACGGGCCATGATATTTTCCTTTACTTAAAACAAAAATACAATGCTCTAAGTAAATCTTCAGGCTTGATTAGTCATTCCATGCATTGGTTTACAATTGGCTTCAGCTTGCATCTGTAAACACTGTCTTTTATTTCCTCATAAACTCGTTCGAGAGCTCTTAAAAAGTAAGCATTTTACCGAAAAAAAATTTCTTATTATATCGATCGAGCGACCACATGTGGATGCAAGCATACTCTATGTCCTCATTGTGATGCCGTAACTAGTTGACTTAGGTGTCATTTGCACTCAGCGTTAAATAGGGATTGATTCAATGCGGATGTACTAAGGCCCGCTTGCTCTATCCCTGCTCTAGCGTAAAGCTTAACCTCCAGCGTCTGCGTTGTGTGCCACTGGTCCAGATTCGAACCTTTTTTTCGAGCTTTGAGAGATTTGCCACATTAATTTAGGGGAATAGGTCGATCGGCTCTGGGGTTAGTCGCGCTACTTACGCCTATGAGGACAACCCACAAGGTACATACAGTGTAGATTCCTGGAAATACCGATAGTACCCCCCTGTGTGAGTAGCGTGATTGGGTGCAATACTGGACAGTCTCTGCACTGAATTTACCGTTGCGCACCTTGTGTGTCAATCTGAGCTTGCATACCGTATTTAGTGTGCCTGCACGTGCTTCAGGAGTCAGCTGCATGGACAGCAATATGCCTCCTCGCTGACTGTGGGGCAAAAGCCGCAGTTTGCCTGCAGGCTACAGCCTTCTTGCTATAATTACATGCATGTTATATACTTTGTACGTCCATTTTTTAATAAATTTGGCTTGGCAGCCACGACACGAAAAGTTACGCATGTCTGTAGGTTTGTCGGGTAAGTGTTAAAACAAAAATTTTAAATGATTAATTTTCGAATTTTATGGTAGTCGAATCTATCTATGTTATCTCTGTTATATATTCTTTAAAAACTAACAAGGACAAACCATAGGCTCGTCAGAGTGCTAGTTTTTCGTTTATTAAAATTGCGAAGTGTTTACTACCAGAAAACAGTAAATATTAAATTGCAAGCGATTTTAGAGACTGCCACATCATTTTTCAGGCAACAAAACAGAAAAAATACTGTAGATACTTGAGAAAAATATGATTCAAGACATTTCAATCCCGCCAATTTTAATGTTGCCGAAAGGAAAAAAATCAGACAGTGCTGCAAATAGTTTCTTTGATTCAAAGGATTTGTAATAAAAATGCTTGCAGTTGCTTTAAATATGAATCTACGAGTAGAAAAATGTTAATTTGTATGGCCCGGGAGGCATTTTTATATTGGTTTGTAAATTCTTTATTTTTCGCTCTATTCGGCCTCAATCGAACGGCGACACGCATTTGCAAAGACCATCTGAAGCGTTGGAGACTTCGCTCTTGTCCGTAATGCCCGCTTTATTGCCGAATCTGGCGATAACATTTTCAGCGCCGCTATTGTTTGGCTCCCCGGGGGCCCACAGAGCCGAATCAACAGGCAGGTTGCGGCCGACCCAGCGCCATTCTCCAGCTGGCTCCGGACTGCCCGCTGGCTCGTAGCCTCCGAGCCACATTGTCCCGGAGCTTTGGTTCAAAAAGATCCAGTCCACGTGGCTCATCTCGGCAGCGCTGGTCACGTCGGCCATGATGACCAGACCGCTCTCCGACTCGCACTTCGCCCTGCTCGGCCACCACGTCCCGACGCCAGAGTACAGCCTGTACTTCACTCCGCACAGCTCCATGCCGTAGCCAGACGGACACAGCGCGCCCGCCGACAGTCCCGGCCGCTGCTTCACAAACACGCGGCCTCTCCTGGAGCAGCTGCAGTCCCTCACCGACTTGCTGCACTTGTCGAACACGAACAGGCGACACGGACCGTCAGCCACGGAGAAGGCCTGACAGCGCTGGCTGCTGGTGCACAGAGCGGCGCAGCCAACTTTGGTGTCTTCGTGTGAGAAGGTCTCTGCGAACTCGCTGTTGATGCAGAGGCTGCCGTCGATGAGGTTGTACAGGTGCAGGCTGGCACTGCTCAGTTTCAGGCACAGAGTTATGGCACCAACCAACGATAAAATAATTAGGGAAAAACGCTGACCCAACCGCTTCATTGATGCAAGATTTGTATGGTTAAAATTAACTTCTTGCTAATACGCAAACAAAACTTTTGCTTGGTTTGTGTCTATGCAATCTAATTTTTAATCTTTCTGATACGTTTTATAACAAGCAGCCTCTATTTCGTTTCATTTTTAGCATCCAATCAAAGCTATCTAACCCTAAAGCTGCTCCATTCCTTGTGCTACTCAATTGCTTCTGCCTAATGTTCATCATTTCTCATTTTAATATCGCTGATTAATCAGTTAAATTTTACGGAGTTTGAAACCCATGAAGTTTAATTAATTCGCTAATTAAATCAAAGTTTTTTTAATCGCTATTTTCATTCGAAAATTTCTCAATGTCTGAGGCTGGGAGAAGACATCGTAATCTCATCAAAACCAATAGTCTAATAAGCCTAATTGTGGACGCATTCTCAGCAAGACTTCATATGAATTCAGAATCCCCAGAATAACTTGACTAATTTTCATTTATATACCGTCTATATGTAACGTACTTTAAAATAATGCAAAGCTGAAAAAGTCCTCAGAATTATATTTTGCGATTAAAACGACCTAAAATAGTGAATTTTCTGCAGTTTAATAATTTTATATCAGAATAAAACTTAGATAGGTGAATTTGGTTTTAGAGAAAAAGCTTAAAATTTAGACATTTTCTATCAAAAATAGAAAACTTTGCTCAGCATTGAAGTGATGCACTATAGATTCGGGTTTTGCAACGATAAAGGAAAAATGTTGCAATTCATTGGAAAAATTCATCGTTAGATTTTTTGGTGTTTAGACTGATCTCAAAAATTCAACTTGAAAAAACTGACACATGTTGCTTAAAGTAGCTCGTATCTTTCTCCACAACTAAGAAACTTTCACTAGCCACGGACAAAGAATTCTCCACTCGTGACGTCATTGAGGTCAGCCGGCACTACGGCATACTCAAGCAGGTGGCAGAGGCGCTGCTGCTGGTTGAAGACCACCGCCTGGCAGCCGGTGTCGCAAAAGTACACGCACTGCGTGAGTCGGTCAGCGCTGACGGTGCTGAATGCCGGGGCGTCGAGCTCATTGATCCCTACGAGGTTTCGATCACCAAGAACGAGCGGCTCTGAAAATGTTTTTCGAATATTTCGAATATTCTTATTTATAATATCAAAGGCTGCATGATCGGCTGCAAACTCACTGTTGGCGTAGATCATCCGAAACACGCGGTTCCGATAGGGTCCACCACAGCTCTGATACGGATTTCCGGAGCAGGCGTGCCAGCATTCGTGGTTTGAGGCTGAGCCCTGCGTGCCGTAGAAGTTGTTGCACATGCACCATTTACCAGCTTGCACAGCCATGAACTGGAAGCCCCCCAGGGAGCAGATGCTGCCGCAAAGCTCGTTTGTCATCCAGTTACTGTTTACGAATCCGTCGTTGAACTGCGTGACAGCAGTACCATCGACACGTGTCAGTCCTAAATACTTCAGCCCCGTGAATTCTCGCTGCCCGTTATCAAAGTCGTAATAGCAGCCCAGATCAGTATAATGGAATTGCCGACACACTGCGACGGTGATCAAGCAGACGACGATTGAGGCGCTGGCGAATCGCCGGAAAACAGACGGCATGACGCAGGCGGCTTTTAGCTGCTTGAGAAGCTTCTAGAAGCAGATTCTTCGAAATCGATTTTTATATAGCAAATTTTACAGATGAATGCACAGCTATTAAAATGCATTAGTCGGTTCCATTATTTCTGCCATTACCGGCTAAAGACCCATTCGATTGGGAATCTAAAATAAGCTCGCATTTTCCAGTTTGTTTGTTTCTTGCGTATGCGTGGTAACACAGGCAGTCAGTTCAAGTCTTTAACGAGGCCCTAAGTGGAATTAAAATAATTTTTTGAGATCAATACAGCGCATAGTCGCACTAGAGAGATCGTCTCCATTAAATTTGATTGATATCAATAAATCATGGACTTAGTCATTACGCCTATTTCCAGAGCTGAGTAAAAAGCATCACTTATTAGTTATGATTCAAACAGCTTAATGTATCTTTTTGGCTTTTTACTCAAGTTGACTGCCGAAAAATATCCAGTGACTTTTCATTTCTCGAATAACAAAAATACCTTGGATGCGAACCCCAAGCCTAATACGTGTCTGACTATTGCAGGCATTTGCAATCAATATTGATCAGTGACTGATCTCGGCTGATTCTTTGATTGACTTAACTTAACTTGCGCCCCCTCAATAGGACATTTACAAGTTTCAGATTTAGTGGATGTAGGAGACAGTCTACTGCAAGTAGAAAGTTAGTAAAATGCGCTAAAAACTTGCAGGAAAGACCCTGAAATTGCGCCCTATACAAGAGCGTCGTTCAGTATCAGTGAGGTTCCAGCTGGAGGTGAAGGACAGCCAAGTTGGGTGTTGGGTGAGGTCGCCTGAAGACGCTTAAGAGAGCAAAAACCGGTTGCGACAATCCTAGGGAAGGTTCGATTCCACTTTTAAATAGTTTACAGTGTAGATCATCATTTAACGCTAAGATGATCATACCTGCGAAATGCCTACCAATATTATCATAAAATTCGAAAGAATTGACAAAAAAATCTGCGCAATTTAAAAAATCATGTAATGGGGTAAGCAGAATGTAGTTAGTTAGATGTTGCTCGGGGGTTTCCAGAGTTTTTCATCCCAGAAGGTGATCATTACTCTGAAAAGCGGACGTAATGTAAAGTGTTTCGAAGCAGCTCAGGGGAATTTATGAGCTGTAAACACTAATAGCGGTCGCTGTGTGACAGGCGCTTGCAAAACCGAACGCAATCATGACGCGCACTCGGCGACCAACTCGATTGCTTGCCAACATTCCCAAAATCCTGGCTGGGATCTCAATTGCAGCTGCGATAATTTCGATAACAGAAATGGTCCCACTGACATCATTGATGCCTAGAGAGATCCTATAAAGTTGATTCTCTTTCCCGGTTCGTCAAAAAATTACTTGATTGCCTCGGTTGAGAATGATTCTCTAGCAAAGGCAGAGTTTGCGAAAATCCTGACACTCCAACCACTGTCCAAGTTGAAGCCCCAGATGCTTCGATGCGCTAGACCCTTGTTCTCCAGTGCATGACGGCTTGATCATAGCTCGAAATATGGTAAAGCCAGGTAACTAGAAAAAAACATAGTTTTCTAGGTTTGTTATTTAATTTTTTCTTCGATTTCGCTTTAAAATTTGTTTAATATCCACGTGTGGACGTTTGAATCTTCACTGATTCTGCTTTGCATTCTTGATGTCGTATTGTGTGAGCGATTCACAGCTGCAAGTAATTTTATCTCGTCTTTCTTTATTCAATCTAGAAGCATGGCATTATTGAGGATCTCTTCTCTAGTCCAGACACATCTTACAGAGTTTTTATTCCTGAAAAGCCGAATGTTAAATTTTGAATTTTAAGGCAAAGGCACAACCTGTGGATCCAAAGGTTTGTTAACAGCCTGTAAATTTTTCAAGTCTGTCATACTTAACTGATTCGATTTTATGGACTTAATTTTACGAATATAGAAAAATCAGCAAGGTCCTCAAGAACATTCAAAATAAAGCGAGAGTTGTCGAGTTCTCAAGGGGCCCTGCGTGTTCAGCTGATTTTCCTACAAGAAAGAGTACAGGCCCAAAATAATAAAATTGAAAGACTTCTTAGTGAGTTGGCAAGAATATTTCCTATAAATTACTGATTTATTTACGTTAAACTCGTGGCTTTTGTTCGTCATTTTTAAGAAGAATGGATAGCTAAAACAATGCGTCACTTGCTATGCATAAATGGCCACATCTAATTAAAACTATAACTCGCAGTTAATGAGTATGTCAGTAATGAAATTAGAGAACAGTTTGTTGCTTTTGAAAAGCAGGAATAAAAATTTCCCTAGATTTTTAATTTGGCAACTATCATTCAAATTTAGCGCTAAGATGTAACGATCAGGCTAAGATGTAACGATTATTCAAGTGGGCAAAAGGATTACTCGTATTTTTTTCAAAAGTGCTTAAGAAGCTCGTGGTAGAAGTACCAAATACAAAAGCTTAAAAAGGCTATCCTTCCATACCCGAGCGTAAATTCAAAGCACGCTTAAATCACGCGAAAAAGTTAGAAGTAAAATAAAATTAATTAAAGCTAGTATGGGCAATAATGGCATATCCAGTAGATAATGTTAAACAAAAAGTTATTGTCAAAGAGGCGTCTTCTGGCTCGGCGGTCTAGCGCGCCTCTCTTGTGCGCCACTGGTCCAGGTTCGACCCCGCGTTGTAGGTTGGCTATTTTCCCTAGCGCGGGTTCGTGTGCTGGGGGTCACATAATCACATCATTTAATTTGGGGCCTTGTGCACGAATTGGTTAGACTTTAGGCCAGTTGTGCAATTTACGCCCATGAGGGCAACCCCCAAGGCAAAGAGAGTGTACATTCCTGGAACCGCCGCTTGTACGCCCTATGTGACTGCGTGACTGGATGTCTGCCTGTGTGTGTCGATGCCTGTATACCGTATTTAGTGTGTCTGGACACGCTTCAGGAGTCAGCGCAATGGGCAGTAATCCCATGTCGTGGGACGGTTGTTGGACGATGTCACTTGAAGCGTCAAAGTGCCTGCAGCCCTCCTGCAGATTTAGATTTTTAAGGCGTCTCCAGAGGAACACCTGGAGGTAGGTCTGAAAGAGGGCGTCGGAAGTTCTATGCATTCAACGTCAATTTCGCCTTGACGTTGGCCCAGGTCCCTTCGATATTGTTGGTATGCACGGTTGGGTCAACTGGTTCAACAAAGGCAACGAGTGGTTGACAGTGACATGATTCGATAGTTGATTAAGTCATTTTATTTTACCTTTCTTAACTTTTTCGCGTGGTTTTAAGCGTGATTTGAATTTACGATCGGGTACGGAAGGATTGCCACTTAAAAATCTATTTACAAAGCTTGAATGAATTCAAAACTTGCTATCTGATTAAAAAACCAGTAGCACTTATGGTAGGATATGCACGTTGGTCGTGCTGTGTTGCGCAAATCGTATCAGTATCCTGGTAAAGTAGAACCAGCATGCAGGAAGAGTGACGCCATCAAACGGCAAGAATTGGCATGCTACAAGCGTACAATTCAATGCGACTAGATGCGTCACCTCAGTCGGGTAAAAGGTGACACTTGGGCATTGATGGTCGCAGCAGCAGGTTGCCGTCGACCCACACATTGTGCCGCTCCAGAACCGTCCGCCACATTCGCACTTCGTCATTGACTCGAATTGGGGACCTGGGCGATGGAGAGCGTCGGTCGACTATCGAGTTGGCTGCGTTGGCGGCTGTGAAGTCTGCAATGTTTGTTGCAATTTCTTTCAAAATTATTGGATTTTATTGTGATTTCCTTTGATTTACTACTCGTGCATTTGAGGGGCATATATTAAATAAATTAAATAAACCAAGTATAAAACAGAATTTTTAATTACAGGGCAATCAAATATATTTCTTGAAAATGTAGACGATAGATATAAATTTGAAAAATATTTGAGGCGTTACTGATATAGTGGAGTTTTTGTGTCAAGTTTTGAACTCTCTTCATCATTATTCTACGCTCGTAATTAATCCTCGCTTTCACTGAGCTGCCGCCTTTCCTCATCGATGCTCCCACTGGTAGGCAACTGACCTCTGGCAAATTTATCACCATCGTCCAGGCTGTCAGGCAGACGCTGACCTCTCGTCTCCGGCAGGCAGCACATGAAGGTTAGCGACACGGAAATTACAGGTCCGGCTGCAAACAAGATGAATGGCAGAGGAGCCCAAACTGAAGACAAGCTCTGAGCAAAAGTGCTTAACAAGGCGCCGACTCTTGCCATGGTTGAACTCGTGCCAACGCCGACACTTCTGAGCACTGTGGGAAACACCTCCGCGGCGTAGAGCCAAGCCAAGTCGAATGCCATGGTGATCCAGAACTTTCCAATCATTGCTGCGACCACCCGCCAGGTCTCCATGTGGGGCCACAGCAGCAGGAGGCCGGTAGCTGCCAACGACACAGCAGCCAACGTGAACGCAAGACCAATGGAGGGTCGGCGACCCAGTCGGTAGCTGAGCAGAAGGCAAAACAAACGAGAGAATGGCTCAACACCTGCCAGAATTATTTGATTGATGAAGATGTCGCTGCCCAGACTGCCAACACTGAGCGATAGGCCAAAATAGGCCATTGAAACACCGAAGAAGATTGACCATACTGTTACAGTCAGTCGGAATATTCCTAAGCGGCTGAATAACTGCCACACCTGAGCTTTTGTCGCTTTGTCGTTTAAAATAAACGACTTTTCCGCCATGGCGATTTCTCTACTCGAAAATTCACTGCCTAGCGGAGATCTGTTAATCCGACTGATTCGCTGAAGCACCTTGTCCGCTTCTTCGTACCTGCCGGTTGATACAAGCCAGCGAGGCGACTCGCTCAGAAACGGCACTAGAAAAAGGAGAAGCAACACGGATAGCCCGGAGTACAGCAAAAGCTTTTGATAGTCTCGCTCAAAATAAGCCATGAGCGTAAAGATGAATAGGCCAAGTGTCCAGCCATTGTGAACCAGGAAGCCCCATATGGACCTGTGCTTTGTGTCCGTATTCTCCAGGGCATACGTGTACAGACAAGTGAGCAGGCCTCCGTTGCCGAATCCTGCCAGGAGCTGCAGCGTCCAGTAGAGCCACAGATAGGGCGCAAACGCTGCACCGGCTGTGCACAACGACAAGTTCAATGCGCAGATCCAAATGATCCTCAGCCTGCCGAACTTATCAGCCAGAGCTCCGTACAAGGAACAACCAATCAAAAAGCCGACAAAGTAAAAAGTGGTTGACAGGTGGGCCATCCATGCCCGGTCGCAGACCAGAGCAAATCTAGAAATCGATGTCTGCTCAAAGATGTCGCTGTAGAAGCTGAACTCGGTGCAAGGCAATCTGATTTGTTGATCCTTGCTGGAAGCTATGGATGAACAGTTGTAAACCAGCCAGCACTGTTGCGATTCGCTTAAATCCAGGGTGCAGTTTTCATCTCCAACAGTTGCCGGGGTCGATGCTTGAGTCCAGCTGCAGTTAAACTGCATGCCAGCTGCTGTGAAGTTAGGTGACAGTGTTATCATGCCAGGAAACGCTTTGCAAAGCATCATCAGAATGAGCACGGCGACATTGTAGCGACCTGCGCCGTCAAGGTGATCATAAACTGCCTCTAAGCTCGAAAATTTTTTGGCTGTCTCGCTCTGATCGCACTCGCTAATTTTCCGGTTTCTGACGCTTTGAATCGATGTTTCTGAAGCATGGCTGGTTGCCTCTGAAGCCATGTTTCTTTTGATTCGCAAAAATTAAATTTTTTGGTTGTGTCTCGTGATAAGTACTACATAGGCCTTTTTAGTACTTATAAACCATTTTGACTACATGCTTTCTGAGAATTGGCCTAAAGAATTTTTGGCTACTTCGCAAAATTTAAGATACGAGAGTAGATAAGACCCATTACCGGTCTAATCGGCTGGAAACAAAATAAAAAAGTGTTGCGCAGAAAGTGCGTACTTGTCGCTCTTTCGCTCCATTGCAACTGTGCGCTAAGCGCTATCTGTCATGAAAAATTCTTAAACCGATATTAACTCACTCTCCGTGTCCGAGTGCAGCAAAACTCCGCCAAGAAAGACCTTCTTTCCCGGCACTAGCCTATAGTTATCCCAAATGGTCAACTCTAGAGCTCGATTGTGCAGCTCTTGGACGGACATGTTTTCATACTTTAGCACGAGATTCCACACCGGGCTGCACGATTTTTGCACAATTGGAGTCTTTCGCTTTGATTTAGATGAGCGATCAGGCAGAAGGTACCTGGAATGGAGTTGTTGATAATGAATCGTGTTGCTAAGGTTCTGCCACGATCCTTAACTTGCAAGTTTTCAACAATTGTATTAGGTTAGCTAATTATCTTTAATACGCTCGTAGATGTAAGAGTTAATAATTATTTTTATGCTCATTGGCATTAGATGTCATACTAATCCTACTAGTGTAAGTAGGTTGCTGCAGATTTTTGCAACTATTTCAAAAATTAAACAAATTAAAAAATCGCCAAGCCATTAGAAGGAGGTTATGCTCAAAAGTGAATATAAAATAAACTAGAAATCACGCAAAAATGACAGAAAAACTAACAGCTTCACGAAGGGATCCGCCGGTTGAGATCCCATCCGAGTTGATGGCAGATGCCGGGCCTCCTTAACCCAGATTCTGAGTTCGCCGCTGCTGACCACCTGGCTTATATCCGTGATGTTGACTTTGTCAGCTGTGACGTACTTCAGCGACAGCGTCACCTCGCCAACGTATTTGCAGTGCGCTAGCTGGAGCTCCAGCGACGGCACACACCGGTAGAGGCTGTACCACTGCGCTTCCTTGCACTGCAAGTTGCTCAGAGTCATGGGCAGCTTCAGCTCGCCAAGAAGCACGTCGGATTGCAGCAAGTCGGTGCTATGCCAGGCGGATAAGTGTAGCTTTCGCGTCTCCAAGTCCGAGAGGCTGATAGAGTACTGTCGGAATGAAAGTTAGTTGAGTTTTTTGGAGTATCCAATTCTCTGTTTTTTGCTTTAATCAGTGAATTAATTAGTAAGGACTCCAGCATACTTTATCGGAATTAGAAAGAAAATTTAATTTGAGCCGTTTGAGTCCGTATAAGCATGTAGTCAACTCATTTTTGGCTACATTTCGAAGTTAGTTGCGATTGGCAATCCAACCCTGAAAGGTTGCACCGTAATATAAGTCCTCCTCTTTTGTGGTTCCGCTGGAGCATTAAATTGTTCCACACCCTGAGCACTCCGCTAGCACGAGTTGAGAGACAGGGAGAAGTAAGTAAGAAGGCATTTGAGAGGCTGGCGGCATTATTCCTTCGAGAGATGGGAATATTTGCATCCCAGGGTCAAGCATAAGCTCATTTGGAATCAGCCGGCGAATGCGCAATGTGCAGTTGGGGAAATTCCTACGGAAAGAAATTCAAAGAACGAGCGAAGGCCAGACAGCCTCATGGGAAGAGAGAACCTCAAGGGCCGGCAAACGCAACATTGGCTGTAAACGGGCAGATCGGAGCAAAAAAGTTATCTCCGTTGCCATGTTCTCCCTACACCCGATGGATGTCTCCCAAGGGATTGGTTTCCAAAAAACGCGCGTTCCCTTGCCGATAATTTTTTGTGAATCGCGCTGCCCTACAAACACGATGCCATGTGCGTAGCTGGGACTCTTCGGTAGGCGTTGAAGGGTGGTTAGAAGGAACAGAATAGAACTTTCCCTAGATTAAGAGTTTAGCGTAGTTGAACTTTTTGACGGCTTGTTTAACGTCTTCTATTCATTTTTTTCAATTTGCTACAAGAATAGAATTAGGGAAGTAAATTATCTGCTTTATGTAATAACTGCCCAGGCAAAAAAACAAGAGAAAGCTTTCTAGGCGGGAGGAAAATTGCTGGCCTTTCGACTTCTCCTCCTTTGTGACTCCTGAGACTCTAAGACAACTCACGCTTGAAATAGATTGTCGTCGCTTTAAAGCTTTAAAGTCCACTATTACTCGAAAAACCAGCTTACGGTTTTTTATATTCGTAAATAAAGGCAGAACAAAAACAGCAAGTTCCCTTCCTTACCTTTAACCTTTCATCAAAAATCGGACATTGAGTATTCTTCTTAACTTTGGTGCGACGCTTAGCCTTGTGCGTCTGATCGGGCAGAAGACAGGTTTTTACATAGCTGAAAACAAACAAAACATTTTTTGTTTGAATGATATAGATTTAAACTAAGATAATAAACTCGTGTATGAACACAATCCACATAACTAAGTTAGGAACAAGGACACCACTTATTTACCAACACCTTGACCCATTATATTCTCACTGATTATCACAGGGTGTAAGCGTATTTCAGACTTGTTTTCGCAAGTAAAATTGCCCCAATGAATTACCAGTCCGTTCTGCCTTTTTTAGCGTCGCCACACGGCAGACCTCGACACTCGATCACGTGTACCAGGAAAACAGCCGACTTAAAATGGAAATCCAACGCCAGCTTTATTTGGCCAAGGCCGTTGCCAACAGCGACAGCATTGGCGGCACCCGCCCCGTCATCGTAGGTTGGCGAGGGAAACAGGCAGCCGACTGAGGATGCGCCGAGCAACGAGGAAGGCGAAGGAGTAGGCGCCAAGACCGATGGCACCGTCAGTGAAGCGGCTCGACCTAAAACTCCGGGTGCGGGAGCTGACACGGACAGCAGGTCGAGCTCATCTTCCTCAACTAGCATAGAAACTACTGCGTCATCTTGGTCTCTGACAACAATGGTAGCAGAGTTTGCAGGCTCACTGACGTCATCATTCTCCACCAGGTTGCTGCATCCGAGCTGATCGCCGCTTGATTGACTATCCTGTTGATCCCTAGTTGCTGACTGCTTCTGCGACGATGGTCTGTTGAAAATTGGATGACCTGTGGGAAATAAGGCAAGATTGCGTTTATTTGGGCTGCAGCAATGAGACTTGTGAGTTGCGTCATGGTTGTTAAGGAAATTAAAATACTTTCAGTTCTTATGATACGTACTTTGAGGTACTCTAACTTCAGAAAGTAGCTTACAGCTTAAAGCTATCATAAAACTCTGTAGTTTTCTTGTAAAACTCTTTACTCAGAATAAATTACAACAGTCTCTCACCGAACTGGGCTTTGGAGCTGCCGCCGCCTCCATTGGTTGTGAGCGGTTCGGGCCAACACTTGGCCTGGTGGGCCCACAGGAATCGCACTATTTCTGCAATCAGGCAGAGTGCAAGAGTTTGAAACGTAATCAGTTACTGAGGCAGGAGAATTTGACGAACGACTGATGAAGAAAGTCCCTGGAGAAAGCCAATTTCAAGAGCACTTAGAGCTAAGAGTTGATGAGGCATCGAATTTGACGCAACGCCAGCAACTAAATCTGCCTTACACCCCTTTATTCGTTAAAGTGAAGTTAACTAAGGCATCCGCATCATCATTTTGCATCGAGGACGTGTTAAAATGATTTGTACTCTAACTGCTCCTTTAACTGAATGCTTGGGCACTAAGCTTTTCCTGAAATTGACGGTCCAAAATTTAGCGGGAATTTTACATGCTCTGCCGTTATAGCTCCACGTTGTCCAAATGTTTTTGTTCTACTTCTAAATATCAAGATTTTTAAACGCCAAAAATATACGTATAGACTCTAAAGGGGCTATAACTTGTTCTGCTGGACAATTGCGGGCTAAAAGGTGTTGGCGAAAAACAAATAAACGATTTGAAGGTGACAAGTTATGGCGCAATCTTATGACACAATATAAACAGTCCTGGTTTCTA
The DNA here is from genome assembly GCA_950096795.1 of Macrostomum cliftonense. Classification (NCBI taxonomy): domain Eukaryota; kingdom Metazoa; phylum Platyhelminthes; family Macrostomidae; genus Macrostomum; species Macrostomum cliftonense. The sequence continues at coordinate 293,503 of CATNEM010000350.1, read as the reverse complement.
TACGAATAGAATCGTCGTTCAACTAACCTGGCGTTTCAGCCTTTTCGACCTCGGCACCGGATGCATCTCCACTTCTTGCTCGATCCTCTTCATCAGTCGGATCGAACTCGTCGCACTCGCTGTACTCCTCGGACTCCGTGGCGGCTGCTGCAGCTGCGCAATTTTTGTCCCCTTTGCTTTCAGCGTCCAGATGCCCTTCCCGACGGTGACTGCTCGGGGCTTTTAGGCGGCGGTGACGACGTCGGCGAATTCTTTCGTTCGGATCAGTTGGTGACGAGGCCTCCGGCGGCGGTGGACTGTCCTTGAAACGGCGCGTCGATACGCGATAGACGCTGTAGGTGAGGCGCGGTTGGTCGCGCTCTTGCTGAGCCTCCTCCGAACCGGTTTCTTCAGGCGTTTCTGATACGGCAGTCAGGCTGCCTGTCGATGCATGAGAAGGTCAGGCGATGCAGCAGGCCGTCAAATTGCTACTGAAGTCTTCACGCAATAATTACAAAGAACTTGTGCCACAAGGCCTCACTTTAGCAACTAGCAGTTTTTGGGTTGCAACCAAGTATTAGGTCCTAAAATTAGCTTGTAGATAAACTTCGTCAGATGATTAAAGGGTGTCAGTTGCTGCACAAAGCTTAGTTGCTTAATGCCTTAGAAGTTCATAACGGCGTTGAAGCCAGATTTTTTTGCTTCTGATCTGTCATTTATGCAGCTAGCTGCTGTCAATTAAGTTAGTTGATCAAAGAGTAGGAGCATCAGCTTTTTTCGATCGCTCTTTGATCTCAAATAAGGATATTATTTTTATGCAAGATAACCTCTAATACTTTCTTATCTGAGACTCGTCATTTTACAAAAAAGGGCTCTTACCGGACAACTTATCAAACAGTGTGCTCAGAAAGTCTTGCTGCTGCTGCTTCTGTTGTTGCTGTTGTTGAGGCTGATCAGATGCGGTGGCAACGCTTTCTGAGCTGCTGAGCAGGGCTGTGTTGAGTCTTTTTAAATTGAGCCAACTACTTAAAGCAATTTCAGGTAGCCTAAAATTGTAAAAATGTGATACGAAAGTCAGTTTTTCTAAACAGAGAGAGAGTAGTCTAGTAGGCGAAGGCGAAAGACATTTCTTGTTTAGATCAGCTCAGAAAAGTTGAAGCCAAGTGAGTGAATGACAGCGAGATTTCTGTAACATGCAAAGATTGTAGTTTCTGGGAAAGAAATCACTTGGTGTTGTTGATTTGCACTCCTTTCCCAATCCAGTCCGGTTTGCCCCCCAGCTGCACCCAGCCCTTGCCTCCGCTTGCATCTCTTTCCCTATCCTATGGCACTCAATCATAGCAGAAATTCCCCAAACGAGCTCAGAGGCAGCGCACAGACGCATGAAGTATTCTGCTGCGGAGGTGATTAAAGGTTTATGGTGCAAAAGGGTTGCCCTGCAGAGCGGGAAAGAGAGAGAAGAAAAGGATAGGGAAAGGGAGAAAGCATTGAATGCTGGCCAATCGAGAGAAAGTGGAAGGAAGAATACGTGGAGAACAGTTCTTGGACGCTCACTTGCTTAGCTCCTTAGAAAGCGGTGAGCTCTGGGAAAAAAATTTGGAGGACTCGGCTGACCCCCAGAGAACAAGTTATTTGCAGACTTCATAAATAAACTTAGTTTGAATCAAAGTGTTGAGATATTGTCGATTTTTGCATCAGGAGCCAACTATTATTTCGGACTATAAGGAAAATAAAAATCCAAGTATTAAATGTTACACTGAGAATACACAATGCCGCGCTACAATCTTCAGCCTCAAAAGCTCATGAAACCTCGCGCAGTCCAACAACTGTTCCCTCACTAAATGTCCAAAATTTCTAACTTCTTGGAGCAACTTATGCAAATTCTTCAGACAAGGATTATCTCTCGCATTCACCGAATTACACTCGTCGTTTGCACTTCCCACTGCGCAACTGCCGCAGTAACAGGCTAAGCAGAAACTCTCAGTAGGATAACCGTCATGCGCTCAGGGTAGACTTGGTCTGTGATGAAATGCCGTACTTGCGGCAGAAATTTATTACTTTTTTCGGTCAATTTATTGTGCAATATTGTTATTTATGCTTCCGTCCGTTTTTTTTCATTATTTTTCTCTTGAAAACAAAACAGTCTTCGCTAACGTAAACAGCGCATTTAACGATTGTTTATAAATTTCTCCGGTGACATTCTGTCTCACGATTTTTGTTTACAAACGTTAAACATCTGCAATTGGTGATGTTGAGCTATTTACTTCTCTTTCCTTCTTTTTTAGCTGAGACGCCTCTTTTACGAGCGTATTTCGTTGATTTTTTTGTTCGGTCGCTCTCCATATTGGTTCTTGGAAAATCTTATTTAACATGTTTGTGACTTTTGAACTAAAAAAGTTGAAAAGGAAGAAATTAATTTTTTGCTTATCACTTGTACTTTTGTCTAAATTTGAGTGAACTTTTCTGTAACACTGGGAGGTCAATTCGCATAGATTATTTAGTAGTAACCAAAGGATTTCACTTTTCAGTCTAAGACCCCTGGATAGGTTTCTATTGCGTGCTTTAGGCGTCTAAAAAAGCATCAATTCTTGAAACCGCTCATCCTGGATTAGACTTAGCAATGGAGGACGTTTTAGCTCGACATTGAAACATATCCTCATGCTGCTTACAGACTGACCGAAATGTGAGAAGCCCGTAGTCCAAATAATGCCAGCCCAACTGATCAAGACTGTCCCTGCCTACCCTGCACATGCCAAGGCGAATGGGTGCAAGCCGTGGGGACTTAGAGCACTAAAATCCCCATAGTAGGCTTTAGAGCCATTTTCAGCTCGCAAATCGTCCACCCATCCTCCCAACAGCCATATATCCTCCGCCAACGTCAACGTTCTCAATATCCTTCTCCCTGCCACGCGCCTCTATCCACTGCTCCTTCTCCCAGTACGTAAAGCCGACGCACCAATAGATATCCGCTCAAAAAATTGAATTAAGCTTCAAACTAGCGAGTGGTCGTCCGTTCCTTGAGCTGTGTAGCCTGTCAGCCACTGCCACCGTCTGCAATTTAGTAGGGCGCATCTGATAGGTGGATAGTGCGGCGTCCACTACTGCTGCTAATGCCCTGTTGAGACCGGTTTAGATAGAATCCGTCTGAGGTCATTTTAAAGGCGGCTAAAGACCATTTATGGAATTGAGACGGTTATTTTGTACCGTATCGTAGTGGCGCTGGAATTTTGCTCTGTGCCATTATAATTCATTCAGATGCGCTGTGTCTCTCGCGGCTGCAGTAGAGGTTTTATGATGAGCTGCAGCATACACTGTGCGGGCGTAGAAATACTGTTGAGAGAGATAAGGATTAAAGCTGATGGCACCTTTAGCTTCGGGAGGGTGGTGCGTTAGCCCAGCATTTTGGGGGATGCATGGGACTGGGAAATGCAACTTAGGAATATAAATTATTTATTCGGTGACTAGGCTATGAGTGGGAGAAGGAAAGCCCGCTGGCCGCAGAGGTGCGCACTGGTGGCGCGGGACCAGATCCCCTCTCCCTCCCTCTCTCTCAGTCTCGTCACCTCCCTCACTTCCAATAAAAAAGTTTTTCTCCATCCACAAGTCTTTCCCAATGCCACGCTAGTCGGCCACTCTGGCCTAGCCCTCCTGTGACGCTAAGGCGTGAGTACTTTAGAAGTTAAGAATAATTTTTTTTGATAGCAGAATTGCGTTGGTACACGTTTGTATTCGTTTTTGGATAATCCGCGTCAAAACCGGTACGAAAAGTATCAATTAACTGAAAAATGTCACAAAAATAGCTCTAGAAGCCCACCTAGAATAATCCTTGAGTATTGATTAGCTACACGGGACTGTTGGCAACTCTTCATCCTGGAATCGATCCAGCATCCTTGCAATGCCCTGTCCATCTCACTGTGCTCCCTAAAAATTCACAATTCCCTTCTCTAACATGCCGGATTGCACTGTAGACAGAAAACTACTGGCCTTCTTTCTTATCTTTGTTCATCGAATTTTCGTGTGCCAATTAGTGTGTGTTGCTATTGCGCAAAACAAACTAATGAGACAAAAAGAAAAAGCAAATTTAGTGTAATACGAGTAAGTGAAGGATGCAGTAAATATAAAATTCTTAAGAGGTAACGAAAAAACCATTCATCGCTTATTGACGAGGTTCCGAATTCATGCTAAGATTGATGAACTATTAATAGCTTTCCTAGAATTTTCATAGGTTTCTTAAGCCTTACTGCCTCAGAAGACGGGCCAATCTTTGCCACAGGCAAAGCATAAGAAGGACAAAACAAGTAGAAAAAACGAAGCCATCCGAAGCGGCTGGCAAAGTAATCGACGTTCAAGGGGTATAATATGGAGAATTGAGAGGGCAAGAGAGGCGGGGAGGCGGATCCTAACGAGCTACATGAACACAACGTAGCATGAATAAAGACACTGAGCTATTTTCGGATCGCATGTATTGCTATACAATGGCTACATTGTATTCTGGGCAGTTTCTCTGTTAAGCTAATTAATTAGGTAAAGCTGGACTTTGATCGTCATCAAACTCCCTCAAAGAAGGCAAACCTACCTTGAGTAGGACTGGTTCAACGACGTCGTTGATGAGTGAGTTGAGGTGCCAGACATCATTAGTTCATCCTTCTTCTGTGCCCGCTGCTGCCTAGAAAAAGCAAAAATCTAATTTATTGTGCGAGTATGTAAGCACCAAAGTTGAACTGCAGTAGTCATTATTCATAATATCTCATACCTCCGCCTTTCTTTCTCCAGCCGCCTTGTTTTCTCACTTCTCTGTTTCACCTGGACGACAGTCTCCGGTTCCCGTTGTGACAAAAAGTGGATTGTAATGAAATCCGATTCATCTTCTTCAACACCCAAAGACGGCTCCTGTGCGGATGTCATTGCAGGCGTTGAGTTAAGCGGTTTCTTTTTCTAGCAATTATAGCAGCCCAAAGTTTAGAGGGCTTTTTTCAGCGCTTCTAAGTTAGCATGGAAGCGTGAAAAATATTAAGTTGAGACTGTGTCTCGAAGAAAGAAATCTTTTAAGCCAATAAATGGTTCTTAATATATTTTTCTAAAAACTTTTAACAGTACTGTATTGTTTTCTGTTAAAACCAGCGGATCTAGCCAAAATAATTTCGACATGGATAAACTCTTTAAACATTGAATCTCCGCGATTACTTCGTTTGCGCGCGTAATAACAAAATTATTGGATTGCATGACTCTATAAATTTCTTTTAAATAAAAATTTCCACCAGAGATCGATAAAAACCCACAAAAAGTTTTTAAATAAATATGTTATACTATACTTCTTCTTCATATTGCGTGAACTTTTATCGCGGTTTAAAATTTGTCACTTTTTGAACCGAAATATCGCATTATTGCTCAGAATGAGCGTTTCTACTTCAACTGCAAAAGTCAGTTGGTAAAGGATTATCCATCATGTAACATGGTTTTACGCCAATTTTGGAGCTTTCTTCTATGGCTTTCAGCCATTAATCTGGCTGTAGGATTAGATGGTACGTTTTTCCACAAACGTTAAAGAAAAAACTTGTTATATTTTAAACTTAATTAGTTTTAGAAAACTAGGTCACAGAATTTTAGAATGGCTACGGATTTAATTTATAATTTCAATCATATTAACTATAAATTATTTAGATATTCTTTAACAAAAAATCAAATTTAAATTTAGTTAATGAAATTAATTATAATATTGTTATGAAAAAATTCTGTCAGCTTATTTAATACTAATTTAATACCTTGATGCTAAAATGTTTAATCTGAGAAAATATAATAAAAAGCCTTAGAAAAATATTATGGCTGTGTTATTTGAATATTACCTGTTGTCCAAAAACCGATGTAAAAAATCTTTTATGATTTTCTATTAAAGAGTTATGTGCATTTTTAATGCATGATTTCGTTATTTTACTTTTTTACTTGTACTGCATTATGAAAAAATTGATTGCCTAGTTATAATTGCATCTTAAAATTCCAAGAGAAATATTATTATGCAGTAAAATATAGTTAGTAAAGGATAGTAAAGGAGAAGTTAGCAAATTATTGAGTGATTTTAATACTAAAATAATTTGAAATCTACTTTAATTTTAGTCTCATTCTATGGAGAGAGCTACATGAGCGTCAACCTCATAGATCGAAGCGCCTACACAAGCGTCATGCTGCAGTTCATGTCCCAGCAGGAAAATGGCACCCTACTGGCAGCATACGGCGAGGGCGGTTTTCTCCTAATAGAACTTGTCCGAGGCGAGTTGCAAGTCAGCCTCAACACCGTGGCTGGCGCCGGCACGCCTCTGCTAGTCAGCCGGCAGAAGAGCCTCAACGATCGCCAGTGGCACTCTGTGACATTCAATAAACAGGGAAGTGATTTGACGCTTCACGTTGACGCACTAACTACTAACGGAATGGTGACCACTCCATATGTGGAGCTCAGCATTCACACAGTCTGTCTGGGCGGCGTGCCGACTGGTGACACAAGACTGCACACCTACCTGGCTGCCAAGGCCACGCACTTCCGCGGCTGCCTTCGCCATGTAAAATTCAACAGATACGAAATATTCAATGTGACGAGTAACCTGCTGGACAGCGGAGCCGTCTCTCACAAGACTGACTGGTCGTGCGCAGCGGAGTTCCAGGCTCTGCCGACAGATGCGTTCAGCTTCCAGAACATCGCCAAAGGCAGCAGCTATGCAGTCTTCCGGCCACCGAGCGAGCTTCTGGCTGGACGATTCAACGTTTCCTTTCAATTGAAAACGCGCAGTAGCGAGGGTGTTATATTTTTTACTTCCGCAGACCAAGTAAGAGCGTACTTTTACATGGAGCTCACAAACTACGGCATTCTGCGACTGGTTGCTAAGTCTTTGAATAGCGGCGCAGCCGTACGCATTCATTTTGCTACGCGACGATTCAACGATGGACGCTGGCATCTGGTGCATGTAGCCCTGCTTGAGAAACAGATTATTCTTGCAGTAGATGGCATTGTGGAGAGAAAACTCTTGGACGCGGAGATGGCACTTAACCTAAAAGAATCTATTTCATTTGGTGGTGTCAGCTTCTATGAAGAGCCCTACGCACATATATTGTTTCCCAGACGAACTGGATTAGCAATTGAAGGCTGTGTACAAGACATACAAATAAACTCCCGGCAGCAACTAAACTTTGACAATGTTCAGGTGACGCACAATGTCAAGGCCAAGTGTCAGTGGCCGTATCCATGCACAGATGATCCTTGCATTCCTGGGGCCCAGTGCGAGGAACTCAACCGCCTTGACTTTGTGTGTCGATGTGCCTACAATGACGAGCGCCTGTGCAGAAAAGCGCCTGGCACGGTCGAAACAGACCGCAGTGAGTACTTTATCGTCACGACAGTCAATCTGCGCGAAGGTGGCCAGGTCACCCTCACAGAGAGGCACATCCGATTCTTGTTCGACTTTGCACAGCACGGTCTCGAGGCAGGGCAGGTGCTCTTCACCGTGAGAACTCGACCTAGACGCGGCCGCCTGCAAGTCAATGTTGAGCACAGAAGAGAGAAAGATCAATTTACACTGGCTGATTTGCAGCAAGGTCGAGTGCTCTACATTCACGATGGTTCCGAAGAGATAACAGACAACGCAGAGATTGTTGTGCAACTTATGGCCCCTTTGGAGCGTCTTCCGCCAGAGTTTCGCTACACGGATGTCGACGACGCGAAGGGATTTGATCTGAACTTCTATGTTGCCCCTGAAAATGACCGACCCATAGCTACATTTCCGTCAGGCATGCGACTCACTATGCTAAGAAATGATCGATTGCTAATCACACAGAATCACCTAACTGTTCAAGATGGAGACAATAGGCCCGACGAGTTACTATGGAATGTTCGTTACACGACAGGCATGTCTGGCGGCTATTTTGTAATGCGTAGCGTAAGTAGAGACGCACTGTTTAATTTTACTCACCAAGACGTGCTGAACCGCAAAATAGAGTTCCACAACTTCGGCCATGAGAGTGTTCGCGTCCTCGTTAGCGTGTCGGATGGTCGAGAGAACTCATCTGAATATAGCTTGGAGTTTAAGGTCATTGAATTGAATATTACCCTGCTGGTCAATACAGGCCTTTGGCTTTCTATTGGTTCCAATGGCTCAATTACATCCGAAAATTTACTAGCATGGACAAACATAGCTTCAGCTTCGCAAGCAGCGCCAACTGATCTGTACTACAAATTGCTCGGAAAACCAAGATTTGGTAATGTCGTCATCTGTGAAACTGACAGCTGTATCGAAGTGGAAAGCTTTTCCCAATCAGAGGTCAACGCTACCAGAGTCAGGTTTCGAGTCGCAGCGGGTGCGCCTCCATCGAGAGATCGATTTGAATTTGATATTTGCCTACCGAATGGAAGGTGCGCCAGTCAGCGATTCACTTTTGAAATTCGTTTAACAGTGACTGCGCCTAGGATCACTCCCTTGGTGAATCGCATGTTGGAATTGTTTGGCTCAGGCAGCACCTACCAGCCAGTAACCAAGAGTCAACTAAGATTCGCGGCTAGTGTGAACGACGTTGCTGGTGACCTCCCATCAACTTCAGTTAGATATATCATCCAATCAGTCCCGCATCACGGCCTTTTATTGCGATCTCCGGACCGAAAAGTTCTTGGAACGGGGTCTATTTTTACCCAATTCGATATCGATATCGGTTCGATTTATTACAACTACACTAGCAATCGGGATTCTCCGACAAACGATTCTTTCTCTTTCTCTGTCGAAGCTCTACAGGCAACGTCTGGGCCGCACCAATTCAAAATTATCTATCGGCCCACTCGATCATTAGCCACAGGACCTAGGCTTATCAATAACGGCCTGACAGGAGTCACGGAGGGCGGACGAGGGGTAATTTCTAGTAGAACACTGTCAGTTCAGGTCCCATCATCTATTGGATCTTCCTATAGCCTCTTGGTGGTTACTCGTCCTCGGCACGGCAGCCTGCACTTGATCAATTCCAGGCAGGAGATTGTGCAGCGAGATGTCACCACTATTTCCGGACAGAATCTCGACGATGGTCTTATTATCTATGAGCACGATGATTCGGAGAGCTCTAGCGATTGGTTTGACTTCGAATTCAAGCCTGGTAGTGGGACGCTTGGAAATGAGTTTTGGCGAACTTCTCCCGGTCTGAACGGGCGATTTAACATTAGCATCCAATTAGTTAACGACAATGCGCCAATTCGTGTTGGAAAAAATGTACTTTTAGTGGCTGCACGACAGAGACGACTACTAACTCAAGATGTCATATCTTTTAAAGATGCAGACACCGGATCTGATCCACATGAAGTTGTCTTTCATTTTGTGGATGACCAGATGAAGCTTGGCTATTTTCTCGATTCTAGCCGAAGTGTTAAAGTGACATCGTTTTCTCAGAAGCAGGTATTGATGAAGAACATATACTTTGTTCACTCCCCAATGCCAAAGTTTGTCGATGTTACTCAACAGGTGCTCCAGTTTACTGTCGACGATGGAATTCGTCGCCAAGGCAACGAGACACTCGTGGTAAACGTCTCCAGGCCGTACATAAAGTTGAAATCGGACGTATTTACTGCTGTTTTTGGCGGGCCCAGTGTTTTAACCTTCGTTCTTCTATCGAATTTGGATCTGGAGCCCAGAATGGTTTATCTGTCTGTTGCTTCGTCTCCTCGTCAGGGCCAGCTACTCTATCAAGCTGACAGCCGGCCATTGGACACAAACATCACCTACCAGGACATCATCGATGGCAAAATATTGTACCGTCACACTGGTAGAACTCACGAACCTGACCGTGTGTCCCTAGACCTTATTTACCGAACCGAAGCAATTCTAATGGCAGAAACTTTGACGCTCCGCTTAGAAGTGACAGGAGAGCAGGAAAGCCTCATTGTCAGACGCAACCAGGCTGTCAGGGTGCTGCATCATTCCGAGTCGCCAGTTGCCGAGACTTCCCTACTAGTTGTCTCGTCCAAGGCGCCGCCAAACCAGGTGGTGTACTCAGTTGCCCAAAGGCCTTTGTACGGCCAGTTAGTCGACAGAAGAGAAGCTCCAGTTCGCCAGTTCAGCCAGCAGGACCTGATTGACAGCCGTATTCGGTATAAACACGCCTCCCTAGCTACTCAGATGGGCGCCAGTCGAGTAACTACTGATTACGTGGTTCTCACCGTCACTGATGGCTTCTCAACTATCAAGGATCTACGAGTGGAAGTGATTGTTGTAGCACTTAAAATCAACCTTATTGTGGTAAGTTATATTATTGACACGTTTTAAACATAATTACTTCCGAATTTCGCTTTCAATAATTCTTTACTGTATTAGCTGCAGTTGTTTTGTTTCTAAGGCTCGCAATAAGAGAGCCTCTTGCCTACGCCCCATGTGCAACCCAAACCGCCGGTCCCCTGCTGAGAGAAATTTCGGCACCTCGTTGCGTTTTTCGATGCTGACCCAAGATTGTGTTCCTAGTATAACGATTTAAAATAACTTTCGGGCCAGAGTGTTTAATAGGCTCGACTGGCAGCTCAACACATGTTGCACTGGTATGAGTCACTCGTGTCAGATTGTTGCCTTGCACATCGGGCGCGATGCTTTGATACCAACGAGGCCAAAAATCAACAACAGGAACCTCCTGCCTTTGCTTCCAGTCCGTTGGTTCTTATTCGCCTTGCCTGGTCTGCAAGATTGCATCACACGATATTTTTCAAAGCAAAATTCTTCCCAACACTTCGCACAACCCCCCATTCCACGCCGACCCACGGCGCAACTGTCACGGGACCGTTCAGTTCGAGCCATGCTACGCACAGTGAGAAGAACCAGTTCGGGGATCCAGTCTAGACAGTCTCCACTACACTAAGTTCGACAGTTACCAGCAGTCGGACATCAGGTAGTTCATATTCGTCAAAACCCCATTCCCCGCCGGATAGTTATAGCCTTTCATCTCCGTATAATGTTATCGTTAGGAAGGCTTGAGTGCCAGCTGACAGCTGCAGAATCCCACGCAGAGAACTAATATGCAGTATCCGTGCGGGCTGAATTCGTCTACTTCATCATTTCTGCCCTCCAGCATCAGAGGTTATGAAATACGTAACCTGCTATCCTGTGTGACCCGCCGCCAGCTATCGGAATATGCATACCGATACTTAGACTGGAGGGTGGTCCAAGTCTCCGGAACTTTCGGTGCTGCATTGAATTAGCTTTTAGTATCCCGGTAGATGGATAGATTCGTGAGCCAGACTAATGGGGATTGAAGTGAAGAAAATTCTGATTCGTATGAACTTTGGTGTATATTGCTGGCTATAGGAAACTTTCAGACATATCCTTCAGTTCACCGCTCCTAGGTCGAAATGCTGTTTCTTATGCTATGTTTCCCTTCATCTCTCTGCCTCCCCGTGGTATCGTCAGAATTGTTTCCCAAGGAAGTGGCCCTCCTTGACTTGTCTTGTCCCCGCTCGCGTACCTAGGCAGAAAGTTGCTGCCGGAATAGCCGCACCACCACAGCGAAAAAAAACAGCACAAAAAGCCGTGTTCACCGCTGCAATCAGAGTGGCAGCGCTGCATTTTATGACTTGCTTTGCAATTTTTTCCGCCTTAGCAAAACTTAGCAAGGTCAATATTTACAAAAGGTCAGTCGATCTGACCTGTAAAATCAACAATTTCAATATTTTTTACTAATTCCTTAACTGCGGATAGATTTTTTTAAGATTGAGACAGATTAGCCCTAGAAACAATCACCTGTCCTGACCCCATCGAAATCTGTGACCTTCTCTGGAGGAAAAATACTTGCTCCGGCTCTTGGCGTTGTTGTTTTCCTGTTCCTGCAGCAGGAGAAATTGCGGCCAGCCCTTTTCTGACACCAACAGCTGACTGCATCCATTTTGAAATCGCGTCATTCTAATTCTCCCGCCACTCCCCGCCAACCTCGAATCCCAAAGTTCTTCATTCCTACATCTTCTTGGTTGGAAAGCACTTACTGATAGATAGAACAGCTCCCAGTCTACCAAGGGCAGATATTCATGGGAGAAGAACTCCCACTTCCCTGTCCCGACACAGCGGGAAGTGCCAGGACCGATGAGGCAAATGTTATCCAGCGGGCCTCACCTGGTTCCCATGCCACTCTTGAAGGAATGTTCACACCGCAGCGCTGCACAATCTTGATGCTCTTGAAGGCCCTCCTTTAATTTAATTTTGCACGCACAGATTACTGGTCACTGCTGTTAGATAAAAAAAACTCCGAAAACTACGGACGTACGCGATTCCGATGGAGAAAAAACTTGGAAAAAGGACGGAAGCCAATGAAATTTCGGAAAAAAGATTTGTGAGATAAGGCTTAAGTTAAAGTAAACTGCTAAATTAAGAACCACATCTTCTAGTCTTTGGTGACCAGGGGAGGCTCACAACTGAAGGGCATAAAAGTACCCCCCTCGCCCAGTTCCTGCAGCCCCATATGCACTCCATGTAATCCCCAACCAGCAGTTAGTAGAACGATTTGCTCGGCCCCACTGACCATAACTGGGCGGGGTCAGTCACTGATTGAATGCGACAGAATTGGGTGGACTAGGCTGGGTTAGTCTTCAGGAGGCCAGGGCTGGACCCAGGGTGGGGGGCAAGTAGGTCAGGCAAAAGTGGCTTCAGTGGTCGGGTGGGGCGTAGAATCGGGACCAATTTTAGAGAGATCGAGCGAGCTAGAAAGCCCGGTCTAGAGAAATACCAAGGAGAACGATTCACAAATTGCCTGTCTACTGTTGCTGCCCTCCGCGGATGGAGAGAGAGAAAGAGAAAAGGAAGAAATGTCCAGCCTGCTGTGAAGTCGACATTCCTTGTTTCTTGGTCTTCAAGTGCAGGTGTCACGCTGGTGCGCCCTCGACTTCTTAAAAAAGGGGCCGCAAGCTGGCAGATTTATGGCTTTGACGAGTCAGAACTACTGCAGAACATCCAATAGTTTCTAGACATTTTCTTTCTAGTTTTTGGCCTCCTGTTCTGTTTCACCTGCGCGGCATTTAGTTTCCCATTTGTTGCCCCCGGTGTCACTAATAAACGAGGGTGGGGGATTTTTTACAATCGGTTTGTCTGCTCCTAAAGCATTTGGTTTTATTTTCAATTATAAGCCACTAGTCGGGTTTTTATGAACCGACCTTTGGGTTTCGTTTTCATGCCCTAACTAGACCTATTTTTAGCTATAGTTACCAAGTTGCAAAATTGCAAATTTATTCCGCATTGCAGAACCGCAACCTGACCGGTAGCCTTGGCAGTAAGTTGCTAATCGATGCCACCGATCTGCAGGTGAATTTTGATCCAGCGGATCACGTGACTCTAATCGACACGCAACGGCTTCTAATATTAGTGACTGAGCAGCCAACCAAGGGGAAGATTGTGCGAGACGAGTGAGTCTCTTGTTTTGACGGATTGTGTCTTACATGTAGCAACTATACGACCATGCACGAATCGGCTCAACGAAGCCCCCTTTTCATTGCGCTGCATCTTTCTCGCTAATTGACTTTGCAAAACGCGCTATTAACCCATTGTTTTAGTCAATCAATAATGCGTTTATTTCCTCAACTATGAAAATTTATGCTCTCGGCTTTTATCTGGGGGTCATCTTTGACCACTTTTTGTTCCTTGATGTAGAATTGTTCTTCAGTTAACCTTATTGTCTCTAATTTAATAAAACATTTTCAGGTACAGTCCCTCGGAGCCGAATCCTACCACCAGCTTGACGTCTTTCAGCTACAGCGATTTGAAATTGCAAAAAATTGTTTATTTATACCGTGGCGATAAAACCGGCTGGGACCAGTTTGAGGTTAGTAGCATATTGTTTGGCTATAACAATCAGCTAAATTTTCTTTTAAGGTTTCTCTTAAGACGATTTATGCAACTAAAACTTGGAAATCTCAAAAACTTCTTAAAATTCCATTAGGAGCACACATTGACCGCTGCATCAAATCAGCAACACTCTCAATTCTTTAAAGTGACTCGTGAGGCTTCTTTGTGTTCCTGGGAAGCTCTATGTGTTCGCAAGCATATTTTATTAAAATTTATTATGTGAAAAAACCATCAATTCAAGCCCTTTCAATCACTGCCACTTGAAGCCATAAGCTACGAATAAAAAAAATCTGATCAATTTTCGCCCTCAAAGGTCACTATCCACTTTTACAGCAGCATTCATGCGCCACATAATAAAATAGGAAAGTGCACTTGGATTCTTTACGAGTGAGCTCGCAAAGTTAGCAGCTGAGGCTAATAACTCACCTTAACCGATATGTTTTGTATCGTAGACAAATATTGGCTTAGGGCAACCTAATTTCTCTATGTAGAAGGGTCTGTGTCTAATGCTCTGAGTTGTAACAGGGCAGTCTGTAGCATAAATATCTATAGGTTAATTTTGGAAGGGAATTTCACACATTCCTCATTGATTGTTTCTTGAAGGCAGACTGGAATCTTAACTTGAGAAACAGATGGACAGACAGACAGACAGACAGACAGACAGACTGAAAAGCGGACAGACAGACAGACTGAAAAAGAGACAGACAGACAAACAGACAGACAGACAGACAGACACATATACCAGTGTGTGTGTGTGTGTGTGTTTACATGGACTGCCGTTTCGATAGTGCGTTAGGTGGACCACCTAGTTTCTTTAAAAAACTGGCAAAACTAATGCCACTTGGATGCAAAGGAATCAGACTGTTTGTTTATTAGACTTGAGAAGGCTCCAATTCGAGAGAATTTAACTTAATATATTTTGTGTTTACCTGGACCCCGTTTAGGTGGACCATTCATTTCTGTAGGTATAGGTGGACCTATCGATCGATTGTGGTCTATTGAGGGTTTAACTGGACCCCACCGTACGAGGTCTTCAATTACACTTGCTTTTACAGAAGATAATGCAAATAAAAAAGTAGAACTATGACCTTTTAGCTAAAGGCCCGAACAGAATATAAACCGATTAAAGCTCTAATTAACTTAAGAACAATTTTTTTGCACCAGTTGATTTGTAGAATTCAGCACCATAGAAAATTGGTGGCAAAACGAATTGAATTTAAATGTAATGATTTGCGCGCTTGTAAAACATCGTCAATATTTTTGACAGCAATACCGAATTGGCATCAGATTACGACGGGAAACCTACTTCAAGTTACATAACAGTAGTTTTCTATACCTGAACTATTAAGCAATGGATTAAGCAGACAGAAGCGCCATGGAATAAGATCGGCAGCGTTAGGCGCCCGAGGCCTGCCATTTCTGCCCAAAAAGGAGGGGTGATAATTGTATTGTTAGTAGGCTTTTTACCATAGATATTTAGGCCTGGCTAGGCAGTGAGCAGGGTCAGGGGAGCGCAGCTCCCTTGCGGGGGTGTGGGGGCAGAGCCCCCACTTTTACAAACATAGACAAAATGTATAATATAGTTCTTTAAAAGAGAAGCTCGAGCATAGCTTCAATCTCAGCTAGTTGTGTGGTTTTACTTTATTAGCGGGCAAACAATAAAACTAGAAAATTCCGATCTCAGCAAGCTATTTTTGCGGGCAAATAATGCCATAGACATATTATCGGGCACGCCTAAAAGCCCGCAGACCGAAAAAGCCTACTAACAATTGGCATCAGATTAC
Organism: Macrostomum cliftonense; assembly: GCA_950096795.1. NCBI lineage: Eukaryota > Metazoa > Platyhelminthes > Macrostomidae > Macrostomum > Macrostomum cliftonense. The sequence goes on along the minus strand of CATNEM010000350.1, from coordinate 277,911 downwards.
GACGGGAAACCTACTTCAAGTTACATAACAGTAGTCTTCTATACCTAACCTATTAAGCAATGGATTAAGCAGACAGAAGCGCCATGTAATAAGATCGGCAAACTGTGCTGGGGTCCACCTAAGCCCTCTTCGAACTTATCATAGTGTGTGTCTGTTGGTAAGCGGGCCGTATGTTAACAACTGTGCTGGGGTCCACCTAAACCCTCATTGAACTTATCATATAGTGTGTGTCTGTTGGTAAGCGGGGCCGTATGTTAACAACTGTGCTGGGGTCCACCTAAACCCTCATTGAACTTATCATATAGTGTGTGTCTGTTGGTAAGCGGGGCCGTATGTTAACAACTGTGCTGGGGTCCACCTAAACCCTCATCAAACTTATCATAGTGTGTGTCTGTTGGTAAGCGGGCCGTATACTAACAGCTGTGCTGGTGTCCACCTAAACCCTCATTAAACTTATCATAGTGTGTGTCTGTTGGTAGGCTAGGGTGTTGTACTAGCAAGCTTACAGAAGTGTTGCCAGCATTTGGATGGACTCGGTGGCCGATAGATTCGAGTACTACTTATTTGTACTTATTTGTGATTCGGCGCAAAATGATTCTTTTTCGAAGCAAAACTCAGTGGATGAATCGAAAGACACGTCACTATATGAGCCGTCTGCCATTGGCATTGTGACATTGGAGCCCATAACAGATTAAAAAAAAATCGCAAAAAATGATTGTATCATATCAAGCAAATTTATTCTGCAAATAAATCTGTTTCAAAAATGCTGGAAAAACTACTGTAAAGCTGATAGTACCACGCCCAGCCTAGTAGCAGACACACACAAGTTCTGTGTGATATATGAAACTGTGAACTGTGATGATGAGGCAATTGAAATCATGACAAAAATTTCATTTATTTTCGCGACCAATTTTAAATTATTTTTTTCTTTGTGTCGTCATGTTGCTTATAGCAGACGACTCTTCAACTGATGGTGGCGACCATCCTTCGCCTTCAGCTTCAATGAAAAATCAATTTGCGCTGAATCTGCGCTCGAGCGAAGATGGCTCGGAGATGGATGAATCTATCTACTTCTGAAAGGGTGTTAGTACAACACCGAGCTTGTCAGCAGACACACACTATGATAAGTTCGAAGAGGGTTTACGTGGACCCCAGCACAGCTGTTGGTATACGGACTGGCTTTCCAACAGACACACACGATGATAAGTTCAATGAGGGTTTAGGTGGACCCCAGCACAGCTGTTAGTATACGGCCCAGCTTACCAACAGACACACACTATGATAAGTTCGAAGAGGGTTTAGGTGGACCCCAGCACAGCTGTTAGTATACGGCCCAGCTTACCAACAGACACACACTATGATAAGTTCGAAGAGGGTTTAGGTGGACCCCAGCACAGCTGTTAGTATACGGCCCAGCTTACCAACAGACACACACTATGATAAGTTCAATGAGGGTTTAGGTGGACCCCAGCACAGCTGTTAGTATACGGCCCAGCTTACCAACAGACACACACTATGATAAGTTCGAAGAGGGTTTAGGTGGACCCCAGCACAGTCGTTCGATCTTTTCCATGCTGCTTCTGTCTAAATGATTGCTATTTTTGCTAAATGGGTCAAGCTAAGAAAACTACTGTTATGTAGCTCGAAGTAGGTTTCACGTCGAAATCTGGATGTCAATTCAGCATCTCTGTCCAACACGTTGATGTCATTGCACAAGCCCATAAATTATAGTACATTAGCTTATATTTCTTTGCGACTGCTTTTTTAAATGATTTTTTCTGCACGCATCGTATCGGCGCAATGGCAGACGACTCTTCGACTAATGGTGGCGACCATCCTTCGCCTTCAGCTTCGAAGAAGAATCAATTTGCGTTGAATCAGCACTCGTGCAAAGATTTAGTACATGAATTCTATCAGCCACCGATTCTATCTAAATGCTGGCAAAACTTCTGTAAGGTTGTTAGCATACAGCCCAGCTTACAAACAGACACACACTAAGCCTCTTCATTTCGTCGATTCTGGTTCTAGAACCAGAAACATTTTGCAAAGTATAACTTTGCAAAGAATGGGCTGCGATTTAGGATTCGGTCTATTTGTTTTCAAAAATTGAAATTTACTTATATTAACCGTAAATTCTTACAATAGATTTAGATTTACAGGAATGCAAAAATAGTTAAATTTTTTGTTAAACTGCAATATTTCTTGTAAAATTCTGGTTCTGGAATCGCTTCGTGAAGAGGTTCACTATGATAAATTGAATGATTGTTTAGGTGGACTCCAGGACAGTTGTTAGTATACGGCCCAGCTTAACATTATACACACACTATGATAAATTCAATGAGGGTTTAGGTGGACCCCAGCACAGTTGTTAGTATACGGCTCAGCTTTCCAACAGACACACTATGATAAGTTCGAAGAGGGTTTAGGTGGACCCTAGCACAGTTGTTAGTATACGGCTCAGCTTTCCAAAAGACACACTATGATAAGTTCGAAGAGGGTTTAGGTAGACCCCAGCACAGTTGTTCGATCCTATTCCATACTGCTTCTGTCTAAATGATTGCATTATTGCTAAATAGGTCAAGCTTAACAAACTACTATTCTTTAAAACGAAGTATTTTTCCTGTCGAAATTTTTATATCAATGCAGTATCAATGTCAGAACTATTGATGATATTTTATGAGCCCATAAATCATGATTCATGAATTCATTGCGACCAATTTTTTAAATGATTTTTTTCTACATGCGTAGTCATGGTGCTTATTGCGGGTTTAGGTGGACCCCAGCGCAGTTGTTCGATTTTATTTTATGCTGCTTCGGTCTAAATAATTGGTACTATTGCTAAATGGTTCAAGCTAAAAAACTACTGCTATGTAACTCGAAGTATGTTAACTGTCGAAATCTTGATATCAATGCGTTATCACTGTCCAAACTATTGATGATATTTCATGAGCCCATAAATCAGGACTCATTAGTTTATTGCGACCAATTTTTTAAATGATTTTTTTCTACACGCATCGTCATGGTGCTTATGGAAGACGACTCTTCGACTCATGGTGGCGACCATCCTTCGCCTTCAGCTTTAAATAGGAATCACTTTGCGCCTAATCAGCGCTTAAGCAAAGATGGCTCGGTGATGGATAATTGAATCTATATTCTGTAAGGGTGTTAGTACATCGCCGAGCTTATCAACAGACACACACTGTGATAAGTTTCATGACGGTTTAGGTGGACCCCAGCACAGCTGTTAGTATACGGCCCAGCTTTCCAACAGACACACAATGATAAGTTCGAAGAGGGTTTAGGTGGACCCCAGCACAGTTGTTGGTATACGGACTGGCTTTCCAACAGACACACACAATGATAAGTTCAATGAGGGTTTAGGTGGACCCCAGCACAGTTGTTGGTATACGGCCTAGCTTTCCAACAGACACACACAATGATAAGTTCAATGAGGGTTTAGGTGGACCCCAGCACAGCTGTTAGTATACGGCCCAGCTTACAACAAACAGACACACTATGATAAGTTTCATGAGGGTTTAGGTGGACCCCAGCACAGTTGTTAGTATGCGACCCAGCTTACCAACAGACACACACAATCATAGGACTCACGCGATGAGGGTTGGCCGGTCCAAGTCATAATTTATTCGTACATTTAACTGCTCTCTCCACTTCGTTCTTTTGACGCTCGATTGACGGATGCTGCACTTCCGTAAACAATCATGTTTTCGTTCGAGTGTCGGGATGTATTGAATGCAAGCAGGCAAGAATATTTCAGGTTTTAGATACGAAAGGGTTGTCTGTCTGTTATGGTTTTATATTGTTGCTGGACCCGGGCTTAACTCATAGCTGTTTATCTTGGACCCGGGCTTAACTCATAGCTGTTTATCTCACTGGCCAATAGGAAAGGTGTGTGGGTTCAGGCATTGAGGGAAGGGAGGCGCAACCCTCCCCCTTAAATCGCCAATAGCATGTACATATTATGGCATGGCTAGCCCATTAGCCACACGGACCAATAGCTAAACAGTTGGGCTCAGTGGGCTTTGTACAACGAGACAGACTTGCAGGGAGCCATGGAGTTAATCTATTTGACTTTTCCCGAGTCTACTTGTCCGTAAATATCACTTAGTGGTCTTGGCGTTCAGTTTTAAATAATGAATTGAAAAATGTCTAAAGTAAGTGCATCAATTAATACCAACAAAGCGCTTGAAATCTAATTTAGCTTGCGAGCTCTCGCGTTTAAATTTAAGCTTCCATGCAATTGTACCGTTGCACGTCACTTATTTGCATTTTCAACGCTTTGTGTTGAAAACAAACAAAGCTACTAAACAAAAAATGCGTCTGTGAAACAGACAGTTTGTCTGTTATACACACACTTTTATTTTTTGTTTTTTGTCTTTTTTCGGGTTACGTGGACCTTTGCAATGTGGTTTACTTGGTCCGAGTAAAAGGTCCACCTAAACTAAAATTCAAACCATTTTTTTCTGATACTACTTCCAGCGGTAAGATCGCACACACAGTTTCACAGCATACAAGACTCCAATCAGATTCCATCTAAACCCCCATTAAACTTGCCAGAAAGAAATTGTGCGCTGGTCCACGTAAGGGGTCCACCTAAACCGAGAGGTCCACATAAGGACGCTTTCAAACGGACAAAAAGTCCAAGTAAACACACAGACACTAACACTGAAAAACAGACAGACAGACAGACAGACACACAGGCAGACACACAGACAGACAGACAGACAGACAGACAGACAGACAGACAGACAGACAGACATGCAGACAGATATAGAGACAGACAGAGAGACAAATAAACCAGCAGCTAAGCAGAAAGAATAAAAAACAAATAAATTTCAGACAAAATGTGATTCAGTTAATTGTAGCTAACCAAAATAGCTTTTGCTTGCACGCAACCGTTTACTTCCAAAGCTAATCTTAATTCCAATGTTGGCTTCGCGGACATTGCAGCTTAAAAACGAGCACTTTGAGATATTTTTACAGCAACAGGAAATGGTGCAGTGAAAACAAAACACTTTTATTCTATGAACCAGCACAGCAAGAAATTATGGAAGCAAGGGGTAGCCAAGAATAACTTGACGCAAAAAATTTAATGGCTGCCAAAAATCTGGCCAGAGTTTTGCCGCACAACGCAAAAGAAAAGTCACAACTGAGGAAACCAACGGAATGCATTGAATTAGAAAACTGTGGCCTGCAATATCGGAATAGCTGAGGGGAACACGTGGCGGCTGCTTTGACTGAAGCCAACCAACTGGCGCGCGCAAGTTGTCCAAGAGCTGCGTCATCCCCTATTCGCTTCATGTTGTGGAGAAAATTTTGCGGTATGGGAAGTGGCAGTACAAAGTCCCTAAAGTCAGTCTGTGTGGTTTCATGTATTTGAAATTTCTTGTTTCAATTTTTTTATTCGAATAGCTTGTTTCTTAGGAGGGCAGACAATATGAAATTCGTAGGTATTCGCACTATTTAATGATTGCTGGGTAGTCTCTTACCTATCTGCATCCATCGTCCCAGATAGCGAGAATCTGAACTTGTTTTTTCTTTCCCACTCTGCGTTTGCGTTAGTTTGAGTGGGAAATTATTACGCAATCCAAACTGTACCTTACTACATATAGGGAACTATACGCAAATAATGTTAGAGAGAGTGATTTTTTCCTAACGCTCCACCTCGACGGTTAGAAATCTACCAGCCAGAAATACAAATAATCAGACTGATATCTTCAAAATCTTGTTAACACCTTCCCTAGCTAACAAAAATCTGACAGATAGTTCAAAGAAATCGTTATGTAAACACGCCTTGCCTCTCAAGAAGCTGTCGATGTTTGACCTGACTTAAAGAAGGCCCTGTAAGATCTTAGATCCTCTAAGATTGATGGGGGAACGGATTTTCTAATGCTGCGGAATTGCTAGTCAAGACGAAGTTTCTATGAAAGAAGCATGAAAAAATCACCTGAACCACCTGTTGCTTCGTAATGATCTGTTCCTATCAGTCTCCACATCTACAACTTCTAAGTGTAATGTCTCCTTGCGTAATTTTTTATCTTTATTTTCCGTGTCGGTCTCTTACCATAAAAATATTGTTCGCAGTGATTGCGAGGCTAAACCAATCCGTTGGTTTTAAGACTCGGATGGTGTTTCCGTTGGTTCACGGAAAAAAATTATCGAGAGCTAATCATTCTTGTCAGCTATCAATCAGTTTCTTAACTGTCAGATTAGCGTTTTTAGATTTCAAAACTTTCTGATCTGGACAGTTTAGTTAGTAACGCATCTTCGTCAAGTGACATTTGGTTCCTTAGCAATAGAAGCTCGTAAAGTCCAGGAGGGACTTTGCCAGCAGGACTGTCAAAGGTTGGACAAGCTAGTGTTTTTGCTATGCTTTTAAGACGTAAAAATAGGCAGGACTGAGAAAAACTTTGGGACCAAAAAATTCCAGCACTTAAAGAAGCATATAAGTACTTTTAGAGTTAATTTACAACCACTTTGAAGCAAAGTTCATGTAATATATTTATGTAAGCGATGATATGCTAGCCCCCATATTCATGCAATTTAGTTCTGTACATCCGAAAACCTTGGGTCGTATCGAAGGTAACTCCCGCGCTGCAGTAAATGACCTTCAGAGGTGAATAAACACGCATAATATAAGTTCGCAACAGGAAACCAAATTGATGGCATTTCCAACGCGCGCCGAAAATGCAGAGAAAATCATGGCCAACCTAAAATGCCTCCAACAACAAAAAAAACTAGAATTTGGCAAGGTTCGCTAGCCTTCTATTAGAAACAGACACAGGCAAGAACGCAAGTTATTAACTTTATTGCCCCGTTGGTTCTATCTTCCTTTGCTCTGCGCTAATGCGTTTTGGGTCTATTTTCTCTAATAATCGTCTATCTGTTGGAGCCAACGTTTTTTTATTAATGGGCTAGACTTTTCTCAGTTTAACTTTCAAATGCATCCGATATTTAACACGATATATATATCCAGTATTGCTGTGAGTTTCCCATGTTATTCCTTTCCAAAAAGTGACCGAAAATTTTCACAAAATTTTCAGTCGTTATCTAAAAAGCAGCCTTGATTTATGAGTAATTCGATGTTAACACAGGTGTTGGCCCAGTGGGACAGCATCAGGTCACTGCCTGCCAGAGTTCACGTGCACATGTGGGCTCCTTTCGCCTCGATGGCACCTCGACTAGTGGTTAACCGGATTTTGCAAGCATACCAAGACTCGCCGACTCCATTCGGCTTGGAGCAGCTTCGGGCGGAGGACGATGATACGGCGAATCAAGGTCTGATTTATCGCGTCACCAACGTGCAGAATGCATTTGTGGCGTTTGCCGGCAACTCTGAGAGAAGGGTTGACCAGTTTACACAAGAGGACATCGCTGCAAATAGGATGCTTTTTGTGCACACTGGTATGTACTTTTGTGGGAAGCAAGGAAATTAAATCCCTAAAGAAATTTTAACAAACAATAGAATTTGACATTATTTTTTCAGGTCTTTCCAGCTTTGGTAGCTTCGACTTCTACGTCCAAGATTCATCGGGCACTCAGAGCCCGCAGTATCAGTTTTACGCCACAACTCGACCCTTGTCAATCCGAATGTCCGATGGCTTGTTAAGCCTCGAGGCATTTCCAAACTTGCTGCACATTTTGACGCCCGAGCATCTATTGGCCTCTGTGAATAACTTTCACTACGCTAGCGACATCGTATACGAGATTCGGGGAAACGCGGCGCTAGGAACTCTCGGAATCGTTACGAGGGATCCGTCAACGGGCGGCTTAAGGTTCGAACAGACGAGCAGGTTTACGCAGAGCCAGGTTAACGCCTCAGCTGTGGGCTACAATCATTCTCAAGCCTATAGGCTGGGCAGCCACGTTGAGTACAACGACAGGGTGTTGTTTGACGTCGTTGCTAGAGGCGCTCCTACACTGGAGCGACAAGAATTGAAAGTAATTATATCTGATCGGCATGTAAATCGATACAACCAGCGTATGTTGCTTAGTGTGCGACCTCTGACAGTGTTGGAAGGCGGAAATAGCAATATAACGCTCCAAAATATTGACGGCGCCAGCTTTGCTCGGCTCATGCCAACCAACATCCTGCTCTATGTAGTTACAGAGCTTCCAAAGTACGGAGTCGTTAAATTCTCTGGCAATAACATTAGCGTTGGTGACACGTTCGTACGAGACGATTTAGTGAAAGCAAACCTAGTCTACTATCAAGACGGCTCCGACATCGAGCTGGACGAGTTTGGATTCTACGTTCGCGAGCAGACAGACAGCCATCTGACTCCGCAATCGATGAACAAGCAGTCGGCCGTGTTGCCGATTCGGGTAACGCCGGTCAACGATCAGATTTTTCAAATAGCATCCATGAACTCGATAGCAAATGTCCTAAGCGGCAGGCTTATTCAGATCGGTGCAGACAAACTATCAGTAGTGGACCCGGACAGCGGTCCAGACCAGATTTTCTATCGCGTGCGCCGTTCGCCAACTTTTGGTCAGTTGCGCGTTAACTCGCAAGCCTGTCTAGCATTCCCGCCAGCTCCGGAGGAGTCCACGTGCGAATTTACTCAGGCCGATGTCAACGCTGGCCGGGTTGTTTATTTGAACCTGGGAAACAACAGCAGCTTGGATAGCTTCTATTTCTGTGTATCGGATAGCTTTGTTCAGCCGGAGCACAAGCCTTTCTGCCAGACATTTGAGCTGCACATCTCGCCAGTTTCTATCTTTTTTAACTGCAAGGAGACGCTGCAAATCCAGCAGGGATTTCACAGTGCAACCCTGACGCCAGCACAGCTAAACGCATCGTGCAACGATCCGCAAGATCCAATTTGGTACACAGTGACCCGAGCACCAGAGTATGGCCAGCTGTACAGGGACAAACTTGTTGTGTTTAACTTTTCTCAGGCTGACGTTGACCGAGGTCTGATCCGCTACCAGCTGACACGCTACGTCAGCAGCCGAGATACCTTGCAGTTTAACGTTGTGACCAAATCTCGTTCCGCTATCCTGCCTGATCGCCAATTGATTATTCGAGTTCGAGCTGGGGTCAGCGCGTCTACGGTGTTTCTGAACGAGTGCCCGGTTGACAGACAAACTGTTCGATTGACTAGAGATCACATCAATGACAAAAGTCTTAAGGATAAGCTCAGGTAAGTTCTTAAATTGCGCCTGTAATTTTATAGAGTATTACAATAGATAATCTTCTCTTTTCAGATACGAAGTTCCAACTAGGTACAGCATACTTAAACAATCTGACAATGCACGAATATCTCCTGTGTCGTTTAGCCAGTCAGATATTGACGCAGGCCGAGTTCGAGTTGCTGGTACAATCAATCATCTCGGTCACTTTGTCGGACCGGGAATCGCAACGTTCGAGATTGAAGTCGCTTCTCCCATGCCAAACGTTGCTCCGGCTTCGTTCAACTTAACCTTAAGCCTACTGACTTGTCAGGGTCGGAACGCCTCTGAGAGCAGACGAGGCAAAGAATTAATGAACAGCGAGGAAGATGCGGCTAGGGTCCTGGGTCTGAGTAGGACAAACTTTGTCACGCTTGTTCTCGTCTCAGGTGTCGTACTGTTAGCCGCTATATTACTGGTGCTTGTCCGCGTGATTCCGCAACGCTTGGCGAAAGCCGCTGCAGCAAATGGAAGACGCCAGACCGACAGTCAGGTGGTGGAGAAGCCCGATACTGCTGGGCAGCTGTACGGCAGCGGCAGCAACGGTGGCAGCTGCAATGGTGGCGGCTCGGTAACAAGCGCCTCCATCACAGTTGGCAACTCGCGAATGCAGGCCTTACCGATAGTCCCAGAATCGATTCTAAAACCGAAGCCGCTAGTGTCGGTAGCTGCAGGCGTGTATTACGACACTAGATCGTTAGCTAGCAATCATTCGCAGAACGCCAGCTATCGCAGCATTCCTGGTGTCCAATCAGCGTCCATCGGCAACGTGAACAAAGGCCCAGGTCAGCACCACCCGCTGACGCAACCACCGCCGCCGGGTCAGACACTTTCAACCGGTACGCGCCACGTAGCCTTCGATCCGCACCCTAAAGTGGAAAATCTCAGTCCGCCGGCCAGTTTACGCCAAGCCGGAGGCAGCCGATCCAAATTGTCAACTTCGCCCCCTCAAGACAAACCGTACTACTCAGATTACATTAACAGCAGCGACGGTGCTGGCAGTCCACGGAGTGCCCTGCTGCCAAACGCACCCCCCAGAATGTCCAGCTGCAGTCCCACTAGGTATCCCTATCATCAGCAGCAGCATCAGCAACAGCAACAGTCGCCTCAGCAGATGCACCAGCTGCAACAGCCGCTGCTCCTGTATCCTAGAGCGGCTGGCTCGGCATCCATCGCGTCTTCTGCCACTCCGGAAACTGAAGAGGAGATTCAGCTCTATCCGTTGCAGCAGCCCCTCAGAGGGGACGCAACAACCAGGACTTGGTTGTAAAAAAGGATTCCCAGTATTGATGCTGTTTTTTCACCCGACGCTTTATATAAATTTCCAAATCACCAAAGTGGGACTTCACAAAAATAAAAGGATGAACGAATCGGAAGTACTACTATAAGTATAAAGTTGCAGCTGGTAAAGTTTAGGCTCTGAAAAATAATTGGCATGGTCAATCGTTTTTGCGCGAATCAAAGGTTTACGCTCGTAAAAAATAATTCGCTTTTATTATGTTTCTGTTGAAAAATATGTGTAAAAACCGTGTTTAATAAAACCTGCTTACTCTTATTTTCCCTATGGATTTGATTGAACTGTTGACTATAGCTCGTACTTATCTCGGTATTACTCTGCCAGAGCTTCTTATGTCAATAAATTTGCATGAACATTCACAAATTATGAAGCATTGACGATGCAGATTGAGAGTAGTCGCCCACACTCGACTCAAACCTTGTTCTATCAAGGAAAAAACATTTAAACTTTGATATAACTTCATAAAAATTTTTTGAATGTTGTTTTGCAATTGATAACTACATGATTATCATGATGTGTTTGCACTAATTTAAAGACTGATAATCTTAGCGAGGTAAAATTAACTTACTGGTGTTCAAATAAAAAATGGTAAATTCTGATGGCCTACTTGGATTATTTCTACCCATAAATGTGACAAAAAAGTTTTTTACACAATTATTTTTTAGCATGCGAGTGGCGCTCTTGAAACTGGGTTGGTGCCAGAAGACTTGATCCGTATATTTTGTCTCCATAGATAGCATTATTTTCTCTTTTTCTTAAGACTTTATCGCTTCTTTTAAGGCACGATAGAGTATTTTCTAAGAAAAAGGACAACACGACAAAAATAAGAATAAAAATATTAAAATTTTGAAACTACTTTCAACAGAGAGATTCTAATCTAATTGATAAAAAAGGATTTTGCAGCAGAAATAGACACGAAAGCCAGGCCTATCATAGTTCGGTATAATTTGTAAAATTTGGCGCAACAAGACGACAAATAAGTCCACAGGGTAGAATTACTGGTTCTCAATGATTTAGTTTATTAACTGCCAGTGAGTAAAAAGTTTTTTAGAAACAAGTTTGGAAAAATATTGTTTAAAGAATTATTCATTGAAATATTTTAGACTTACATTGTTTAAACAAGCTTAGACGAACAACGCATGATCGTAAAATAGAGAACATCTAACTACAAGACTACGTGGAAAAAACGTAACTATATTCTCTTGGAAATAGAAAAAAATAATAAACGATAAATATAGAAAACAATCGACATTTTTGGTAGCTAATCTACTTGAAACTCAAACGACAAGGCTTCTTAGAGGCATTGTAGGCAAGTAAGTCTAGTATAGGTACCGAATCCCCTTGAAAATTTCAGTTATTTATCATTTTAGCGAAGCAAGTGCTCGAATTTTTTGCCTTTACCTGACAATATAATGGTACACATTGCTTCAGTTTCATCCATTAGTAATTATCCATTTTCATTGATTCAAATCCATCCCATCTCAATCAGTTGTAAATCCTGGCCAGATCTCGATCGGCTTTGCGGCCAACGCCCATCGAATCGGCGGTCCTCGGTCGGCTTGAGTTATCCGCTTGATCTTCGCTGGCAGCGTTGCCGGTCGAAACTTCGTAGGCTTTTCCAGCTGCCGCAGCGCGACGACGCTTCTTTTTGGCCTCGTCGAAGTAAACCTTCTCGATGAATTCGACCAAACTGTCTATGCGGGAGGGCAGAGTGCGGCCCAGTTGGTCTTCGAACGAGTGATCGTGATAGTCGGACTCGGCCAAGTTGTGTCCAAAGTAGGTGCGAGCGACCCAGCTGCTGCCCATGCCGACCGACACCATCACCCTGGTGATTGGGGATTTGGGATAAATTAAGTCACAGAATGGCAATTAATCCGACTAGATTTCTACAGCTCTTTCTAATGTCGAAATGTAAATGCCTTAATAGCATCGTTAAACCTAAAAGCATGATTTTTTGACAGGCAGTGTCTCCAAAGCTTAGCAAATGGATCCGTCTCAGATCTTACGTACTTAAGACGTGCATATCATATTTGCATTGTTCCATGCATTTGTTAAGCAGAAAACTGTAAAGAATATACTTTCACCTTACCATGCAAGCCTGCATCCTAGCTAGCTACGTGCAAATATCGAGCGGCAAATGCAGCAAAGCTTCTGGAGCAAGGCTAGGAGCTCCGATGAGGCAGCAAACATGCATCCTGAGCTTGTCCTCAGCCACAATTTCTCTCTATCCCATCTATAGCTGTCTACGTTCTTATCAAGTCTCTGGCTGCAAGGCACTGCCAACCAAATCTAGCTAAAGCCTAAAGTGCTCTTCATATCTTCCCCTGCTGTTTGCTTATACTATCTGTTTTTAGCCAGCCTCAATTTTTAATATTTTTTTACAGGACTGACTACCTGCTCCCAGTAGAAGCATTATCGATGTGAAGCTAGTCAGAATGGAATCCACTGTTTCACTTCAGTAAAGCTAAAACACTCAGAAATGAATTTACAGTATGTTTTTACACAGAAAATTTATGGAACATGGAATTTAATATTAACGACTAGAATTTCCTGATAATTGTTAGCATTATATCTAAAAGAACGTTCTTAAACCTGATATTGCTCCAGGGCTCTGTGTAAGTTCCCAAAGCAAACTTACTTTTGTAAAATGAAGTCCAGCATTTCGTGCTCATTCTCCTGCTTCTCAACATCGTCGCGAACCTTGGCGAAGGCCTCATTGAGTATGGCGACGAACATGTTCAGCAGGATGAAGATGATAAATATGGTGTAAGCGGAAAAGATCGCTGGTCCTATGATTGGCTCCGCAATGTACAAGTCGAGGAATTTGAACTTGCCCAGCGCAATCTGCATGAGCTGCTCCATGGTGTAGATGAAGGTGCTATAACCGAACAGCTGATCCATAAACACCAGGTAGAAGGTCTGGATAAAAGCGGCAAATATGATGAAGAACATGAAGAAGAACTGGCGTATATCCACAGCGGCAACTCGGATAACGTCGCCAAGCATTCCCATTCGCTTGTTGAATCGCAGCAGTCGGATGAATTTCAGGGTGGAAACGAACACAATGAATGCCGTGAAGTAAGTCAGATACTCATTCCAGAAGGCCACGTACTGGAAGTTGAGGTAAACATTTCCTCCGTATTTCTTGAACTCAGAAGTTAGCTGTGTCGTCTCGTAGAGCACATACGCGTAAGCAATAATGCTAATCATGGAGCCAATTAGAATAAACATTTCCGCGATGTTCCATATTTTAGTGAAGTACTGCAGCCGCTCTTTGTAAATGTTTCGAGCCTCTTTTACCATGTAGCCGACTAGAACAAGGCAGAATATTACTTGACAGGCAATTTCAAAGCCTTTTACGCCCGAAACAAGAAAGCTGAGCAAATTAGCAGCCTGGAACCGGTAGACACCGACCATGCCACCACTGCCTTCAAATTCGAAAACAATAGTACCAATGCCAAATAGATTTACGTTAGGATTGTAAAATGCTAACTCAAGGAAAACGGCTCTAGTCTGTTTGTCCAACCACTGCAGAGTTTTTAGCTCGGCGATGTTTGATCGGATAGTCTTTAAGGATCCTCGAAACTGAAACACGTAGCCTCCAGACGAGTACGTGTGTATTCGAGCCATGTAAGGCTTGAAGCTCTTCAGCTGCGAGCCGCTAGTGTACCTGAATGCTTCGTATTGTGGCAGCGAGGTCGTATTCGGATTGTATGGCTTCCATTTAGGATCGTAATTGCCTCTGTCTTCGTCCGCAAAGCTATAGGTGCTGATGCAGTTCTTGACTAAATATCGAACGCTGGGCTGTACTGAGCAGGTATTCAGCCTATTGCGCTTCTGTCGCATGATGGCATAGCCAACTAGTCTGCCAACCCTGTCGCCAGTGTAGCCTCTCTGAAACAGCGGCGGGGCACCGTTGTACCAGCGATCGGCACGTATACCGGGAATAAATGTGCCCTCGAGCCACTGCCAGAATTGGGCCTCGGTTGAAATTCCAGGAATACCCTCGCCAGTAGCGTTGTCAAGTCTGGGTAGCAGTAGCCGCTGCATTTGAGATTTCATGTCGAACAGATTCGGGTCGCGGAAGGCAAAGGTGACGAGGAGTAGTAGTAGGTAAAACAGAAAGTAAAATATTATTTCCCTCAAGATGTCAAACATTTTCTTTTCTTTCAATCGTCGCTCCCTAGCTCGCTCCAGCAGCTCAGCATTCGGCGGCTCTATACCAGTCTTACGTTGACGATCGAATTCCTGTTCGTCGTACATCCACTCTTCATCGTAGCGCAGTCCGTTGCGTTGACCGATTTCATTCAAAACTTCTTCTTCGTCATCCAGAAACTCTTCCTCCTCGTTGCTGTTCTGCTTCTTACACAGTAGGGCAAAGAAAACGGCTACTAGTAACACTTTAAGTGGCTGGGAGAGCATTACCGAGGCAAAGAATGACACAAACAGAGATGAAATCCATTTCTTACAGGTCTCGTCACCAAATTGGATGCCGTAGAAGGTTGTAAATACAGCAGATGTAGCTGTGCCGACAATCAAAATGGTCCAAGAGATTATACGAACCCACCAGGGAAATCTTAGCGGCCTCTTTGGTGGCTTGCTTTCTTCGGCACCGACGTCTACGTTAACCTGCTTCGAGGAGGTGGAATCAGAGGGCTGCAGTGGTTTTGTCGGCGCATTTGATTTTGTCTGTTGCACTTCGTATTTGGCACTCTGATCGGAATGCCTGAAATCATCGGCGTCAGAGCCGTCGAAGTGGTCCTCGATAGCTCTCTTTAACTGGTTGATGTGTCCTACGCGCAGTCGGGATCGACGGAAAAGTTCCATGACCAGGAACAGAGGTACGAAGGTGATGATGTTGGTGACCACACCGACCCACACCATGCGAGGAGTCAACGAGAAGGGTCCAATATTCAGTCCGCTTGTTGCCGAGGCTTTGGTCGGTCCCTCCCGTTGGTAGAACATGCAGGTGGTCACCATGGTTAAAAATAGGAGGAACAAACAACAAGCTACGCGTTCGACTCTGGTGAACCGAGACTCAGGAGGTCGCGCCATTACAGAGAGCCAAAGATGTCCGTCAGTTAGGTCCTTCTTTGTCTGAGTGGAGAACATGTAATTAAAATCTTTCAGCTCTTCAAGTCCTGCAACAGGAACAACCCGGTCTACGACGCCGTCATCTTCCTCAACTGCAAGCCAGCGATTAAGAACGAAGTGATAGCGTCGGCGGGTCTGTAGGTCGATGACAACGACGCTGTTGCAGTACCAGGAAGCACTGGAGCCTCTGCCGCTGTTATCGTGCCATATGCGAAGATAGTTCAAAGCGCCGAGAGGTCTGAAAATGAATGCTTTAATGTTTTGAAACTTGAAACCGAAACGATTATAAAAGCGTATCAATGCGGAAGTCGCTTACCGTTCAACAGCCATCAGAAAGCGGTCCACGCAACCACGTTGCAGTACCTTTCTCTTTTTGTCTTCCAGAGGTCGAATATCTGTCTCGTCGCGCTCCCCACTTAATATAAAATGCACCTTGGATTCAGTTCCAGCGCCGCGTCTCATGCCAGTGCTGACCACAACCTCGTAAAGGTACTTGTGCTCGGGATTGTTGTCGTAAAGTGGCGTTACACCAAGCTGGAAACAGAGCAGATGAGGTTAATTCGTAATTTTTTATATTGTGTAAAATCAAATTTCCCAGAAAAATTTTCTTGCCTTTTCGAGATCTTTTTTGTCTCTATGGCGAGCCCAGATAAAAATAAGGGTAAACACAACCGCTATGACAATTTGGGTTACGAACAGCGTTGGATTCTTGGTAAAGTCGAAGTTAGAAAACACGTAGCTCCAATCGATAGTATTTGGCGGCTCAACCCATCCACCGGCAAACGAGGTTAGATGAGTGCAGAGACACTGGGTGGTGCGCACAGTCGTCATGTTGCCTACTGTGCATCCAGACGTGGTCCAGGCAGCTTGGTTGGGTCGGACGGCGTAGCAGCTGGCGCTAAATATGCGAAGCTTGTATTTGATCGTAAACTGCTTATTGTAAGAATATGGAACAGGTGGTCGGTTAGTCTCCGTGTACTTATTCCATTCACTTTCCTCCAGCTCTCTTACACCAAATTTCACTTTGTTTACATCCTTGTCCCAGTCGGGAGCCTTCTTGCGAACATTCGATTTCGCTTTCTTGAATTTATCATTTGAAATGAAGAAAGTAAACGGGTCTGGCTCGCTAGCGCTTGGCTTTTCAGTGCAATAACGAGTGTGTGTTGGTATCATGCCCCACCAGTCAAAGCCTTCGTTTTTATCCATCAAAGAAGGCGGACGCCACAAGCGACCAACCACTAGGAACTGACGACACTTGGACACACCGACCGTGAAATTTTCAAACTCTAATTGAAAATGGACTGATTGGTCTTCGCCAGTCAGTTGAAAGTCATGCAGAATCAATTTCTGATAGACAATTTCGTTTTTCTCAAAGGGGCCGCTGGCGGTACCGGGCACTTCGATACCCTCAGGTATGCGCGGTATAGGTTGAGTAGGATTTGGGTCAGTAAACCTCGGCTCAGCAAACGTCGGATCTTTATTGATGTTTATTTCGAAAAAGTTACTACTTCCGGTGTTACCAATACGAATCTCTTTGCCTTCTTTGTCCCTGAAGTTAAGCGTCACAACCTCCGCACTGTTCGGAATAGCACAGTCACCATTGTTAATCGGCACTTTTACGTAGGGATTTGTTGGCACGGCGAATGCTGTCATTGCGATGGCACTGTTTGGACCCGTGCACTCGCCGCTTTGAATTCTGTCTCTAGTTAGGCTGCAAAGGTCGTTTGGCATTGAGATCCTGGATCGACCTGTGGGAATCTGAACTCCACTGAGGCTGCCAGGACTGGTATTCTTGATCACTAGGCTCAACTGCGGAGTCACTATCGTCATTGGTTTGTCGCCTTGGACCTGCTTGGTGGCGAGCAAGCCAGTTAACACTTCCAAGGCCACCATACCATCGTTGCTAACCTCCGTAGACACCTTGCCCTGCACAATGCTGTTGGTTTCTTTGATGAAGCTCAAACCGGCTTCGGCTGGTGATTTACTTTTCATAAAGCCTGCGCGAGGGGACTCCCAGTCTGTGTCGTACTCGTACGTGTCCGTGTGCATTGAATCCGTGATGTCGCCGCTGATGCCCCAGTTCACTTGTGCGCTGGCAGCCTGCGGGTCACGTGGTTTTCTGAATAGAAATCTGAGCCGTTCCAGCATGTGTTGCTTGTTTAGTATCATGATAACCACCAAATAATCTATAAAGCTAAGACGAACAAAATTTAGAACGAAATATAACTTAGCCTGTCTGATTTCTAGGCAAAACAATCTATAAATTCACATAAAGTTCATTGTTTATTACGAGCTACAAGCAATCAACGATTGTCTTACCGCCATGGTTTGGGACAGAGTGGTGATCAGCGGCTTAGCCAGGGCCTCCATCTGCTCCTTAGAAACCGAGTCACTGATGGAGCTAACTGTTGCGACCATCTCCACGGCCTTGTTTTTGCAATTAATCTGAGAAATTCATATGTCGTATTATTTGTACTCATTTGCATTTCAAAATTGTTCGAGAGTCGAAATTTGAAGAGGAAAAATCTTAAAAAATTCATACTGACATTCCCATGTATGGCAATTGATGCGTAGGAGAGACTAAGTTAGGCGAAATCTACTTTTTTGTTTTAACATCACTTCCGAACAAAAGCCAGTAAGAAAAGAAGTATTATAGATGCAATCCATGAATGGAGGGGAGAGAAGAGTTCTATTGTTCCCTGTCACGCTCCAGAGGCTTCGATGCGTGACATTTTTAAGGAAAGCTCCCGCTTAGCATGTCAAACAACTAAAAAGTGAAGCTCAGATCTATTTCCGCCTCTCGCCTCTATTTTTTTCTCCTCTTCCCCTTGCCTGTATAGCACAATAAGACTCTTTCTGATGAGCCAGTAAAGAAGGATTTTGGTTGCCAATGGAAACCAAGAGTAAATAATTGAAAACATTGTCCCAGCTGTTTGACGTGGCACCCGGAGTAAATAAAAGCATTTGCTTCAAACAGTTTACCGAGGATCAATAATAGATAGAGAAGTACAAAACACTAATGTTTAATTTTAAAAATCTAATTTTTCCCAGTCACGCATGGGCTTTCAAAAATAAGTTTTAAGCTGACAGCGCCAAACCTGAGCGGTTCTCGGCAGATCGTCCATGCCGGATGTCATGCTCTGCATGCTGGTCGCAACCAGCTCTACCTGTTTAGCGTCGGCGGTTGTCAAAGTTGACAGGAAGCCGCTAAGCTTTTTGAAGACCTCGGCTCGCTTATTTCGTTCCTTCTGATAGGCGGCCTGAACGTTTGGCGGTAGAGCCTCGATTTTCTATGAAGAAAGGGAGGGAGCATGGACTGAATCAACAAAGAGAAATTTTCTGTACTAACGCATCGATGCAAATGACAAATGGTTAATTTGCTCCAGTGCTGGAAAACATTTCCGCCTTGACGTTAGCAGAAGCCAATTGGAGCTTCTCCGGTATTAACGAAAAAGTTTTTACGTGCTTTTCCAACAAACGAAGTGACTAAAAAAAGTTCCGGACAAATAAACTTTAAACTTCAAACAACAAGAGCACCAAAACGTGGGCAACAAAATGGGCGAAATTGACACAGTAGGTTTGACAAATTGGATGATTAATTCCGGTTATTTTCTCTGCACAA
Organism: Macrostomum cliftonense; assembly: GCA_950096795.1. Lineage (NCBI taxonomy): Eukaryota > Metazoa > Platyhelminthes > Macrostomidae > Macrostomum > Macrostomum cliftonense. The sequence goes on along the minus strand of CATNEM010000350.1, from coordinate 258,706 downwards.
AACTCCAGAAATTCATCGCGCGCAAACATTTTCTAACAAAGCAAACATCGACCGAAAATTAGCTTTTTTACCTTGATTCCACCGCCCTGCAAATTAGGAGTTTAAAATCATAAGAATATAAATTGTGATAGTAAAACAAAATTATGCACGAGAGCCATAATGAGAGTCGTCTTGCAAATTATGAGAGATGTGAATCATTGCATTATAAGTATTGAAGTGCCGAAATTCTAGCAGTAAAATAAAATATAAGCACTTAGGCATTATTAAATATATTCACTCTATTATCATAATTGTACTCAGCTGGCATGAAAAACAGTCTAAAAAATGTAAAGACTTTTAATTTTTGTTACTTATGGCTCACCTTGTCCGTCTAAAATGAAAATGTTCATCCAAATTATTTTTTATGTTTCAGATAGCCGAAGAAAACCCTTAGCATTGCTAAGGAAAAGTGATTCAAATTAACAAAAATTATAAAATTTTCTCATCAGGGGGAGGAGCCGAGTGGCTCGGCGGTCTAGCGCGTCTGCCTTGTGTGCCACTGGTCCAGGTTCGACCCCGCATTGTAGGTTGGCTATTTTCCCTAGCGCGATTTCGTGTGCAGGGTCACATTAATTTGGGGCCTTGTGCACGAATTGGTTGGGCTATGGGCCAGTTGCGCAATTTACGCCCATGAGGGCAACCCCCAAGGCATAGAGAGTGTACATTCCTGGAACTACCGCTTGTACACCCCCATGTGAATGCGTGACTGGGTGCTATTCTGGATTTCGGCTGTGCACCATACGTCTGTGTCTATGCCTGTGTACGGAATTTAGTGTGATTGAACGCGCTTCAGGAGTCCGCGCAACGGGAAGTAATGCCCAGTCGCCGGCTGTGGGACGATGTCGCTTCAAGCGTTGTCGCTTACAGCCCCCAGCAGATTTTAGCTTTTTATTTAGCTTTTTAATGTCTACATCGTCATACTCAAATAAGTTGCAATTAAAACGAATCCAATTTTGTTAAAACCTCACCCGCTCGCCATTCTGAGTGCCGTCTCCGTACCCGCTGCCGGTGGTGGTGACGGAGCTGGATCCCGTTAGCTCTGCAGAGGAATGTAAAATTTCGCTTTGTTTCACTGTTGCTAAGCTACACATTTGCGAGCGTAGGTAGGAGAGTAAAGAAGCTAAAAATTCTCACGAGATATCACAGTTCGACTGGAATCAACTACTACGGCTGCAAGGTTCTGCAGCTCGCTGCAAGTGTCCTGTAGATCGCCTTTGTTAAGAGTTTTCAGTACGGGCGCATTGCCGTTCAGGATGCTGTTGATTACAACTTCGGTGCGTTCCAGGCTAGGTTTCGTTAGCTGAGGATGAAATTTCATTGAGACTTCAAGGTAAATTTTATTAAAATTCTTTGATGATAAAGCATACAATTTTACTTACCGTTATCTGAGTAAAGTTCGTGCTGATAGAAGCTCCATAGATGTCCGAGACAACTACCCGAAGGGTAACAACACTAGCCAAGAAGGGAATCGGTCCGATAAAAACTGGCTTTCTATTATAGCCCAAAAGCAGTGAAGATGTTGCACCATTGGCTTCTTTTACCACTGAAATAAAAGATTTTCAAATCGATAAATTTGTACCATTTAGTGAAAAATATCATTGTGTTTGAGTTTTAGCCCAATTGTCAGTGCGTCGAACTTATGATCAGAAGGTCGTGGGTTCGAGTTTCAGCTCTAGGAGACAACTTTTTCCCTAAAGCAAGTGTCCTAATCCATAAGTCCACCCAGCTAAGATTGGTACCGGTGTGAGCTGACAGAAGTTTGGGTGTGTTACGCCCCTTCGATCTCGAGCCTTAGCCGATGTACAGAGCCCTCGGATGCGACTCGCAGCTAGTAGTGACTGTGCCGTGAGCTCAGCTTTATATCTGGTCAAAAGGTGTCTAAATTATTTATTTTGCCATGGTAAGTTAAACTCACAAAAGAACTTGTATGAATCGATGCCGTCCTCGTCACTGTAACCGGAACAGGTGATGTTGAAGCCAGATGTACCGGCCTCACCGCTAGTTGCATTGCTTATGCAGGTTCCCTCAGTTGGTAGGGTGTTTGTGAACAACTGGATGCAACTCTCTCCTTCGTATTCAGAGCCGCTACCAACATTAAGGCACACTCGATACCTTCGCGAGCTCACATTTTGAAACAATCGCGGGCTCAATGAGACCTCGTTGTTTGCTACGCCTGCCGAGGGCGGCGTTTCGGAACATACAAGTTATGGTGAGTATTATCGTCAATGAAGAAATATTTAGAAATTCATACAGCACCTACCCTGAACAAATTCCGACCGAACACTCGCATCCAGGTCTGTCCAGACCTTGGAATCGTTTAAATATTTGATCTGCCAGCTAGCCGTCCTGCAAGCAGCCGCATTCTCACTGGAGCTACAGTCACTCGACAGCTGGACGGTTTCCGACGGATTGATAATTTGATATTCTGTCATGGACGCTACTCTGCGGCAGGCTGACTTAAACCGGCATCTGAAAGCTCAGGTACGTTCATCAAAAAATTTCTTCTAAAGGAAAATAGTTGATAAAGCAGACAGAGCAAGCAAAACTACCTGATTCTAACAGTAGCCGGCAGAGCGTCAACCATTTTAATTCGAATCGTTGACTTGCCTTTTCGACTACCCTTAGTACCCTGCACTTTAAAAATATAAGTAGAATTTGCGAGCAAGTTCCGACCGTCAAAGCAAAGCTCTCCAGAGCCACCATTAGCGACCATTCCCGGGGGTGAACCGAAGCAACCAACGCTACTTGGCGTGTATCCAACGAAATTAAAGCTGTCTGGCTTCGGAGTCTGAACGGGACTATCGCTGTTGTCAGCGGGCTCAGTCTCGCCGTCTTGGTAGCAATGGAAGATCCAGTTTCCAATGCCCTGGCTGTCTGGACTGGTTGAATTGACGTCCGGATCTCGGGAGTAGAGTTTTGGTTGCAGGCAAACTCGACGCCTCGTGGACAACTTGACTTCGCTCATTGCACCATCGTTCACAGCGACAAACAGAGGAGAGCTGCCGACTCGAAGGTACATCGAGGTTGAATTAGCGAACTCCTCAATCGTGATGGAAGTATTCATCACTACTCGAACGGTGATCTTGTATAAGCCAACTTCTAGGAACAGTTTTGGCAGGGCCAGAATGGTATTTCCTGAAGTCGGAAGAGCCGTCACATTTACGGTGCCAATAACGCCAAAGCTAGTGGGATCCAGTTTTTGAACGAACCATTCTCTCTTGTTGCTCAGAGTGAGTTCGCACGGTAAGTCGATGATACGACTCTCGATAATGGCGGAATCCGATCGTAGGATTTCCCTCGCAAAGTCTGGCGAGTAGTGACGGGTGTCGGCAAATACAACAATAGGAGGACGGCACTTGGCTGAGGAAACGGCCAGTGTGCCAGAGAACGACGAGTTCGTGAATTCGTTGCAGGTGAAAACATTCAATTGGTATGTACCGCGTTTGTTGTAAACAATATTGAAATCCAGTCGATTGTTTGTCACAAGAGCTCTGGTGTACTGATAGGTATTGTCAAATGTGCTGCCACAAGTGGAGTTGCAGTTGGCTGGCCCGTAGACATAGCGGTGCTCAGGTAGACCTAGATCGACGAAAACGCAAGTATCGTCAGATAATACATCCCAGACCAAGGAGACGGACCGTGACTGCTGTGGTTTGGTAATTCCATCATTGTCAACCATTCGTCCGCGAACTATCGATCCTCCAACAGTGATGTTCATGGTGACGGTCGCATTGGAGACTGGATTCCAGGCAGTTAAGGTGACTTCGAACGCTCCAGTCTGAATATTGAGAGTTATATAGTAAATTTAGTGAATTTTTTCAGCAAATCTATTAGAATAAAATCCTGAACAAATGCATATACTTACTGTTTCGATATATTTGAATGCCGTTTCGTTAGAGGAAAATACGCACAGTTTAACAGCTGAGATGTTGACGGGAATAGGTTCGATTGAAAGAATATAGCCTTGGATGTAGCCTAAAAATTTTATGGATCACGAGTTAGAACAGAATACTTTAACTTGATTCAATTTGTATAAATTAAGCCAAATACAATAACTAACGCACCATCGGATGTTGGTAGGGCAACGAGGTCCTTTTTATTCGGAAACATGAGTTTGTTCGGCCCGAATCCGCTGCTCAGTTTAGTGTCGCCCGGCGTGCGGTAGTTCAAAGTAAAGTTCAAATTGGTTACGTTGGTAAAAGTGCCAATCTAAAATTCGGATTTTCAATTAAAACTTTACGGTATAAAGCTGTTTTATTTGCTTGTAAATATAGCTGGCATTTACCCTTGGTCCGGCGACTGTGAAGTTGCTGCCATTATTGTAAACAAAAAATGTGTAGTCCACATAGCCAGCTACCGACGGATAAAAGTGCAGCGTTGTAGCTGGTATGACAATTGCTGAATGCCGAACCACGGCGCCTGAGGAATCGCGAACCTCAATCATTGCTCCGTATGGGGCATCAGCAGGAGACCCAGAGTAAGTGAACGTGAATTCCAATGGTCCTGCGATACAAATTTGTCATAAATGTTATGTTATGTAAAACACTGTCACTGATTCAAGCTTTTTTTATTGCAAGTCAAGTTACTTACTGCCAAAAGTCACATTTCCACCATTGCTGAGCACTAAAGTGCCACTGTTCAATTTGTTGACCACAGGAAGGTCGTTATTGAACGTAAAGCAGTGGTACGCATTGCAGATGGTTAAGTTCATAGCAAATGTTCCATTATTGGGGTAAGTGGCGTTCAGAACTGCCACGGTTCCGGCTGTTGCGGCTAAAATTATTTTTAAAAGAAGCAAAGTTAAGTGACTGCGTTTTGCTTCGTAGGAGAAAGTTTATTCGCAATATGAATAACTTACAATCAATCCAGTGCGTGATTTGAGCACTACCATCACCTGGAGTCAGTGTGATCGTAATGTTAGTGCCCCTGTCTACAGTCACTATGGCTCTAGCCACCTCGCCTTTGGCAAGCACCGGCGGAGTAAAGAGCACTCTGGGATTTTCGATTGGAACAACAACAACAAGGCTTGTACTGTTGTTTGCTACAGATGGAATCGGATTGCTAGCGTTGAATCTGACAGTGTAGCGTCCCACGGCTAAGTAAGTGTGGTTGTAATTAAAATTCAGCTGAACATTGCGGAATGTTTGAATTGGACTACCGTCACCCCAGTTGAAGTCGGCCGTCGTTAGGGATGGCGGAGATCCGGCTACGAGTTGTAGTTGGAATTGGACAGGCACCCCAATGGCAGCAACTTGGGGCGCCACTAACTGATATGTGCCCAGAGGTGCAATCACGTGTAGAGTCAGCGTTAGAACTTCAAATCCAAGCAGGTTGCTGGCATTGAGCGTCACGATGTAGTCGCCGCCAGTAGCGTAGGTGGTATTGGGCAAGATTACGCGCCCCGCCCAGGGCTCAATGTCATCAGTAGTGTAGTTAAAGCTGGTGCCATCACCGTAGCTTAAGCTGATTTGAACTCCGCTACCTTTCGCCATGCTAATTTTAAACGAAGCTAGCGACCCTATCTCCAGCACTGGATTACTAATAGTTATGTTTAGGCCGGCGATTCGCTCCTGAGCTGTGAAGTTCGTAACCATGAGCACGTCGCTCACATTGTTGTACGCTCGGCTAATAAGCGTATACTTTCCAGTTAGCGATATTGTTACCACCTCCATGTCTACTTCAAGAAGTGGCTCATTATACGTCATCACCCTGCTTGCATTAAGGAAGAGCGCCTCAAATTTTGGGTGGGTGCAGTTAGCAAGCTTAAACTTCAGCCGGATCGGTACATTAACTTCCGCACCCTTTGTGACAAGAACAAAATTCGTGACAGGTACCTCCACATAAAGAACGGCGGTTCGACTGTCGCTTGTTAGAAAATTGTAACAGGTTGCAGTGACAGTGTAGAAGCCAATCGCTCCTAGCGGTGGAATGCGTGTGGCATTGTTCCTAGCAGCGTGGTAAATACCTCCGGACGAAACGTTAAATGTGCAATTGTAATCCGTTCCCGAAGCAAGCACGGTCGTAGCGGCGGAATCGTTGCCGAAAATTTGTCCGTCCAACAACAAGGAACTGATGTTGACACGCTCGATGATAAGGAAGGTCGTGCTGTTTGACTTGCTTTCATATATAGTGTAGGCAGTGACATTGATGAAGCCTGGTCCAGCGCTGCTGTAAACGTGGTTACTAATCGGAACGTTGGTGACCTCACCCGGAATCGAGTCACTGTAGGACCAATTGTACATGACGTTGACGCCTGTATGGGGCTCAAGAATAATATTACAGGGCTCCCGAGCTAAGACGTAGTCAACACGCCTAAACTGAGTCCGATTGATATTCGGCTGAATCCACACCGATCGGGTACTCAGTAGCGCACCTCCAGTCAAATAGGCATTAGAAAGACTCGCTGTTATGGAAAAATTGCCCGTAGACGTGTAGGTGCGGTCAAGTTGAAGCATTGCGGTCGGTCGAGAGACTGCAGATAGTTGATGCTGCATAGGCTGAGCCGTCATTCCTGAGGACAGCAGCGACATGTTTGGTGTCGGAGCGGAGCCTCCGCTAAAGGAATAATCATTTCCTTCAACGGGACTGACTGGCCGAGCGGCTATTATCGGGCTGGCGCTCCAGAAACCAATTTTGTCGCCTGGCTGCACGAGGAAATTTTCCGTGACACGGAAAAAATTGTAGCCCAATTGTGCTGTGGTGTTGTAGAATTTGGCTACGATAAAACTTGAATGAAGCACTCTGGTGACGTTTCTTTTGGTTGTTTTTGTCACACACGTTGAGGCATTGGTCTTCCAGCAGTTTTCAGTCGCAGGACAAAGACTCTCTGTGGTAGCTGTGCAGTCGATATCCGTGTTGCATTGATTTGTCGCGGCGCAGGTATCGCTTGTGTAGCAGTAAAAAGGTGTAGCTACGGAGCATTGAGGACGAAGCACCTAAATTTGAAGGTTAAATAACTGATAGAAGCGTACTTTTATCAAACCTTTCTTGCCTAAAAATTCTAAACGAAATTCCAGCTAACTAGGACCGCATCAGGAAAGCCTTAAAAATCTTTGTTTTTCTGAGAACAAGTTAAACGGCTTAAAGAGTTTAAAAGGGTTTCCTGAAGAAACATTTTGCTCTCAAGTGAAGTGACTACTGAATATTTGATGAAGCAATTTTATTTCGGTATACAAGGCTAGCAAGTGACCAGCTGCACTGTTCTCAACTGTGTAGCTCTCAACCTACCTGTTCCGTTTGTTTGGGATTCCCCACTGCCCCAAAACTTACCAGCAAATAGATTTCTCCAGTTGCATTAGCATAGAACTCAAACGCTTGAAGCGTTCCTTCATATTTGAAATCGGCAGCAACTAACGCTTGGGAAATGCTGGATGCAACCATCTCGGAGCTCTGCGTGGCAACTGGTGTGCCCGCCCGGTCCCAGGGTCGGTCTAAAAACAATAGTATGGTAATTCACTTAATCTTATTTCTAATATATTTATTAAAATTGTCTTTGCATGCTAACCTGCAAACGTAAAGTTCTCTATCGTGCCATCTCCCCAATCGACTTGGGCTCTCAGTCCAGTACCAGTGGCGATGCTAAGGACGCACTGAACCGGTTTCTCTGTTATCCACACAGGCGGACAGGTGAGATTCACTCCGGACAGAGGCTCGCTAACTCTTATCTGCCGGCTGCTACTGCCGATCTGAAATTGGTTACAATCCAAACTTTTAAATAGCAAGTCATTGAAGAAAAGACGTACGAGAATAAGTATCGATGCGAGAGAGACAAAGTACGTAAAATTGTATGCTTTGAATTTGAGGGCATGGATCACAGACTAAAGCAAAACAAACAACACCGAAAAGTCCACAACATACCATGGTACTCCCGTATTGAAAAGCCTCCGCTTTGATGTCGAACACTCCGGGCTGAATGTACGACTTGTTCGTGGCGTAGCCGTTCGACGCGATCAACTCTCTCCTAAATCGATCGTTGGCGAAGCCAAGGCGCGTCGTGAACACACTGGACAGCGGTGAAGTGCCGTTTAGAGCTCTCACTTCCAGAGGAGTATTGATGGGGACGTCGGTGCTGCTTCCAATCGCCACTTCAAGGTTTTCGATGGCCGTCGTGATTTCGGCGTTGTACACCTGGTGGTAGGTATGGTAGTTTTAGAATTTGGCAAATAATCTTCGTCCAACTATAGGTCCCCGTATTAAAAGGAAGAGTTAGAGAAGTTAATAGAAGAGAACTAGAGCAAAGTTATTGAATATTTGGGTGCTAAACGGCGCAGAATACATGCTTCTCCTTGGTTCGCTACCTTTTGTGGTTAGGTCGGTCGAATAAGAAGTGGAAGGTTTGGATTCGAACCTTAACTCAAGGAGACTAATTTTAAGGTTGAGCAGCAAGATATTTTATCCTTCATTGCTTTTGCTCATCAGATTGTGTAGCAGTGGGAGGTGGGGAAACTTATGGTGTTAGCTGCAGCTGTTTGCTGCCGCTGTCGCTCTGGCTGAGCATCTGGTCGACATAAATAAATAATAAAGAAATTTAGACACCCGACCTTATGACCAGATGTAGAGCCCACGGCACAGCCGCAGCTAGTTGCGCAGCGCATCCGAGGGCTGTGTACAGCTTTCAGCCTGACAGGCTGGAGGGGCCGCAACACCCACACTAAATTTACCCAGCTCAATCTGGTACCGTGGGTGGACTGAAGCAATGCGGGATTAAGTGCCTTGCTCAAGGGCACAAATTGTCTCCTAGGGCCGGGACTCGAACCCACGACCTTCCAGTCATGAGGCAGGCGCCCTAGCCACTAGGCTAAACTCCGTCTGGTCGAAATCTGGTAGAAAGTCGGGTACTTTGTTTACAATAAACTCTAGCATCCACACTAAGCCAACTCAGACTTACGGCAACCACGTCTAACGCATTGCAGGCCTCCCTGGCCAAGCCAGTTAGGTTGAAATCGGCCGTCTGGTTGACGCTGTTGGAGCAGAAGCAGAACCGCGATTGCCACACCGCTGCGAAGGCGAAGTTCATCTGCTGGCATCGGCTGGTGCACACGACTGGCTCCGTGGCCAGCAGGTCCGGGTCGTAATCGCCAGGCGACACGGTGAAAACCCGTTCCTGGCCCTTCTCTTCGAAGCAGCCGACAAAGGAGAGACCGCTGGCCTCCTGGATCGACGGCAGCAGGAGCAGCAACAGTAGCTGGACTGTGCTGGCAACTGAAGCGACTGCACGCAGAGTCGCCTGAAATTGAAGATATTCGAGGGTTTTTCTGTGCCTGTCTGTCTTTCTATCTTGTCTGCCGCGTCTGTAAATCGGCTCCCAAACTTACCGTGCGACGCATATCAGTATCGCGTTGGACAAAAAGTGTTCCGTCAACAGTTGATAGTTAGTTAGGAATCGCAGAGGGCTGTTGATTTTGTAAAAACAACTGAGAGCTATTTAGAAAATGAAAGATTCTCAGAATCGAGTCGGCCAAGCTGGGAATGGGCGGCTATTTTAAAAGTCTTGAAGCGGCATTGTTGTTCCTCGGAAGGCTTGGGGTTGGCGGTAGTAGATTCTATAGGCCTCGGCATGGGGGCGTCACAATGCTGACTTGATTGTCAGCCAATTGGAGAATCTTGTAGCGAGGAGAAATGCAATTTTCAAAGAGAGACAGAAAGAGTCAGCGGGGGAAGGCAGGTAGGAATGGATGGGAGAAAAACACCACCCGAGGTAAACCGCTCGGCCTCAGCAGTTTCTGCTTTTGTTTGCTGCCTGGTTGCTCAGGGTGACCAATTTCCGCTGGCGGTTCGACTCTCCAATGCCCCACCCCCATCCCAGCCCGCCCGCCGGCTTTCTCCCAGCCGCGGCTCCTCTCTCTCTCTGCATTTGTGTACCTGGCGTCCCACCCGTGGGAACCGACCGAAAGGGAAGTTTGCTGCACAAGCAAACGAGGAGGCCCGGTGAGCTGAGTGGCTGACTGACTGACTGAATTGTGGCGCAAGGGATTGAATTGAATTGCTCGGACAGAAAGCTGGCATGGCATGGCAGCCATTTCGTGAGCGCGATTAATGCAGAATCCTCACACACCACACACACTCACACACACACACAAGCAGAGCGCCAGAGACAGACAGAGAAGAGAAAGAGAAGAGTAGTACAGTACTTCAAATCCCACTCGCTAATCTGACCAAATGGTGCCGCAGAATTGAAGTTTTGCCCAAACTAGAATAGGGAGGAAAGGGGAGCGAGCGACTCTGCCTCAACCGGCGCTCTAAGCTTCGTTGACGCGGTCTTTTGTTCTGCTGCAACTATGGTAACAAAAAGCGTATGCAGAAAACAAAGGACGCGGTCACGAGGAAATTGCAGTAAGTCCCTCCTCTCCGCCCCAAATGTAGCCGCGATCGGAGTGGCATCCAGATACAATCGAATGGCTCGGGAAGTGCTGGGAAGGGGCTTCCGCTGCAATCTCTCATTCTTCCCCAAACGGAAAAAGAAACCATAGCGGGGCTTTTTGCAGAGATGCTGGCTACGAAGGGAGGCAGCAGAACTTTTTTATGGCTGGCATGGTTACTAAAAAATGTTTTCCCAAGGTGAGTTGAGCTTTAGACAAAGGCTTTTTTTAGTCCGCAAACAAACGATAATCTCCCTGTCTTTCTGGAAGCCTCCTTATTCCCATGAGTCCCATCCTCACTGTTTAGCGTCTGTATCCATTCTGTCGCATCCTCGCCTCCCATCCCACATTCTGCCGAGGTTACGTAGTAATCCACATTTTCTTTACTGATACTTGGCAAATTGCTGGGTGGTTATTGTTGATCGCTCGAGCAGCGAACAGACAATGGAGACCGGGGTTATGGGGGTGGGTGGTTAGCTGCAGGCAGCAGGGAGGGATGCTTTCTGGAGCTGCATCACTCATTGTGCCTTGAATTGGACCGAAACAGTGGCGGATGAAGTGATCCGGATAAAGATTCTGAGCCCAGGAGCTTTACCAGCAAAACCTAAGGAATATTTCTGCAGCCTTTTGGACTCAAATATTTGCGAAAAAGCTTCGCGGGTGGAGTGTTATGTTTCTTTGTTAAAAGCTCCCAGCTCCTGGCAGACAGTTTAGTGCTCACTTCACTTTTTTGGGGAATTCTCAATTTATCTCCCATCTGTTAGTGCGTTTGAAGAGCGAGTGGTAGCTTTTAAAATACTGGATGCTTTTAAGGCATTTTAGCCTCAGCTATTTCAATTCTCAAGAGCTTTGCTGGAGCGCTGAAGTAGTTTGAAAACAGTTTTAGAGATAAAAGCAAAAAATTCATGGACATTACCACCTCACTGTCATTATTAGCAGTTTTAAAAAATGCCCAAAATCATAACAAAAATTCAGCAGCATTTTGTGATGCAATTCGTCTGCTGAAATTAAAAAAAAAAATAAATAAGTCGCAAACAATTTTAGTTACCATGGTGCTGAGACAATTAAGCCAATAAAACGATGCCACTTACAGACAATTCTATTTCATATTCATAGTTTTTGTTGGTCGGAAAAAAAAGTCGGCAATAATTGTGACTAGTCTTTGTTGCAAGCTGTGACAACAATGGGGTTAATAATAATATGCCGGTTAACATGCGGACCGTGCTGGCTTATCAACATACAAAAATACAACAAAAAATACTCAAGATACTCAGAAATATGTCGATTTGTTTTAAAGCGTGTGGTTTCCATGGTGTTTGAACTCGCAAATGACAGGACGCGTCGCATGTTTTTGTTTTTGTTTAAACGGTAAATGCCATAAGACAAGACGGGACAAATGATAAAAATATGCGTGTTAATGTGTTCGCAACGACAAATCATATTTTTGTTTTTTGTTTTACCTTACCCATTCTAAAATATTTTCAAATCACAATCGTTCCCTCAATCACAACTGGGTGGACTAAATCAATTTGAGGGACGCGAACTCAGGACCTTCCAATCAAAATTTCTTAGTAACTAGGGCTAAAAATGGATTCGCTGGTAAGAATTATCATAGTAAATTATACATTAAATTACTCAATATACACAAAAATATCACGCTAACAAAAATAACAGTTTTTGCCAAATAGTTTGAATTCTAAGATAAACAATGTCTTAAAAGTAAACTGCATAAATTACAATTTTAAACGGATAACAGAATACTAAAAACGATTGCCAGACAATAATTAAAACAAATTGCAATAAACATCAATTAATTAGTTAAAATTGAATACATTAGCTAGAACTTAAAACAGTTAAACAATTTTTTTTCGAACCCATTGTCAATTTTAATTTTCTTAATGGAAAAAAATCAAATTAATTATTGAAAACCATTTTTGTCCGCTGTCTTTTTTCCAGCAGAAATTCCACGGAAAAAATCAAAAAATCAATAATAAGCAAAGTCTCACAGTTTGCAGAATTAATAAATTATTTCTTTGCCAGAGCGGAGACAAACAACACCGACACTGGTGGGTAGTTAAATAAATTAATCAAATTCCAAGCCCTCTCGCCGTCACTTAGTTCCCAGCTATTATTGGTTCTCCACTTGGTCGATTAGTTGGGTGAGTAAGTCGCGAGCGCTACTGAGAATATTATTGACATTGTGTCGCTCAGCTACCTCTGGAAAATGATCATTTTTTGGTTTGGATTATTTATTTAAGGAAAATTCGGTACGTAAGTGTAATAATTCAAGTAGATAATTTAATTAGGATTAAGAAGTAAGAGAGGTAGATATTTAGTGAGAGAGTAGAGTAAGAGAGGTAGATCTTAAGTATGAGATAGTAAAGTAAGAGAGGTGGATATTTAGTATGAGATGGTAGAGTAAGAGAGGTAGATATTTTGTGTGAGAGTAGAGTAAGAGAGGTAGATATTTTGTGTGAGAGTAGAGTAAGAGAGGTAGATATTTTGTGTGAGAGAGTAGAGTAAGAGAGGTAGATATTTAGTATGAGAGAGTAGAGTAGGGGAGGTAGATATTTAGTATGAGATAGTAGAGTAAGAGAGGTAGATATTTAGTATGAGAGAGTAGAGTGAGAAAGGTAGATATTTAGTATGAGATAGTAGAGTAAGAGAGTTAGATATAGAGAGGTAGATATTTAGTATGAGATAGATAGTAGAGTAATGGGGGTAGATATTTAGTATGAGATAGTAGAGTAATGGGGGTAGATATTTAGTATGAGATAGTAGAGTAATGGGGGGTAGATATTTATTATGAGACAGTAGAGTAATGGGGGTAGATATTTAGTTTAAGAGAGTAGAGTAAGAGAGGTAGGCATGGTAGACAGGATAGTTGAGTGAGTGGTAGATAGGAGCATGTAAGATTCATGTAGTAGAGTGAGAGGTAGATAAAGTAGACAATATTTAAAGTCCGTAGCAAACGTGATAGCACTCTCACCGTTGTAAAACTTGATGATATCCGTGAAGTCCATGTTGTTGTCAATAATAACGCCGCGGTATTCTCTGAGCAGGGCCATGGCGATGAACACGTTGAAGCTGCCGGAGATGAGATTCCAGGCCGCCCAGATCGTCTCCCACAGCAGAAAGATGTCGTTGTAGAAGAATTCTGCAATTTGAAATTATACTTAGCTGTGGATTAAATAGCATTACTCCAATTTAAATTGACAGGCCTATCATAGCTAAAACCACACAAATTTACTAAACAATATACTTCACAGTAACTAAACTCTTAAAATACCATTCTATTCACCATGCAATCTCATTCCCTAGATCTACCTCTCACTCTACTATCCGCCTCTCACTCTACTATCCGCCTCTCACTCTACTATCTTATCTACCAGATCTACCTCTCACTCTACTATCTTATCTACCAGATCTACCTCTCACTCTACTATCTTATCTATATCAACCCCTTACCTCGCTTAAAATCCAACAGGAACCAGCGGTGAAAGAAGTAGAACTCGCTGTAATCTCCCCGCCTCAGCAGGTGCTCGTACAGGTGTGGATCCGTGACCTGAATCAGGGCGCGCAGGTTAGCCATGTTGGCGTCCATCGGGGAGGCCGCCGGCTCGGCGAAGTCAGCGGCCAGCTCGCCAGCGGGAAAATTGCCGATCATCCGGTCCATGAGCTTGGCGAAGCTGGCCAGGGCGAGCCACTCGTCTTCCAGCACGATTAGCAGGGGCGCCAGGAGGTCGCAGAATCCTTGGATGTAGCCAACCTGAGGAGGAGTGAGTCATTGGAGCCAAATGACTTCCAGTGGCGCCAAATGACTTCCAGTGGCGCCTAAATACTTCCAGTGGCGCCTAAATACTTCCAGTGGCGCCTAACTTACTTCCAGTGGCGCCTAAATTACTTCCAGTGGCGCCTAAATACTTCCAGTGGCGCATAACTTACTTCCAGTGGCGCCTAAATTACTTCCAGTGGCGCCTAAATACTTCCAGTGGCGCCTAAATACTTCCATTTGGCGCCTTAATACTTCCAGTGGCGCCTAAATACTTCCATTTGGCGCCTAAATACTTCCATTTGGCGCCTAAATACTTCTATTTGGCGCCTAAATACTTCCATTTGGCGCCTAAATTCTTTCATTTGGCGCACAAATATTTCCATTTGGTGCCTAAATACTTCCAGTGGCGCCTAAATACTACTTTTTGGCGCCTTAATACTTCCAGTGGCGCCTAAATACTTCCAGTGGCGCCTAAATACTTCCATTTGGCGCCTAAATACTTCCATTTGGCGCCTAAATACTTCCATTCGGCGCCTAAATACTTCCATTTGGCGCCTAAATACTTCCATTTGGCGCCTAAATACTTCCATTTGGCGCCTAAATACTTCCATTTGGCGCCTAAATACTTCCATTTGGCGCCTAAATACTTCTATTTGGCGCCTAAATACTTCCATTTGGCGCCTAAATTCTTTCATTTGGCGCACAAATATTTCCATTTGGTGCCTTAAATACTTCCAGTGGCGCCTAAATACTACTTTTTGGCGCCTTAATACTTCCAGTGGCGCCTAAATACTTCCAGTGGCGCCTAAGTACTTCCATTTGGCGCCTAAATACTTCCATTTAGCGCCTAAATACTTCCATTTAGCGCCTAAATACTTACAGTGGCGCCTAAATACTTCCAGTGGCGCCTAAATACTTTCACTTAGCGCCTAAATACTTCCATTTAGCGCCTAAATACTTCCATTTAGCGCCTAAATACTTCCATTTAGCGCCTAAATACTTCCATTTAGCGCCTAAATACTTCCATTTAGCGCCTAAATACTTCCATTTGGCGCCTAAATACTTCCATTTGGCGCCTAAATACTTCCATTTGGCGCCTAAATACTTCCATTTGGCGCCTAAATACTTCCATTTAGCGCCTAAATACTTCCATTTGGCGCCTAAATACTTCCATTTGGCGCCTAAATACTTCCAGTGGCGCCTAAATACTTCCATTTAGCGCCTAAATACTTCCATTTGGCGCCTAAATACTTCCATTTAGCGCCTAAATACTTCCATTTGGCGCCTAAATACTTCCATTTGGCGCCTAAATACTTCCATTTGGCGCCTAAATACTTCCATTTGGCGCCTAAATACTTCCAGTGGCGCCTAAATACTTCCATTTAGCGCCTAAATACTTCCATTTGGCGCCTAAATACTTCCATTTGGCGCCTAAATACTTCCATTTAGCGCCTAAATACTTCCATTTGGCGCCTAAATACTTCCATTTAGCGCCTAAATACTTCCAGTGGCGCCTAAATACTTCCAGTGGCGCCTAAATACTTCCATTTAGCGCCTAAATACTTCCATTTGGCGCCTAAATACTTCCATTTAGCGCCTAAATACTTCCATTTGGCGCCTAAATACTTCCATTTGGCGCCTAAATACTTCCATTTAGCGCCTAAATACTTCCATTTGGCGCCTAAATACTTCCATTTAGCGCCTAAATACTTCCAGTGGCGCCTAAATACTTCCATTTAGCGCCTAAATACTTCCATTTAGCGCCTAAATACTTCCATTTAGCGCCAAAATACTTCCGTTAGGCCCAAAATTCTTCCTTTGGCGCCTATTTTTTTCTTTTAAACAGGCTTCCATACAAACAGGAGGGCCACAAGAGGGACCTAACAAGCCAAATTGTCGTCAGTAATTTACCTCGATATTTTGCCACACATACGAGCACATGATGTTGCGCAGGCTCTCCAAATTCTCTGGCTTCGTGTAGAACGGAATATGCCGATCGCAACGAAGCACATCCTTGTCGATTCGGTGCCAGTTGATTGAGATCAGCTCGATAAGTTCCGGCTGGATGATAAACAATATCGGTTTTTTGAAAAGAGGTTATAAAATCCTGTCTTCCTACTTAGAAGCCGATTTATAGTAGTATGAATGCATGCTTAGCTTACCGTGTAAACTCCGCCATTTGAAGCGGGACTGGCGGGCGATACCAGACTCTCCCGGGAGGTGGACAGGCGACTGGACGAATCTGAGGAGACGGAGAGACAGCAGGTTTTTTGGGAGTTTGAAAAATTTACCGATTTCAAAAAAGTGTTTCGGACGGTGAGAAAAGAGAATTATAAGGAAAATAAAGTGATTAAATTCTTAAGTAAAAATCAAGTGCATAAAACAATGTATTACTTGTATAAAATTGGTGTAAAAACAGGCTGGCATTGGTTTTTGCCAGTTGGTCTGCTCAAATGTAAGAGAGGCAAAAAAAAGATAGAGACAAGACAGACAGACAGACAGACAGACAGACAGACAGACAGACAGACAGACAGGCAGGCAGACAGACAGACAGACAGACAGACAGACAGACAGACAGACAGACACACAGAAAGGCAGGCAGGCAGGCAGACAGACAGACAGACAGATAGATAGATAGATAGATAGATAGATAGATAGATAGATAGATAGATAGATAGATAGATAGATAGATAGATAGATAGATAGATAGATAGATAGATAGATAGATAGATAGATGGACAGATAGATAGACAGATAGATAGATAGATAGATAGATAGATAGATAGATAGATAGATAGATAGATAGATAGATAGATAGATAGATAGATAGATAGATAGATAGATAGATAGATGGACAGATAGATAGACAGATAGATAGATAGCTCGTAGATGCAGCCAATCAAATTTGAAGGCAGGAAGTGCAGTGTGCAACCCAAAGCAACTTAACGAACCCACTATTTGAGAAGCGAGATTCGTCTATCAAAAAGATTCGTGAAAAAATTCAGTCTTGAATGCAATAAAAAAGAATCTAAAGTAATCTATGAAGAGCAGACTTTCAGAGCGTCAAGAGGACTGTGAAGTTACCTGAGTCAGAGAGACCGAGGCCTCTCCTTGCGTATCTTTCTGTAAATAAAGAGTTCATATTATAATAGTATAGTAATAACAATATATTATAAAAGTACGATGTGCGGCATATATATATGTAATAAAAAATGAAAAATTTAAGCAATAAATCGTTCTGTACGGATCAAAGAAGCCGACCAATATCGATTTTATAATTATTTCAGTAATTTTTGCAGAATCAGCGGAAAAAGAGATCAGAGAGATGCCGCTACCCCACCTGTCGGGAATCTCTTTGATGTCGTTCTGCCTTATAAAGGTAAAAATAGATCATAAACCAATCAATCTCTCCGGCTTATCTCACCAGGCGGCAAGTCGGCAGCGAGCGGCAGGCCGCCGGACTGGAAGCCGCTGTCAGATGACTGCAGAGCCGACTCGCCGGGGTTGGTCGCCGTGGAAGTTGAAGCTGTGCGAGACTGGCCTTCGGATTCGTCGATTTCAACGGCCACCGTGGACTGGAAAGGGTTGGGGCGGGGGGTGATGGAGGCTGGCCTTTTTTCTTTGCTAACTTCTGCCCATAACTGCTTGCTGCTCTGTGCTTGCCCTCTGTGCCCCCTTGTCTCCCCCTCTGTCCCCTGCCTATCTCCCCCTCAGTCTCCCCGCTATCTCCCCCTCTGTCTCCTCCCTATATCCCCCTGTCCCCAGCCTATCTCCCTCTGTCTCCCCCTTTCTATCTCCCCTCTGTCTCCTACTATCTCCTCCTCTGTCTCCCCCTATCTCCCCCTCTGTCTCCCCTATGTCCCCTCTGTCTCCCCCCAATCTCCCCTCTGTCTCCCCCTCTGCCTCCCCCCAATCTCCCCTCTGTCTCCCCCTCTGCCTCCCCCCAATCTCCTCCTCTGTCTCCCCCCAATCTCCCCCTGTCTCACCCTCTGTCTCCCCCCTATCTCATCCTCTGTCTCCTTCCTATCTCCCCCTCTGTCTCCTCCCTATCTCCCCTCTGTCTCCTCCCCATCTTTCCTGCTGTCTCCCCTGTGTCCCTCATTGTCTTCCCTTTTCTCTCCACCATATCTCCCATGACTAAATCCGAGTCCATTAAATCCAAATACTCGTAGCTACTCACCGCAACAGAAGACTGCTGCCTATCTTCAGTACTTTCCTGTCTCTGCTGCTGCTGCTTTTGCTGCTGCCCTTTAGAGGGGAAAACCGACTCTTTAGTGCCCGCATTCGTAACCGAGTTTGCTGCATTTGTAAGCAACAGTTTCCTTTGAAGCTCCTCCCTAGCAGCCGTGGCCGTCTCTTTGGCGTCCTCGCGTACAATTACGTCAAGAGGGCTCCAGTCCGATAGAAGATTCTCGAAGCGCATCTGCAGCTCTCGGTCCTGACGCTGGCAGTCCTCCTCCGTGGCGTCCCACGAGCGAAGGCCAAGCAGCATTGGCCAGACCTTATGATATATGTTGTTATTTCTACTTTAAGTAGGCTAAATAGCCGATAATTAAAGATAAAAAATATTTTACATAAAATTTGTCTATTTTTCTACTCTTAGTAGCTAGATAAGTCTTCCAAATTTTAGGCTCCTTTTATCGTCTTATTTTTCGAGTTTTCTGCTCGAAAACACATTAGCTCAAACAAATACTTTTTACATCTTAGACTCGGTGACCTTCAGATCAGTTTTGAGGTTTTAGTAGCTTCGTTATCTTATTTTCAAATAACTATTTGAATTAATTAGGCACGTGCGAACACCGACAGTCAAAGCCGACTGCCTGAGGCAGAAGGCAGATTCTGCTCCTGTTTTTTTCGTTTACTCAACCCAGAAAGGGGACGAAAAAATCACGGAAGCAGACAGAGAGCCACATTTTCCACATTCCAAACCATCTGTCTGTTTTCAATTATCAGTCTGGGCCACAAGCCGCTGATTTTTTTATCTCTCCTGCCCCTCCCAAATTCTCCCGCCATATGGGGCTTCGCCTTTTTGTACTATTAAAAAACCGTCTCCTAGTCTGTTTATCAGGGATTTTTTTAATTTATGAAATTAATTTGGCCAGGATTTTCTACATTTTCTTCCCCACATTTTAAAGTGACTTTTGTAGCTGAGTGAAATGCTACTCATCTAATTTAGATTGTAGCTAAATGAGAGGGGGTCGCAGCTAAGTGAGAGGGGGTTGCAGCTGAGTGAGAGGGGGTTGCAGCTGAGTGAGAGGGGTTGTAGCTGAGTGAGAGGGGTCGCAGCTAAGTGAGAGGGGGTTGCAGCTGAGTGAGAGGGGTTGTAGCTGAGTGAGAGGGGTTGTAGCTGAGTGAGAGGGGTTGTAGCTGAGTGAGAGGGGTTGTAGCTGAGTGAGAGGGGTTGTAGCTGAGTGAGAGGGGTTGTAGCTGAGTGAGAAGGGGGTTGTAGCTGAGTGAGAGGGGTTGTAGCTGAGTGAGAGGGGTTGTAGCTGAGTGAGAGGGGTTGTAGCTGAGTGAGAGGGGTTGTAGCTGAGTGAGAGGGGTTGTAGCTGAGTGAGAGGGGTTGTAGCTGAGTGAGAGGGGTTGTAGCTGAGTGAGAAGGGGGTTGTAGCTGAGTGAGAGAGGGTTGTAGCTGAGTGAGATGGGGTTGCAGCTGAGTGAGAGGGGTTGTAGCTGAGTGAGAGGGGTTGTAGCTGAGTGAGAAGGGGGTTGTAGCTGAGTGAGAGGGGTTGTAGCTGAGTGAGAGGGGTTGTAGCTGAGTGAGAGGGGTTGTAGCTGAGTGAGAGGGGTTGTAGCTGAGTGAGAGGGGTTGTAGCTGAGTGAGAGGGGTTGTAGCTGAGTGAGAGGGGTTGTAGCTGAGTGAGAGGGGTTGCAACTGAGTGAGAGAGGGTTGTAGCTGAGTGAGAGGGGTTGTAGCTGAGTGAGAGGGGTTGTAGCTGAGTGAGAGGGGTTGTAGCTGAGTGAGAGGGGTTGTAGCTGAGTGAGAGGGGTTGTAGCTGAGTGAGAAGGGGGTTGTAGCTGAGTGAGAGGGGTTGTAGCTGAGTGAGAGGGGTTGTAGCTGAGTGAGAGGGGTTGTAGCTGAGTGAGAGGGGTTGTAGCTGAGTGAGAGGGGTTGTAGCTGAGTGAGAGGGGTTGTAGCTGAGTGAGAGGGGTTGTAGCTGAGTGAGAAGGGGGTTGTAGCTGAGTGAGAGAGGGTTGTAGCTGAGTGAGATGGGGTTGCAGCTGAGTGAGAGAGGGTTGTAGCTGAGTGAGAGGGGGTTGTAGCTGCCGCCGATTTGATGGTGTTTAAGCAAGATTAGAGGGAGTTGTAGCTGAGGTTTTGCGTCCTTACTGCCGAGATGTTGGTACATCGAGTCAGGAAAGCCAATCAAGTCAACGCACCTTCTTCCTGAGCTCCGGACGGCAACCGCCCCAGTACACCGCCTGGCAAATCTCTTCGCGGTGCCCCCTGGCCAGAATCTCCGTCGTGAGGCCCTGCGGAAAGGCTGTCGGCTTGCCGAGACTCTCCCGGCCGGCGAACAGCAGGCTGGCGAGGTGCCGCTTCACCGTCCGGGCGTGTCGAACGTGCGCCAGCCAGCCGTAGAAGGCGCGCGACAGAATCTGGCGACGCATGCTGTCGCACAGGCGCCTGATGCTCATACGGCGCTGAAGCTGCTGGCTCTGCGGCGTCAGCGGCTGCTGCTGCTGCTGCTTGCCGTCCTGATAGACGAAAGCGGAGTCGGTGCTGGCGCTCGACTCGGTTGATTCGAATGAAAATCGCGAGTTTCGATAGACAATTCGAAACACCAAGTCGGTCGGAGCGGCGACCGAGTCGGCGGCTGAGTCAGCATCGGCGCCAGCGGCTGCGGCGCTTGGTTGAGTCGGGCTGGACTCCTGGGCGTCGGAGTCGTCGTCCTGACTGAGCAGACCGGCCAGGAATGTGTCCTGTGACAGGGGTTGTGGGATTTTGGGAATAATGATTGAGTAGATTGGATTCGGGATGCTGGACTTTGGATTTTGGATTTGGGATCTATGATTTCAGGATCTTGGATTTGGGATCTTTGATTTGAATCTTGGATTTGGGATCTTGAATTCGGGATCTTCGATTTTGAATATTGGATTTGTGATCTTTAATTCGGGACATTAGATTTGGGATCTTCGATTTGGGATCTTCAATTTGTGACCTTTTATTCGGGATCTTTAACTCGGGATCTTCGATTTGGGATCTTGAATTCGGGATCTTCGATTTGGGATCTTGGGTGTGGGATCTTGGATTTGGGATCTTGGATTTGGGAGTTTGGATCTGAGATTTTGGATTTGGGATTTTGGATTTGGGATCTTGGATTTGGGATCTTCAATTTGGATCTTGGATTTGGGATCTTGGGTTCAGGATTTTGGATTCAGGATCTTGGATTTGGGATCTTGGGTTCAGGATTTTGGATTCAGGATCTTGGATTTGGGATCTTGGGTTCAGGATTTTGGATTCAGGATCTTGGATTTGGGATCTTGGATTTGGGATCTTGGATTTGGGATCTTCGATTTGGGATCTTGGATTTGGGATTTTCGATTTGTGATCTTAGGTTCGGGATTTTGCATTCAGGATCTAGGATTTGGGATCGAGGATTTGGGATTTCTGTTTAGATATTAAGGAAAATCTGTCGCGTTAAAATTCCACACCTTTAGAATGCTCTTCCGCTTGACCTGCGGAAACACCTTGCCCTTGTTCTTGTGCGACCACAGAGGCGGATCCAGCGACCCGTTAGGCATCAGGCCGGACTCCAGGCAGGCGAGAAACTGCAGCAGGTGACCGCCGGGCGGGAAGATCAAAGGCGGCACCTGGGTGCCGTCCTGGGCAACAAAGACCAGAGAGGAGCCTTCCTGCTGGCTGCTGTGACAGTGAATGTAGACCATGTCCTCCACGTGCACGGTGATGGCCGCTTCCCAGCGTCTGAGGAAAAAATTTTTAAGCGTGATCTGTCACCGTTCTACGAGCGTATTTCCTAAAAATTTAAATTTTACCTGTAGTTCAAGGTCAACTGCGATAGTTCAAGGTCACCTATTTGGCTCGTGATAGTTCAAAGTCACCTATTTGGCTCGTGATAGTTCAAGGTCACCTATTGGGTCGTGATAGTTCAAGGTCACCTATTGGGTCGTGATAGTTCAAGGTCACCTATTGGGTCGTGATAGTTCAAGGTCACCTATTGGGTCGTGATAGTTCAAGGTCACCTATTGGGTCGTGATAGTTCAAGGTCACCTATTGGGTTGTGATAGTTCAAGGTCACCTATTGGGTCGTGATATTTCGAGGTCACCTATTGGGTCGTGCTAGTTTAGGGTCACTATTTACGTACTTAGAAGGCAGCCAAAATATGTACTTTCTGGCAAGACAAAGGTAGCTAATTGACTGTTTGTACTTTAAAGCTCACAAATATGGTTCGTGAAATGTCAAGGTCATAGAAAAAGTCGTGCTAGACAAGCTGATAAAGAAATAGTACAATTGTTTTGGTCTGGACGTCACGGTTAATTAACTGGATCGCATCTCATTCCTAGAAATCAAAGAACCACAGCTCCCATAAATATAATGCCAACGTGTTATTTCTTTGTTAAACATTACTAAGATGTCAAAATCTAATAAACGGCATTGTTAAACTTCCTGGCCGCGAATATTGCTTCTGAAGTAATAATTTCTCTGCCATAGTAACTGGCCGACACGCCATACTCTTTTCTGCTCCACATCCTGCTTTCAGCCCTCTTTCACCCGTGACTTCTCGTACACAAAAAACTCTAATCAATGCAAAGGCGCCGGACATAATTAAATTTTCTGGAGCCGCTGTTTTAACTCAGATCTGCTCGTCTCTCACTAGCTACCCTCTTCATCTTTCTCTGCCTCGAGGCTTATCAAGAGAGCATTCTGCTTTAGTGCTGGAATCCTCACCGTTACCAATATTAAGCATAGAAGGAAACTGACTTTTCACATTAGTTTTAGCTATGAAGAGATTAGTTAATACCTTCATGAAGGTTAGAGTTAGACAATCAAATGAAGTTCAACAAGGATTTTGGATTTAAGATTACGAATATCATCCTAGCACAATCACATCCGGGTTCCTTAATATAAAAAAATCGGCAACCCGATTCCTCAATATCAACAGAATCACCAACATCCGGGTTCCTCAATATCAACAGAAACAACAACATCCAGGTTCCTCAATATCAATAGAAACAACAACATCCGGGTTCCTCAAAATCAACAGAAACAACAACATCCGGGTTCCTCAATATCAACAGAAACAACAACATCCGGGTTCCTCAATATTAACAGGAACAACAACATCCTGGTTCCTCAAAAGTAACAGGAACACCAACATCCGGGTTCCTCAATATTAACAGGAACACCAACATCCGGGTTCCTCAAAAGTAACAGAAACACCAACATCCGGGTTCCTCAATATCAACAGAATCACCAACATCCAGGTTCCTCCATATCAACAGAAGCACCAACATCCGGGTTCGTCAATATCAACCGAAACACCAACATCCGGGTTCCTCAACATTAACAGAAACACAGACATCCGGGTTGCTCATATCATCAGTGCCTGAACTGCACCAGGATTCTTCAACAAGCAATAAATCAGTCACATCCGGGTTGCTCAAAGTGGGCAGGTAAAACTAAAACTCACGCGTCATAAATCTCGCTACCGGACGACCCCGGCGAGTTGGGACTGTCACCGCTTCCGCCTCCGCCAGAATTGGCAGCCGAAGCTCCGATTTTCATCGGCGACGAAGGCGGCGGAGGCGGCGGCGACGGCGACGGCCGATGCTGCTGCTGCAGCGCCCAGACGGGTCGTTTAGCTTGCGGCGAGTAGCCCATCGCGCTTGGCGACTGAGGCGCGTTCGCCGGCACCCACTGCGGGGCGGCGCCGGCGGCTGCAGTGGCTGCTGAAGCAACAGCGTTGTTGAAGTCCGAGGAGCTTCCGCCGCTGCCGGAGAGTCCAGTGCCGCCGCCGCCGCCGCCGCCGCCGCCGCCGAGCATGAGAGCATTCGGAGTCCATTTCACGACGAGACCTGTTGAAATTCATAGCGAAAAAAGGAGACACGTTTTAAGTGGGTAGTCAGAAGAAGAAAACGAAGCGAGATTGCAATGTTAAATATTAAAGCAGTAATAAATAAGCTAAATCTGCACGAAGGGCGGCAGGCACTTTGACGCTGAAAGCGACATTGTCGCACAACCATCGACTGGGCCTGACTGTCCATTGCGCTGACTCCTGAAGCGCGTTCACTCACACTAAATACGGTATGCAGGCATAGACACACACACAGGCCGGCACCCAATCACGCACTCACATAGGGTGTACAAGCGGCGGTTCCAGTAATGTACACTCTCTATGCCTTGGGCAGTTAACCTACAACGCGGGTTCGAACCTGGACCAGTGGCACACAAGGCAGACGCGCTAGACCGCCGAGATACTCGCCCCCAGTAATAAAGCAGAATAAGTTCCTTTATTTTTATTGTACCGGGTATAAATTCTCCCTGGGATTTCATTCTTTTTTTGCTCGGGAAAGAGCGAGAGAGAAGCTGAAGCTATTATGCGCGCATCTCTATGATAAAGTCAATTTCCTCCAGGCATTGCGCGCTACTGGGGGAGTCTGCAGCAATAAATCACTCATCTTATCAGTCAGTCACTATAGCCAATATTAATAATATTGGATTAAGGATCAATCAAAGCTAAGGGAAATTTCTGGGCGGGAACCTCGGGCTCGAGGGGTCGGACTGGGTCAACTAGTCTGCCTCAATTCATTCGGCATTTTTATTGAGTCTGATAAATAATTGGTTGGCTTTTATGCAGTCATAAATTTAAATTTTATAAGGTTCTTCTGTACTAATAGAGTGCAATGAATAAGTATGTTAGTTTATCAATCAGCAGCAATTTGAAATGATGTTTTAGGGTTCTGTCTGTCTGTACAAGGATGCGATACAAAGATAGAGTACACTGTACATGTACAAGGATGTGATGCACCGATAGAGTACACTGTACATGTACAAGGATGTGATGCACCAATAGAGTACACTGTACATGTACAAGGATGTGATGCACCGATAGAGTACACTGTACAATGATGTGATGCACCAATAGAGTACACTGTACATGTACAAGGATGTGATGCACCGATAGAGTACACTGTACAATGATGTGATGCACCAATAGAGTACACTGTACATGTACAAGGATGTGATGCACCGATAGAGTACACTGTACAATGATGTGATGCACCAATAGAATACACTGTACATGTACAAGGATGTGATGCACCGATAGAGTACACTGTACATGTACAAGGATGTGATGCACCGATAGAGTACACTGTACATGTACAAGGATGTGATGCACCGATAGAGTACACTGTACATGTACAAGGATGTGATGCACCGATAGAGTACACTGTACAATGATGTGATGCACCGATAGAGTACACTGTACAATGATGTGATGCACCGATAGAGTACACTGTACATGTACAAGGATGTGATGCACCGATAGAGTACACTGTACAATGATGTGATGCACCGATAGAGTACACTGTACATGTACAAGGATGTGATGCACCAATAGAATACACTGTACATGTACAAGGATGTGATGCACCGATAGAGTACACTGTACATGTACAAGGATGTGATGCACCAATAGAATACACTGTACATGTACAAGGATGTGATGCACCGATAGAGTACATGTACAAGGACTTCATGCAGTACTGGGGATATTTTGCATCGGAATCCAACAACGTCTACTCCATAATTTTCTTTTAACAATGCAGTAAACGCGTATTGGTATTGTGTTTGGATCGTAACCGAGACTCACCGCTGCTACCCTGATGCAGCGATAAGTAACCAGCCACGCGTTTAGTTAGATTGGCCGTCTGCGATTGAACATTGTTCTTGCCGAAGAGCAGCAGAGACCGGGTGTTCTGGTGCAGAAGCTCCACGTACTCCTTGGCCGAGGCTGGGGCAGAACGATTCAAACTCTCCTCGCTTGATGTTGACGGGTGACGCTTGATCTGTTAAAGGATGGGAGTTGGAGGAAGTTCTTTCAATACTTTTGATATCATTTTTTCTGCTAAAATTACATGTCACTTTCACCAGCAATTTTGTTTAGAAACTAAGGCCACCTTTGTTTAGAAACCACCTTTTAATATTTATACGCTAAAGACCTTCACCTTTTGATGTTTACCCAGACAATACTCTGCTTATTAATAATGAATGTGATGAGCCAAATAAGCCTGCTTCGAGGAGCTAATTAATTTCACTTCTAATAGGCTATGTCGCGAGAATCAAGGCAACAAAGTCGTCTCTCTCGTGACGATGGGGATTAAATTGAGGGTCGAACCTCGCGGCATCCCACACACTTCGACTAATTAAACAAAAAATCGAAGCAGCAACTCGATCCAGTCTAATTCAATATTGATGAGAATGTAAATTCTAATCGAAGAACTTTGCCAATTAAATTTTAAATTACGAGCTAGAAAAAAATGAACACCATTTTATTTCCATAGCAAAAAGAATTCTTAAAAAAAGGGAAAAATATTTCACAAACCGCATTGATTTTCTTGACAAATTCAATTCTGGCAGCGCGAGAATCAACAGAAAAACCTAAAAATTTGACTGCATAAGAAGGCCAACCTCTCTAACGAAATCAATATCGCCGGAAATTTCTGTGAAACTGTCCTTTGACAGCAAACTCGCGAGTCGTTTCAGCCAAGCAACTTCTTCCTGGAAGCAGAAAATCAAGTTGATTGAGAAAATTTAACGGCCTATAATTGAAAAAGGTGAAATTAAAGGCGAAAAGATCCTCGTTCCACAGGCACCAATATATCTATCGATTTCTTAAGTACTTTCTGCATCATTCGACCCTTATGTAACTTGTGTTTCTAACTCTCTCGAATCGCTCTCTCAGCCGTGCTTCCGGAGTCCTCTTTATTTCGCAAAAAAAGCCTTTTCTTTAACTCCAGCTACAAAGAAGCAACTAGAACACAAAAGCTTCTACAGTCTTTGGACGCTAACAATATCTCATAGAGCACTTTCACATCCCATTGTAAGCTGTTTCATTTCCCACGTTATCCAGGACCAGAGAATAGCTGTGAGTCTCAAACCCCCCTCCATAGCGATTGTCTGGCAGGAAAAAAGAAATGAATGAGGTGAAAAAAACGCTAAATAGCTCTATTCATATCGCTCCTAGCTAGTTAGCTGCTAACAGGAAAAAAACAGCAGATTGAGTGTAACTGGTTCATTTGAACAATAAAGTACACTGATCCTAAAGTGAGGATTGAGGATATTGGATAAGCCCTGGGGATTAGCCGCTTAGTGGGGGGGGGGACGAAAAGCTGGAAAAAAATTATAGGCGACATTCTGTTCCCGATTTTGGAGATCTGAAATTCATACCCAGCTATCAGGAGCGCAGGGGAAGGGGGCTGGAGCGGGAAAAACCAAGCACGGGTCGGTAGGGATAAATGAAGCCCTCACTCTTGGTGAGCAGAAAGGCTGAGCACGTGAAGAGGGATACGCACTTATGCCGGACAATTTTAGATTGGAAGGTAAACAAGGCTCTAGCTAACTAAAGTACATTAAGCGACTAGATATAAGGCAGTAGATAAGCCGGCACAAGTGGATTGCAGGTCTGCCGCTGGCGTCTAGAATTGAGTGCTAATCCACTATTCGCTAACGAGAGTATATCAATATTAGTACTTCTGCCCAAGGACCACGAGGATTTTCTTAGATAAGATTTCCTGGCTTCTACTATCCTTAGGCAACTCTGTGTCTCTGTGTCTGTTGCTTCTGTCTGTCTGCCCCCTAGCAACTCTGTGTCAGTGTCTGTTCCTTCTGTCTACCAGCCCCTAGCAACTCTGTCTCTGTGCCTGTTCCTTCTGTCTACCAGCCCCTAGCAACTCTGTCTCTGTGTCTGTTCCTTCTGCCTACCAGCCCCTAGCAACTCTGTGTCTGTGTCTGTTCCTTCTGCCTACCAGCCCCTAGCAACTCTGTGTCTCTGTGTCTGTTCTTTCTGTCTGCCAGCCCCTAGCAACTCTGTGTCTCTGTGTCTGTTCTTTCTGTCTGCCAGCCCCTAGCAACTCTGTGTCTGTGTCTGTTCCTTCTGCCTACCAGCCCCTAGCAACTCTGTGTCTCTGTGTCTGTTCTTTCTGTCTGCCAGCCCCTAGCAACTTTGTGTCTGTGTCTGTTCCTTCTGCCTACCAGCCCCTAGCAACTCTGTGTCTCTGTGTCTGTTCTTTCTGTCTGCCAGCCCCTAGCAACTCTGTGTCTGTGTCTGTTCCTTCTGCCTACCAGCCCCTAGCAACTCTGTGTCTCTGTGTCTGTTCTTTCTATCTGCCAGCCCCTAGCAACTCTGTGTCTGTGTCTGTTCCTTCTGTCTATCAGCCCCTAGCAACTAGGTGTCTTTGGTTCTGTTCCTTCTCTACTGCCAAAAAGTGGGGAGTAGAGATAAGTGTGTGTTTAATAATTCATGCTTCAACTATGGTGCGCTATATAAATAGATACACCGTAAGGGTTTTAACCAACCACTAGGCAGTTCGTGCTGTGAATATCATGCTAATGAGTTTTCATGTACTCGTACCTTCGGTTGCATTGTAGCAATAGTACAACATTTAGGTCGATTGCGGGCAACGGTTGGAAATTTATAGGAAAATAATGAGATTGTGAGTGGGAACGAAAAATATAGAGCAATACGCTCGTAGCAGTTGGGAGTTATAATGACGTAAAGACAAGGTGAGTCTCATAAAAAGAAGCAGAATGATATGAAATGAATGAGGAAATAGGGAATAAATAGAAAAGCTAGCGGAATTAAAGACAAGGAAATTGAAATTATTGGAAGGCTACCCACACATGAGGAAGTCAAGTTACAAAAAAATTAAAGGCTTGCTTGATGAAGGAAATGATAGTGAGATGAAGGGGAAAAAATTCAGATAAATGGGTAGACTGTGAGATAAAAATATATATTGAGATAAATGGGAAGATAGTGAGATTAAGGGAAAGATAGTGAGATGAAAGGAAAGATAGTGAGATGAAGGGAAAGATAGTGAGACGAATGGAAAGATAGTGAGATGAAGGGAAAGATAGTGAGACGAATGGAAAGATAGTGAGATGAAGGGAAAGATAGTGAGACGAATGGAAAGATAGTGAGATGAAGGGAAAGATAGTGAGACGAATGGAAAGATAGTGAGATGAAGGGAAAGATAGTGAGACGAATGGAAAGATAGTGAGATGAAGGGAAAGATAGTGAGACGAATGGAAAGATAGTGAGATGAAGGGAAAGATAGTGAGATGAAGGGAAAGAAAATGAGATAATGGGACAGAAAGTGAGATGAAGGGAAAGACAGTGAGATGAAGGGAAAGATAGTGAGATGAAGGGAAAGAAAATGAGATAATGGGACAGAAAGTGAGATGAAGGGAAAGACAGTGAGATGAAGGGAAAGAATAGTGAGACGAATGGGAAGATTGTGAGATGAAGGGAAAGATATTGAGATGAAGGTAAAGATAGTGAGATGAAGGGATAGATAGTGAGATTAAGGAAAAAAATATGCAAACAACAGTGAACTGCGATATAATCAATTCGTAAGGAATCTCATTGTATAAGCATATATATAAAGTACAATAAAAAGCAAACAAAGACCGCACTACCCAAAAACAAAGAACGCCGTCATTTGCAATCATCACCCCGCTCACCTTCAATGACGGCGTTCGACAAGCTTTCGGCGAGTTCGGTGCGCCAATCGGCGTGTGGATTCGGTGCCGCTGGAGCAGCTCGTCAGCGCTGGGATCCGTGTAGAAATGGTCCAGCATCTTCACCTTGGTGTACTCCAGCGCGCATGGACCCACTGCGGGTTCATAAGGGAAGAAAGTTGAGGTGAAGGGAAGGTGATTAAGATGCAGGGGTGGGGGCGTTTCGCTTTATCGAAAATTCTCCATTTCGAAACCCAAAAGTGTCAGCCACTTTCACTTTCTCGAAACCCAAAAGTGTCAGCCACTTTCACTTTCTCGAAACCCAAAAGTGTCAGACACTTTCACTTTCTCGAAACCCAAAAGTGTCAGCCACTTTCACTTTCTCGAAACCCAAAAGTGTCAGACACTTTCACTTTCTCGAAACCCAAAAGTGTCAGCCACTTTCACTTTCTCGAAACCCAAGTGTCAGACACTTTCACTTTCTCGAAACCCAAGTGTCAGACACTTTCACGTTCTCGAAACCCAGAAGTGTCAGACACTTTCCCTTTCTCGAAACCCAGAAGTGTCTGCCACTTTCACTTTCTCGAAACCCAAGTGTCAGACACTTTCACGTTCTCGAAACCCAGAAGTGTCAGACACTTTCCCTTTCTCGAAACCCAGAAGTGTCAGCCACTTTCAATTTCTCGAAACTTCACTTTCTCGAAGCTTCACTCTCGCTAATTTTCATCTCATGGTGCTTTCTTTCGAATGTGGATATCGAAAACTGATACTTCGATACGAATATGTGTGGTCATTTGCACAGTGGTCATTCCCTAAATGGTCAGTCTTGTCATGGACGCCTAGAAGTATAATATTGGCATCTATCTCATAGAGTGAAATTTCGAGAAAGTGAAAGCGTCCCCCAGGGATAAAAGAAGCAGTAACGACGAGGAAAGGTGGGTACAGAGAAATGAATTGTCTGCAGCGGAAGGGAGTGTAGTAGAAAGGAGCCACTGTGGGATCTGAAACCCAGAAACTAAAGTGAGGATCAAAGGGGATGTCAGAGTCACAAGCAAGAAGAAGGAAAGATTTCCACCAACAAAAGGAAATTGAATCATTTCTAGCGAATTAATTTCAAAGTCTTCATTTCATCATCAAACCTTTATAAAATTTTTTGCCTCTTAGTCTAATTAGAGTCCCATGCACCCAGGTTGTATCAAATAAAAAAATTACATATGCACACTCATGGCGCGTATACCCAGGAAATAATCCCATTTGATTTGAAAGCTCAGCTCGCTGGCCCGCCAAAAGCACAAAAACAGGGTCAGAGCGGTGTGAGAGTCAGCGCTTTTCTGTTTTCTACTGCATGGCTTCGAAAATCCCTGTCACTCTTTGGCCAGCGATTGCACGTGGAAAAGTCGTGATAATTTTGCTAGTCACACTTTTGAGGCTTTCCATACTTTTATTTCGACGAATGAGCGGGCAGAAACCTTAATCCTTACTGTATGGAATTTAATGCTTTGGGTTTTACCCCCGTTAAGTCTAACAGAGTAAAAATGGGTAGAGCCTAGGTATTTGGGAAGAGTAAGTAGAATTTGCAGGGTATCTGGGTACTTGTCTAGGTGGATGTTTGGATGGCTATCTGGGTGGCTATCTGGGTGGGTGTCTGGGTGGGTGTCTGGGCGGGTGTCTGGGCGGGTGTCTCGGCGGGTGTCTGGGTGGGTATCTGGGTGGGTATCTGGGTGGGTGTCTGGGCGGGTATATGGGTGGGTATCTGGTTGGGTATCTCGAATAGGCGCCTAAAATACCTATATTGAATATAAAGCATTGGTAATGGGTATTTAGGAAAAGGATAGTCTTAAAGTCTGTGGGGCTTTACGAAATGACAAGCAGCCTCTGAATTGGGCAGTGTTAGACGGAAAGATTTGCATATGAAAAAGTGCAATCAAAGTCTCTTATTTCGTTTGGAGATGGAGGGCGTTTGGGCAAATCAAATAGCCTGTGATTTACAATTCAAACCGCCTCTAGGGATTATCGCACAGCTTGATTGCATGATTCTGCTTGACACTGGATTTTGTGTTGTGTCGAAGCTTTCGAAAAGCAGCAAATTTTTGGTAATTATTAATCATGGATAAGCCGTTAACGGATTTTTCCTATTTCTGTACTTTTGGCAGCAGAGTTAAATGCAGCGATAAACATCTATCCGCCCGCCAAAAAATAATCATGTTCCTAATATACGCTCGTACATATATCTAACCAATGATATGTGCAGCCAATGATATGTACAGCCAATCAAATTTACAGCTAATGAAACGTACAGCCAATGATATGTACAGCAAATGGCATGTACAGCCAATGACATGTACAGCCAATGATATGTAGCTAAGGATATTTGCAGCCATTGATATGTAAGAGCGACAGCCAAAGACATGTACAGTCAATGATATGTACAGCCAATGATATGTACAGCCAATGCTATGTACAGCCAATGCTATGTACAGCCAATGACATGTACAGCCAAGGATATGTACAGCCAATCATATGTACAGCCAATGATACGTACAGCCAATGATCGGTAGAGCCAATGACATATACAGCCAATGCTATGTACAGCCAATGGCATGTACAGCCAATGATATGTAGAGCCAATGCTATGTACAGCCAATGATATGTACAGCCAATGATATGTACAGTCAATGGAATGTACAGCCAATGATATGCACAGCCAATGTTATGTACAGCCAATGATACGTAACCAATGACATGTACAGCCAATGACATGTACAGCCAATCATATGCACAGCCAATTTTATGTACAGCCAATTTTATGTACAGCCAATTTTATGTACAGCCAATGATGCTATTTTCTGTTCAGTCCTGACGGGCTGGTGGGGCTGCAACACCCACCCTAAATTTTCCCAGTTCAAACTGGTACCCGATCTCAGCTGTGTGGACTGAAGCAATGCGGGATTAAGTGCCTTGCTCAAGAGCACATATCGTCTCCTAGAGCCGTGGCTCGAACCCACGACCTTCCGTTTATATGGCAGATGCCCTAGTCCCTAGGCTATAACTCTTCTGTAGTGTAGATATGAAAATACGGTAAAAAATGGTCTCTTACTCCGATGACTCAATTTTAACTCCACGTGATGCAGACAGCAGAAATCAATTGTTCACAATCCCGACATGCTCACCAATTAGCGAAGCAAGCAGCGGCCCGTCGCTTGGATCAGCAATGATGCTGTCAGCTTCGTAGAACTGCTTGCAGCTCTGCACCAAGTGCTCAACAATGCCAATCAGAA
Organism: Macrostomum cliftonense; assembly: GCA_950096795.1. NCBI lineage: Eukaryota > Metazoa > Platyhelminthes > Macrostomidae > Macrostomum > Macrostomum cliftonense. The sequence continues at coordinate 225,552 of CATNEM010000350.1, read as the reverse complement.
GTTTGTCCAGTAGGGCAACTCGAATCCACTGGTACTTGACGATCTGGAAGGGCTTTTTGCTGACGTCTTTGCCTGAGCCAGTCAGCGAGGCCAGTCCGCCGCCACCGTTGCCGCCGCTGCCGTCGGAGTCGGAGGCCGACATGCGGTCCAGCACTGACCTGGCTTGCGGGCAGTCTTTGGAAATTTTTTGCAACAATCGATAGGAAAGATTGTCGCGAAATACGGAGACACTGGTGCGCTTCAGACCGTACACAATGCAGTTCTCCACACTTGCTGTCAGGGGGGTTTGACCAGGGTGTTAGGTGCGTTCAGGTGATCTTCTTGGGCCCCTATGATACTTTCGCGAAAATTCTCTTGACCCTGACCCAAGATCTCTGACTTCCTAATCCGGTGATCCCTACACTAAAACCTTCCCTTCCATGAACTTTTTCGCAATCTATCTTGCATATGACCCCAAATCTTGATGCTAACCCTAAAATATCCCCATTCCTTAATCCCAACCCTAAAATCTCCCATTCCTTGACCCCAACCCTAACATCTGCCCATTTCTTGATTCCCACCCTAAAATCTCCTGTTCCTTGATCCCAGCCATAAAATCTTCCATTCTTTGATCCTAACATCTCCCCATTCCTTGATTACCACCCTAAAATCTCTCCATTCCTTTATTCCCACCCTAAAATCTCCTGTTCCTTGATCACAGCCATAAAATCTTCCATTCCTTGACCCCAATCTTAAAATCTCCCATTCCTTGACCCCACAGACCAAGAATTATAACTAGACTGCGCATGTGGAATGAAAAGTTGTGCCTCTTTCCCAGTAGGAAAAATGGCACCCCGGCGCCCACCCCCTCACGATCGATAGTTTTGTCAGAGATTCTCTTCCTCCTACCCCTCAGCCACTTGGAAGCCTATTGTTTTTTATTATGTTTTGCTCGTACCGAGAGTTGGATTTTTATCATGGTGGACATACTTTTGCTTAATCCTAATTTTTTTCATTTGATCAGTAAAAAATTCAAATAACCTAAATTTCCGTCAATGCTGTCTAATTTGCGAGAAAAAAGATACAATGTGTAGAGAAATAAGTCGTAACTTACCAGTCTCCAGAGTTCCGAACAGATTGACTACAAATTAAGAAACATTGCAGTTCGAAGTAGCCTTTGCCTTTTCCCTGGTCTCTTTCTTGTGCGTGAAAGATCTTTGGCAAGTTTTTTCATTCTAATTTTGATGAAGAGCATAGTCATGACTCGAAGCAAATGCAGTTTGTGAGACTCGATGCCGCTACTTGCTGATGCGGAATGCGAGTCAAGTTCAGGGAACAAATTAATTGACATGCGCAAAGTCTCTTGAACAGCTACAACGCAGGAAAATCCGCTGTTATAGGTGGCACGTCGTATGACAGTCTCGGCGTTGAGCAGCGCTTGCAAGACATCACTGCTGGGAAAAATCAAGCCGCCGGTTCCCTCCTTATTCAAAACATTTTTTAAAACGACTAGTGAGCATGGTCCACGAGCATTAATTGGTGACTCAGAGCTGGCAATCAGAGCTGACCTGCATGGGGCACATTCAACTGCTTTCAGCATGGCTCGAACGACTGCGCCTGCGATGTAGTACACGATAGACTGACAAATTTCGCATGTCGACGCACTTTTACAGTGCTGGATTGAGTTGAGACTTAGTCCCATATCATTCTGGGCTTTAATATGCTTCCATTGCTGCTGCCCTGACTCAGCTGATGCCGATGGCAGGCACGACAATGATAGTTGAATGGTGGCATCCTGCTCCTTTACTTTCGCACTGACGGACTGCAGAATTCCACCTCCGGCATGAACAAGCAACTGCCTGAAGGCCGAGCGGAACTGCTTTGGAGTCGGGTTGTGGTTCCAGCCGTTTCGAAGCCTGACTGCATTGAAGAATAATTCTAGAAAGTCCTGTGATAGTTTGTAAGTGCAGAGAAAGAAAAATTCACCAGTTGAAAATAAATACTTAGCCAACACCATTACAGCATGACAGTTGGTGATGAAGCCTAAAAATCCTGTCTTCTTTGCAGTTTCAACTATCTTGCATCCAGCCGGAGTCTCAAGGCTGCTGAGAAGCTCGATTGAGTCAGTAAAAAAGTCGGTCCAGTCAGACTCGTTGTCAGCTCTTAAAGCCATTTTGGCTCCATAGTTTACTAGTCGCTTGGAGTTAAAAGCATCGAACAGATCATTAATGTGATCAATGAAGTCGGCCGTCACAAGTACATCCGGATGTTCAAATCCGACCAAGCCTTGCTGATGCACCCATCGAAGCGAGTCGGCCACTGACTTGCTAAAAAGTTGTGACGCCAAATAGACCTTCATCTTTAAATTAGCAAAGTTAATGTGATGCCGACTTAGTTTGTTGCCCAGTCGGAGTCCGTGGCTTTCTTGCACTTGCTGCAGCATGGACACGTACTTCCATTCAATCCTTCCTCTTTTTGGCCAAACGAATGTTCCCAGGGACTGCCACTGGTTTCGAATGAGCTTTAACATGTGAGGCGCATCCAAAAAGGCTGAAACTTTAATGCTATGATCGCATGGGTGCGGAAAAAAGGCGACGATTTCATTCGGAGAGCTTATTCTGGCGCCCAAAAGTCCGATCGCTCGAATGTTGTGCTGAGTCCCGTCGCATGTAAATGAAGTTGCAATAACGCCAACCTGGTAAAGCTTCTGAATTGCTTCTTCAATAACACTTGAAAGGAATTCGGCATCAACTCCATTCACTAGAAAATATCCTAATGGTAACTTCCAGTAGCTCTTGAGTCCTACTGCCATCACTACCAATGCTGAAGTCGCCTCCTGATCACTCGCCTTTCCATCGCCTTTGTCAACGTAACCAAAAAACATTCCTTCCTTTGAATTCCACTCAATCATAGATTCTAACGACATTTCATCAGCCACAACGTTGCAGTACTCGAAGGCTTTGCCGTCAGCAAGGCTGCGTCGCTGAGAAAGTTCTGCAAATGCCTGATCGCAAAATCCTGGAAAACACTTCGCATTTGAGAGCCATCTTCTGAGCGATGCTGGATGGGGTAGCTGAAAGTAATTCCTCACGTACTCATAAGCCTTTGGACTGTAGAAGTGCAAAGTGGAGGCAAATTTTCGCACTTCATTAGAAAACCTTTTTGTTTTCTTTGTGTTACGTGGCAAAATGCTGCTAAGCAGGGAATTGGAGGTCAACAATTTCAGGTGTGACGCAGCCTCATCGTTTAGAATGCATTTAGCTTTCAAATCCCGAATAGCACAATTTAGAGTTTTGGCTCTTTCTTTCATTTGCCTATGCTTTGAACGCAGCGATCGAATTTTGCGGTACTTGTTCTGCAGCGACTGTCTTAGTATTTGAACGGCCTTTGCGGTTCTTTTGGACCTTTCGTGAGCAGCTAGAAGCCTTTTGTATCTACGCCTAAGGTTTTTTAGTGCTTTCACCTTTTCAGCGAATTCCTCTCTGGTCACGCAGTTGCCATGGAGATCCTTCCGCAGCTGTTCATCTTTTTCCACGCTAGCCGCAGGTTCAGTCTCAATGTTGGACTCTGCTGGTTCTAGAAACGCAGAGAAATCAACTTCACATGCAGCAGCAGCAGCAGCAGAAGCAGCAGTAGCAGTTTTTCGCTTCTTCTCAACCGGCTGGAGGTGAGCTGGGAACCCCGGGAAGATGGAAGGAACAGCGTTTGGGTACAATCGTCTTCGGGTGTTGGGCAAAAAACCAGCAAGCGTCTCCTTAAAGCAAGATTCCGAAAAGTGGACCGAGCAGACTTTTGAGGAGGCTGTTGGTTTGAAGTCTTTCCGTCTAAGGGCTACCAGCCACTTTTTTTGCATTTCGCTGTCCTTCGGAAAAGCATGGAAGGACACTGCCGGAGACATAGAAGAGTTATTTGAGCAGCCGATAGCACAGCAAAAGCTGCCAAAAATTTTTCTTGTTCTCGGAAAATTACAAGAATTTGATTCTTCCATTGCTTAGTGCGATTTGTTGCTGACAAGCGAGCAAATTAATAACCAGATTGTTTTGAGAAATTTTGAGCTTTTTCGGTTGCAAAGCCTATTATTAAATATATAAAAAGGACAGACAGGGAAGGAAAATAGACCCCTGCCTTTTTCAGACAAAACTATCGATCGTTTTGGGGTGGGGACAGAGGGACCATTTTTTCCACTGTTAGTTGGTCAAAAAACAAGCCCAGGCAAGCAATGTGGGATGCGCAGTCTAGTCTTATTTCTTGGTCTGTGCTTGACCCCAACCCTAACATCTCCCCATTTCTTGATTCCCACTCTAAAATCTCCCCATTCCTGTATTCCCAACGCTAAAATCTCCCCATTCCTTGATTTCCACCCTAAAATCTCCCAATCCTTGAACCCAACCCTAAAATTCCCCATTCCTTTAGACCCAGCTATGTAAAATCCCACTTTCTTGAGCCCAACTCTAATATCTCCCATTCCCTGAATCACCCCCGCAGCAGTACTCACCACACAGCGTAGTAATAATCGAACTCTCCTCGTGTATAAACTTCTTAGTAACGGACTCCTCCATCAATTGTTTCACCTCCCGTTTCACCTGGCGAAGCAGCATCTCGCGGTACTCCGACCCGTTGTTGCCAGCCTGCTGTTGCAGCTGTTGAGTTGGCAACGGGCTGGCTAACAGACCCGAAGACTCGGGCTCCGTGTCCGCGCGTTGCATCTCCGGGACAGGCCGAGATCCAACGCCGCCGCCGCCGCCGCCTCCGCGAGCCTGGGAAACCCTGGTAGCCGCATCGGATACAACTCTTTGTAGCAGTTTGGCCATGATCCAGCAATCCGACTAAAAAAATATAATTTAATTAGTTGGACCGTCTTTCGTAAAGGTGAAGAAATTGAATGGATGGAGGGGACCAAACCAAATCTAAATATATATGTATGCGCGTATGGGCTCCACGAGGACCTTCGCCTGGGGTTGGCGCTGGAACTGGCCGAGATAGGACTGGCTGGCAAGCATCAGGACAGACGGGGGGAAGAGAGACTGGGAGTGGGAGCAGGGGGGTTGGGTGGGCGAGGGTAGGAATCCGGCGTGAGCAGACAGAGGTTTCCCAGATGCACTTAGAACACTGTAGCCTACAGGGCCGCACGTGGGATATTACGGAAGTGGAGTGGGAGATCGTGGGGAGCTGAGAGAGAGAGAGACTGGACGACGATTGATGGCGACGGCGGCGAGGGAAGAGAAACTGGGAGAGGAAACAACGGGGGGAAGCCAAGCTGGATAACATACTGAAATGATAGAATTTTAAGCTGTGCAGTCACAGTCAGCTTATCTATCTATCACAGGATTCACAGCTTGAGAATTTAGAAAGACATATTAGATAATAATGGTCCTTACTGCCTTGTATTCGCTTGTATTGGCTAGGCCTGGTCAGTCGCTCCTTCGGTTTCGAATGGCATGCGAAATTTGGGAGAGAAAGCGACGGCCTGTCTGTCTGTCTGGCGGTCTTCGAATTTCCTCTCTCAGAGGCTGGCGGGTCGCCCCTGGGGCTCGACGTGAAGATTGGCCGAGTAGAGAAGGGTTAGGCTGTTCCTGATGGCTTTTTAGACGGGGGGGGGACGAAAATTTGATGACACGGACAGATCTAGCGTTGCTCTGTTGCAGTCCTGACGCCTTGGGGGATAATTTAATGCATGCAAAGTGGTGAATCTCAGGCTGTAGGCTGTTGCTTTTCACTCAAGCAAACTGTAGCAGTCGATTCTTTAAGAGTTAACACTAACGTTCCTAGTTTCTTCGCAAACATAAGGAAAGAAAAAAGTCGACCCTGTCAGTTATTTTCTGCCCTCTTGCTTACTGAGCTTCACTATTGTAATTTCCTTAGTGATTGCATGTTTTTCTTTCCTTACGAGCTAGAGAGCACAGCATGCTCATTTTCTGTACAGCATGAGTGCCATTGTGGGGTGCGGTGGTCGGTTAGGGAGTTTGATAATAAAAAAATTGGGCGGACAGAGAACGGCCAGAGCCTATGTTAATCGCTTAAACTAAAAACTGGTTCTAAATTTGTTCGACTGTACATTGACTGAGGTTAAAGGCGTATCGGGCAAATGTACACTGCCCACCCAATGTACAGTGCCCAACGTTGTTGACTGATAAGAGAAAATGTTTGTCTGCGCTGAGCTAGGGCAGAGGGGGTTGCTAAAATTGGAGGCGAGTGGTGCGACTGTTGGAAATTGGAGGGATTTGAAACCCGAAACCGTAAAAATCGAATGCGGTTTAAACCGATGTTACTGAAGCGTTTTTTTTTAGTTTGTCACTTAGTTCCTGTTGATTTTAGTTGGTTTCAAGTCATTCATCTCCTAAATTTCTTGGCTTCAATAGGATTACCTCTCTTATTCTAAATAGCTAAAAGGTCTGCTATCAAAATAATATTATCAATAGTTTTATCATTATGACGCTTCTTTAACCCCTTACCCTTACCCAGCTCAAGACTTATTATTATCTTTTTTGTCGCTAGAAAAACATTACTAGCGATCCAACCAATTATGGCCCAGAGAGACCTGACCTGATTTCAACGCGACTATGTCTGCTCCCTGAGGCCCTTGCCTGAACCAATCCTGATATGTACTTTTACTTACAGATCTAGAAATAATGGATCAACCGAGAAAAGTCTTCATAAACATGTTTTGCTTGAAAAATTCCCTAGAGGTGTGCGCTGGCTATGTAATTTCGGATTTGTTTAGCGTTCACTTGAATTAACTATAGCTTTCCGCTTGTACGCTTGCCAGATTGCAGTTCATGCAAGCTATTTCACATTTGAATGCGTAAGCATGCCTTCGGAATGATGGACAAACGAACAGAGGAAAGGGGGAATTGTGTCACCATTTGGTCAGACAACTCAAAACATCATTAAGCCCATCATTTATTTGTATATTTAGGAAAATCACAAAAGGTTGAGATTAAGGGCTCCAGAAGCAGACAGAAACATTTTTCAATTGTAAATCGAACAATCGAACACAATATCGAATACCCACCTCCATCTACGTGAGAAATCTGAAAGAAAGAAAGAAAAACTTATAAGAAAAGGTCAAATCAAGCATTAACTTGATATTGATCGCGTAAACACCGAACTTTCTTATAATTTGTGGATAAGCAATGATATCTTTTGCATTGAAAGAAACAGAAAACAGAAAAGAAATTGTAGCGACACTATAGAAACCAATCACGCGACAGTTTTTGCGTGATAGAAAGTGAAATATGGACAAAATTTGAGTTAGAGGGAGTCAGTTATACACAACACGCTGAGCGGGATGGAAGCCACTGAGGATGACTGATGGAGGGAGGAAAGGCAGCGAGATTCGTGTCGAGATTCATAAAGCTGCTGGTTTCAGAGAAATGGGAAATATGTTGACTTGCTTGCCAAGTGGAACTCGAGTAGCAGCGCTTCCGAGATTGTCTCTACTTATACAGGGTGAGAGCATATGTGAAATGAGATGGATAGGCGGACTGAATCTACTTTAGTTTTCCCGCTCATATTAGATCATTAAGTTCCAGCTTTTTCCGAATATAAAGCATCAATATTGCACTATGTGACTTTTTATTAATAACAATCATGAGGCATTTCCGCTACTATTATTACTATTATTATTACTCGTATTAGCGCACACAAAAAGGAGCTGATTTTTTTAAATAGATTTTTATTTGTATAAAAAAGGAGAAAAAATGAATAAATAATACGATAATACGATAATACAAAGCGATTATTTATGGGTGGACTGTTAACAACGCAATACTTCAGTAGGTATTCAGAGCAGTGGTATTAGCTATATATTTCTAATTTCAATCATCTCTGTAATAAATTCTACTAGCTCCTTCGTTAAAGATTTGTCTTCCAGTGTCATCAGATAGAATACTTTATCTTCATCTGTGAGAAAGCTAAGTTCTGAATATTTTTAGCAACATTTTCAATGAACGCTTTTCGCGTTAATTGGTATTCCTCCAAATTCTGTTTTCGTATGGAACTTTTGGTCTCACTGATCTCGTGGTTTCACAGGCTAACCTATGGTTTCCTAGTCTAAAAGTTGAATAAAGCTTCCTTGACTCCGGGTCTAAGAATTCCAAATATCTCTCAGGAGTGTTAAAGCTATTTGAAAGTCATTTGAAAGTATAATAGAAGTGCCCTAACTTGGCAGAGTTTTGGAAGGGATAAATTGATGCTCTGTGAGATGCTTTATCATTTTCTCACAGCCAAAAATGCTATTCCATGTGGAGACATCAGTGGAGATTTGAATACTGCAGACTCAGACACTGATAATTCCACATTATCAAACGCACGCCCAAAACTTATATTTTCACACTACGAACCATCACATCTTCGGCAAAAGATTTCCGGCTAAACAAATAGCAGCTTATACGAATGCTAACTTTGGTTTGTATTTATTGAGCAAACAGCAATAGTTCCTAGAGTTCATATATTTGTTTAGTATAGATTGTGCAGTTCTCTACGAGTGAAAGTGTGTCGCTTTAACATGACGTGGCCTTGAACTGACCTAATTTGACCTAAGATGAATGATATAGATTACCTTTTTGCCGAGGAGTTGTAGCCTAGTGGCTAGGGCGCCTGCCTCATGACCGGAAGGTCGTAGGTTCGAGTCCCGGCCCTACTAGGAGACAATTTGTGCCCTTGAGCAAGACACTTAATCCCGCATTGCTTCAGTCCACCCAGCTGAGATTGGGTACCAGTTTGAGCTGGGTGAATTTAGTGTGGGTGTTGCGGCCCCTCCAGCCCGTCAGGCAGAAAGCTGTACGCAGCCCTTGGATGCGCCGCGCAACTAGCTGCAGCTGTGCTGTGTGGCCATCTGATCGAAAGGTCGGATGTCTAAATTTATTTATTTTTTTTGATAAAGTTATCGTGAAAATACTTCAAGAATGCCGGTGGACTTTTAAATATTGATAATTTTTCAGCTGTTGCCAACTAAAAAGCGTAGGCAAAATATTAAACTGTACTATTAAGGCAGCTTAAAAGTCGAAATTGGTAATAATCCATCGTTATCTCGATAAAACAGTCCTGCTGCTTCTCTTATCCACTCAGGCATTCGCCCGCTGCAGTCCGCTACTCAATCAATCCTCTGTTGGATTCGGTTTTTTTATTCCTCGCTTCACTGATCCAGAAATCTTTCAAAAAAAGCCCGTCTTAAGTCTGCTGGGATATTTTCCCTAAATCTGAGGGGAAGGGGCGAGGGTTGATGCATCCTTGAATAGTACATTCAAGGTATTAGCTCCTAGACTTTTCGACCGAAACAGACAAAGTAGCGACATCTGTGCCGCTGCTTTGTCAATAAATTTGTTTAGTCTCCATCGTCATGATTAGAGGAGAGGCGAGAAATCAGTATGGGATTGGGGAGCTAGTCGCAGATGCGGAAAACTACACGCTATGCTATTTGTCAATTTTATTTTTTGTCTCCCAAGGTCTTGTTTGATTTTATTATAAAGAATTCCGCCTTTGAATGAATGATGGTTTACAGCTCCTGGATTATGCTGGATTATTTCGCTTGACCTTCTGCATGTCTGAATCTGATAAACACAAAATCAGCGCGTTGTAATTTATAGTTTTGCTGTTCCATTTTTTGTTGCTCCGTCTCCTCAGGTTTTGCATCATCATTTTGTTTGGCTCATTTTTGGGAATTCACAGAAATGCTGAGCATAATATTTTAAGCCACTCAAAACGCTTTTAGTTACGAGATAAACAGTTAGCGAGATTTCGCCTGCAAACTACAAATGATAATGCGAGTAAGTCTCCAACTGCACTACTATCGAAGGATTTTTAGTAGTGGGCATGCAAAAAGACGGTCAATATTACATTAAAAGGACACTATATCGGGCTACTTCAATATCGATCGAAGGCAAAGTTTGATAAAACAGAAAAATCTGTTTTCAGGACTCCTTAAATGGAAAATTCTGAATTTCCACATTCCATGCATATATTGTTTTATAGGTTCATGAAAAAATGTAGTGTTAAAATAGATAGATAGATAAATAGATACATAGATAGAAAGATAGATAGATAGATAGATAGATAGATAGATAGATAGATAGATAGATAGATAGATAGATAGATAGATAGATAGATAGATAGATAGATAGATAGATAGATAGATAGATAGATAGATAGATAGATAGATAGATAGATAGATAGATAGATAGATAGATAGATAGATAGATAGATAGATAGATAGATAGATAGATAGATAGATAGATAGATGCTACTAATAATATGGATATTAACACAAAGATTGTGATGCATACATCGCGTATATATTGGCAATATTAACGACCCAAAGGTCTCCACTTCAATTCAAGTTGGACACTTCATACTCTTCGGGTTGACCAGACTTAGCGATAAGTGCGAGTGAATGTAAAGTGCAAAAATTTCCAATGGAAACTCTCGTACCCCTCCAGGCGGAGAGATTCCCGCAGCTGCACGCATCCCATTCCTGCGTCCCTTCTTGCTCCTAGTCATGTCGACAACCAGAGATGGGATCTACCTCAAGCAAGAAAGTACTTGATCCAGCATTAAGGTCTCTGGATTCTTTCGCTAGTCTCCAGAAGCGGCACATGATTGTACATGTATTTCGTAATCGAATAGATAGGCTATAAAGTGAAACTGCAACAGCCATTTTGTATTTCTTGGCCAGAACGAATGGCTGAAATACGATTGCGTCTGATTGCGTCTGAGAGACTCTTCCACAGTGAGCTGCAGCAGGACAGGCAATGGTATAGCCAAGCTTAGCATCACTAAAGGCCCAGCTAAAAGCAACTAAAAGCAACTCAATTCAATCGACGCGAAATAGGACCAGCCTAGCCAGGCTTTTTCATTCTGCATGCATGGGCCAGGGGACTTGGAGCCCCTAATGAGGTCTTAGCCGCACGCTTAGGATAGAAGGAGCGAGATCCGGGGCAGTTTTACCACGCCTTCTGCCCGCCAAGGTCTATAAAGACCACTCATGCACGCAGTCTATAAGCTGCAACTCTCAGAGCTTCATCAACAACTCTGTTTTGGCTCCTCAATTCACTATAGTGAGTGGCCAAGAGACAAGAAATTATTCTTCCGGGTAGTAGCAGAACAAGCAGAAGACTTGCGACGGTTTTGGTCTCTGAATTGAGTTGCCAAGTGAGTAAGAATCAGGAGGAATATAGATGCAGTTGGAGAGAAAAAAATGGGAAGAAAAAGTTTTTGAGCAGTGACGGAAAATTCAATGCAGGAATCAATGGCTCGAGGTAATTACAGTCGGGGCGGAGGGAGCAGCCCCGCCCCGTGCAGCTCCCTGGGTCCAAGTCCACCCAAGAAAATCCCATCGACAGCAAATCCCAGACCGGAGCAAACTCTCCATCGCAGACAAAGTAGCGCAAAATTTAGAACCAGGACAAGGCGAAGAGACGCCGCTTTCAGCTTTGCTCACAATCCAATAGCAGAAATAAAACAAGGCATCGCTGTTTTGCTTCGGGGTATAAATAGCTATAGACTTCATAAAGCTAAGCTCTTTGATGTTGCAGCCGACAAAAGACTTTGCCGACTTAATTATCTGCTTTAGGTACTGTTGTTGTTATTCGAGCTAGGAAGCACTATAACTAGCTAAATGAGCTGTCAGTCAACTTGGCTCTGTTTATTGTAGCTAATCGAGAAGCAAGAATCCTTATACTTGTGCAGAGTAGGCACTGCTTGGACCGCTCGTATCAAAGGAACTTACCGGAGGGTTGCAGATGAAGATAGACATAGTCGAGAAATCGATACATTTTCGATGAACGACAGAACAGGATACAATCCAGAGAAAAAAAGAAGCAAGTTCGTGCATGGACAGAAGCAAATCATAGTTTCGTAATTATTGAGACGAGCTCGTCATAAAAGACTGACGATGCATTTCATTGACCATTATCTAAAAATCTTGCCGAGTCCCCTTCTGAGTAGCTACTTAAGCCAAAGGTGCAATAGGCATCGCCTACGCAAAAACTTTCTAATCTATCAGTCGCTTATTCTGTACTTCAAACTCTAGGCGAGCAGCTTTGCGACTTCTAGTCCTTAAACTCTACTTAGTCTAGTTAAGAACAAGGCATGTCCCAAGCTGTCAAGTTTGCTTGAAAATCACTTGAAAACGAAGTCAGGTGTCATTGAATTTTTTCTCTCTGCTGATTCCACGCTAGTTGACATTGATTTTTTGGGTATTTTTAGGCCGGCAGCCACAAACTTAAGTGGAGTGCATGAGTGATAATGAGTCCCGATCCTATTGACTCAAATAAAGTAAGCTAGTCTCTAGTACGATAGTATTCCTACAGAGATAATAATCATGCTTACATGCATATAAGTTACGTTATTTACAACTGCCTCCCTGTGCATTGTCCTCTCTCAATCAACTGTGCAACTCTCTCTCTCACGCTCAACGCACAGACGCAGCATACTCTCAGTCTCCGTCTGTCATTACGGGAACTTAGCCCATAAATTCTGTCTCTTTTTAAGTGTTGAGGCCCTGTAATTTTTCGGGTTGGTTGCCCCACCCTTTGTCCAATTGCCAGGGAACAGAATGGTCGCTCCCCTTCGCCATTCTCACAGTAGAGGCGCACAGACTCCCTAGCTCTACAGAGCTTTGTGCCTCGCTGCACCAGCAACCTCAATCCGTCCTTGCCTCCCCGTCGCTCTCGTCTCCAGCCTCCCAGCCTCTTCCCCCTCCTCATCGCGTCCTATTTGTCCTCACACGCGCAGACGCAGTTTTTTTTAAGCGTGGAACCATATCTAGAATAGGCATGTATCTATAGCTCAGACGCAACATAAAGATCACATAAGAAACCCCCAGGAGAATACCCTCAGGACGAATAGTTTAAGAACCTGACTATAAGGTCTCATTCTTAATAGAACTAAATTCAGCAAAAGCATTCGTTATTACAATTGCGCCAAAAATTTTCTTAGTCATCTGCACTAATTAATAATTCATCTCACGGACGGAGACAAGGACAAAGCGGCCCTCCCGTGACTGCTGAAACGCCTAATTTACTAATAAAAGCCCAGTGCAGTCCAGAGCATACTGCCTCACAAAGAAGTGAACAAATTAGTAACGAAGAAGCATAAAAAACCGATAACGAGCACATCAAGGAAGTTCAGCGCTGTTGCAATGCTAATTTTACGCAAAAACTAATTCGTCATAGCAACAAGCCACGCCGTCATGTCCCAGTTCGCTAATTCAAACAACAACAACAATAATAATAAGTCCTCGCAGCATCCCGAAATAATCGTGGAAAGCTCAGACGAAGACGAGCAAACTGAGCGGACTTCGCTAAAAAATTTGGCATCAATTGAGGCCGAACGCGCCAACCAAACGGTAAGCGGCGGCTACCGCAGGCACGAGTTCAACACCATCTTCTTCGGCCGCCGGGACAGCAACAGATACCGATTGGCTGACAATCGGGGAATCGGCACAGTAGACTACGATCCTTACAAGAGTCTGCAGCAGGAGAACGAAGAGAAGATCGCCCGGCAGCTCCGACTGCAGCTAGTCATCGGCGGCATCATGGTCATCGTGTTTGTGTCCTCAATAGCGGTGGTCATCTCAATGTCAATGGCGCGCGAAGAGCCCAAAGAGTACATCCACATGGAGCCTCGCAACTCGCAGGGTGGCGGCGTAATCTGGCTAGACCGGCGAAATGACGACGACTTGGCAGCTCTGCTGGCTCGCATCAACGGCGAAATGGACGAGTACGAGATTCGCCGGTGGTATCCTCGGCTACGCAAAGCAGGACGACGAGCCAAGGACTGTCGGACCGGCTTTCCTAAGCCGGGTCTCGACGTTTGCGTGCCGAAATTGGACATATTTTCAAGCTGCAACTCTTACAATGCGTTTGGATACGTTGTCGGCGACCCCTGCATCCTGCTGAAGGCTGGCCCGGCGCTAACCAAGAACTACAGCACCGACCTGTGGCTCGACTGTCGTGCCACAATCGACTCGAACGGCGTCGACATTCCCCTCAAGTTTTATCCACAATTGACTTATTTAAACAAAACCTACGCCTATTTTCCGCGATACTTTTTCCCGTACGAGCCGGAAAGTTCCTTCTACCTGCCGCCGCTAGCCATGCTGCAGATTGTCAATCCGCCTAGCGACCAGAGCTTCCGCATCAACTGCTCCCTGGCTAACGAGGAGTTCAAAAATTTGACCACGCTGGCCTCATTGCAAATTTTGTTCCTGTGATTAAAACAAAGAATAGATTTTTAATTATTTCTCATTCTCTTATGGCCTGAATATCACCCACTACTTGATGAAATCAATTAAATTATGATTTCTATTTGAAAACGCAAAATTAGTGCCTCAATAATTTTTTTGCAATACGAGCTACAATTGGCCCCTATTGACAAAAAAAGTCGAGCAGTAAAAATAGAACTGCAATTGAGTAATTTATTTTCATAGATTTTTTACGCTCTGCTTTTTTGCTACAGAACTGTCTTTTCATGGAATCGCTTTTTTGCTCCTGTCAGCTATATTTTTCCAAAACAGATCACGTCACTCATAGTTGGAGCATAATTGGCACTCTAACCTCGGTTTCCACTCAAAATATTCACTGGTTTCAGCCGTCATTCTCTACTGCTACTAAGTCATTTTTGTTTGTAATGCACTAATCTAATAAACTCTAATTAATTTAACAGTAATTTTTCCACTCAACTTTCATCGTTAATTTTATTTTGCAGTTGATGCATTTTCCAGAAGTGTTTACCAGGAATTCGTCTGCGATTGTCACGTGTTAGTTTTAGTGGATTAAATGACACAAAAAGTAAACTTAAGCTTGCTGTAATCCAGACATCATAACAATCAATTCTTGCAATCTGCGCGCGTCGGAGAAAAAAAAACTAAAAAAGTGCATAGAAGATATAAATTACGTACAGAATAATAACAAGAAACTTGATATACTTCAGTAGGAGGATATGAAAGTCCTTAATATTAGCCTCAGACTAAAAGCTTTCGCTATCTGCTGATCTTCCCGGCGCAGTTTAAGAACAATTTGTCAGTCAATTTTCGTTCCCCTAATTGGTGAAAATCAAGACGGACGAGTTTTAGGGCCCACTACAAATGCTTTTACTGACCAACGAACGTAAAGTCATAAGCCAACAAATAGGCTAAAAGGAAGAAAGCTTACTTAAATTACAAATTTCTTCAACTGAAATCCAAAGAACTTTTTTAATCCTAAGAAGAAACCAATTCATAATCAAATTTTCACGACACAAAGCTCTTCACCAAGTCTATAGTGTTGACCCACGTCAAACTAATTTTGGGAATTTTTTTAACCCAGCCAGTTTTAACTGGCCCCTCACTGCGTGGCCGCTCTCGCATGGGTTGCCACGCAAAGAGAAGCGGGCAATAGAAATTTGTAGATGACTTTTTTTGGGCAGGCGTATGACAAGGCGAAGAAAAACTGGGGACTAGAACTCTCTGCATGCAGCCAACAGCAAGCGGTGCAAGTAGCCTTTCTGCAGTAGCGATGCAAGACTTAGTCACGTCAACGCATGGGCGAGAGGTCTTGGCGACAGAGCGTCTTTCTGCTACTTGCATGACTTTCTGGGAAAGATTCGTTACTTTGAGTTCTTGCCACACTTCTCAACAGTAGGAAGAGTAGCAATAAGAAGTGAGAAAAAATATGATATGAAGAGGAGGTTGAGAGGCTCGGGAGAGACATCTAGAATCGCTTCGTCTTAAAAGAATGAACATCCTACAATAAAAATTCCTATCTGAGAAGGAAATAAATCATCAATAACTTCAACTAGACTGAAGAAAAGAAAGTGGACCGATGCTGTTATAAGCTGAAGTCTAGCATATTATAAGTGAATTGAACTCTAAGGTTATTGAAATTGTTCAAAGCCTTCCGGTGCTCATACTTACACTTCATTTGGTTAACGTAGCTTGTTTAAATCCCTGGATTAGCTAATTAGCTCGTATAAGCAATAATCCTATTCTATTTTAACTTTCGCTCCACTGGGTTGTGGCAACCCAATTTTTATGTACGGAATCTATCGAGGACTCACATACGGCAGTAGCGAATATAGTAGGTTAGGATGTACTTTTTAAATTTTTTATGAAGCAATACTTCAATTCAAACTAATTATTTTCATAAAAAGTTAAAAAAATTTTACAGATGAAATGAATTTAAATTCTATTGGTTTGATAATCAATAATATAGTAGTCTGTAACCTTTAAGAATATCTAGAGTTTATCTGTGTATCTGGCGCTTTGATGATTGTGTAGCGCTTTCATGTATGTCGGGTGCTTTTCGGTTTGTCTGGCGCTTTTTTGTGTGTCTGGCGCTTTTCTGTGTGTCTAGCGCTTGTCTGTGTGTCTGGCGCTTGTCTGTGTGTCTGGCGCTTGTCTGTGTGTCTGGCGCTTTTCTGTGTGTCTGGCGCTTGTCTGTGTGTCTGGCGCTTTTCTGTGTGTCTGGCGCTTGTCTGTGTGTCTGGCGCTTTTCTGTGTGTCTGGCGCTTGTCTGTGTGTCTGGCTCTTTTCTGTGTGTCTGGCTCTTTTCTGTGTGTCTGGCGTTTCTCTGTGTGTCTAGCGCTTGTGTGTTTGTCTCTCTGGTACACTTTTGAATGTGTAGCGCTTGTCACGATCCGGACAAAATGTGCCGTTACTGTTACCTTGTGTTTAACCAAAAATTGTTAGCTTCGCCCTAATGGTGAATCTCTTTCCCTATTGAGTCAGCCATTAAATAAGGGACGTATATGTGCATAAAGACAATTAATTTTCCGTATATATGGCATTAAAGCTGATTAATTGGAGCCGGGACAATCCCTCCTATTCAGCTGTCTGTGTTTACCCCATAACCAATTTAGATGAGGCTATAAAGCAGCATCGGAGGCTTAAAGATCCATTAGAAGTCTGCCACGCAATGATTGATAGATGTATTAGGACCTATACTCGCCCTAGGTATTCACTAGAGGCAAAATTATACCCGACTGGAATCGTATTAAATTTATTGGGATTTAATCTCTCTTGAATGGTTGAGAGTTATGAACTAATGGAATGGCTAAATCGTAATGACTTTATAGATAATATTAATAGTATTTTCTGTATTTAGGATATCCGACGCAGTTTTTTTAGTAGATTGTTATACAGTTTAAATTTTAATATGGAGATTTAAATCCTTTGAGTTGTGATATTTTCCTTTAATATCTTGAGAATAGATTAACGCCCAGGGCACCTGTCATAACAGGTTAACTCAAGTAGCAGGCTTTCCATTCTCGTACTATATAAGCGGAACTTCTGCTGGGATAATCCAGGGCTTAGCTCTCATAGTTACAAATGGGCAACTTAAGCTGCTCCTTGTCAGGTTCCCCTAGTAGCAGGAGGGAATTAAAGCAAGATATAACAAGACGGATTGAATGTCGGTAAAGTTTTGATTGAATTTTCTGTGAGTTTTCGCCCAAGCTGCATCCTTGTCTTCCAGGGCCCATGGTGCATTATTTTTTTAGTTATAATGGGGATCTACGAAGGCCTATCGTTTTATTTATCTTTTGATTTAGCTATTGAATGATAAAACTCTTGTGAAATGCGACATATACTACTTCGACGTTTGGTAAACGCTTAAGAACTGGTCAGTAAATTTATTTTTATTCTAAAATAATCCTCATGTATTTAGTTAGGATTAGATTTAAATATATGCAATTGTCATTGATTGAGCCAAAAATGTGTTCTAAATCTACGTTTCGCTGTCATTATTCAAAACAAGAGACAACAGATGATCTCTAAAGTCCAATTAAGTCTGTTCTTTTAGGCCAGCTCGTTCTCTTTAGCCGCGCTGATCACTTCGTGCAGCTCGTCGATTAGGCCGCGAAAGTTGCTTTCTCCTTGGTCAGTCGGTGTGGACAATTCCTGATCAATCACCGACAGATTTCTGGCGAATGTCTCCAAAGAAGTGAGCAGGTCGGCCGATATTGTTGCCATGCCAACAGAGTCCCTATTGAACGGATCCATCAAGCAGAAGAGGCTGCCAGTGCGGGTTTTGGTGTCGAACTCGATGCCGTGAGCTTTGCAGGTTTTGAAGAAGGCGGCGAACTGTAGCTTGGACAGATGGCTGTGACACAGGCGGGTCGACATTGTGGCGTAGCGTCGACCTCGGTCGCGGCGTTGACGCCTCCCAATGGGTGCTCTCGACTTCTCTGAGGATTTAATCTGCTCAACCAACACCTCGTGCTGCTCCGGATCGAATCGGCCACCAGTGGAGAAATAGAATAGCTGCGACAAGGCGGTAGTGTCACTGTAGTGCAAGCTGAGGTCCGTAGCCCACAGCTCCTGCCGGTTAGTTTCCGAGTCTTCGAATGTGACAAAGTCAACGCTGGCATGACCGAAGATTCGTCGTTCGCGACACGCGTCGCCGACTTTACGACACAGATCGTTCAAATAGGCGGGCGGTACGCTGCATTGAGGCGCCGAGATGCCGAGACAGGAGAACGGCTGCTGCGCGCTGACCAGCTGATCGCCGCTGGACAGGAGTCGCACCACTCCGGCTGGCTCGATGCACAAGTCGACCGTTAGACGGGTGACGGATTCCGCCGGAGGACAGGCTTCTATAACGCCTCCTTGCGACAGAAACTCCTGCTGGAATTGCTGCCAGTTGGAATAGGCATCGGGACAAGCCACCCGGGCAGCTGAGGATCCCAGGAGCTCCGGCAACTCTTCCTGCACTCGGAGCAGAACTTTCTCCTGCGCCCATTTTTTGTCCCATTTCTCGCCGTAGCGTCGCCGCTCGCACAGAGCCCAACGATAGCAGGGCAGTTTGTCCACGTCGATAAAGCCGATTCCGCGCCCATCGAACTGCGAGTCGAGCTTGAGTAGCCAACGGGTGACAGTTAGATTGGCTGTGATCAGCTTGGCAAGCGAGTCCAGCAGTTGCGTCAGTGAGTAGACGTCAAAGTCACCCGGTGGCGTGCAGATTTTCGCCGCTCGAAAGATTCGCCTGGCCCCAGATTTTGTGCTGTAGAGCTGCGCAACCTGAGGCTCCGGACAGAGTATTGGGACGTCGAGCTTGTCAGCCACGGCCAGATCGTCCTGGCAGGGGTAGCCAGGTACGATGAATGCTGGACGCCCCTGCGAGTAGTAATTTTGGTTTAAAAAGAGTTGGATTTCTTTTCATAGCTTTCAATAGATTTGATCTTCCCTAGCCAAAGAGCGTACTCACCTGAATCAGATTTTTTATTCGTCTTAGCGCTTTCGGAGAATAATTGAGAAGAGTAGCCAGTGGCATGTTCCTGTCAGCAAAGACTTTTGCTGCTTCGGGCACAACTATTTTGTATCGATTTGAAAGAGAATTGTGCTGCGGCTTTTGTACGTCACCGGATAGACCCGAAAGCAATCTGTGGTAGTATTGAGTCATCTCATCGTCAATAGCAACGGCTGAGAGTAGAACGACGTCCACATTGGGATCGCGAATGTCGCAAAGTCGAGACATTTGAGTGTTCTGCACTCGATTGAAGTTCAAGAACCCGGCCCGAATCTTCTCTGGATAGCCTAGCGAGGGCAGGTGAATTAAAACGCGCCGCTTTCCGCACCATTTGTCCCAGTGCTCCTGCAGCACAGAAAATCGCCTCTTGTAGCCGTCCAGATGCAACTGTCGGCTTCGTTTCAGCTGTGCCCGGATCTCCAGTCGCCTGGTGTACAGTTTCCATTGGTTGGCGATCGCCTTGGCTGCTCGATTCCGTTGACAACGCCTGGCATAGTCTCGTCGGGCCCTGTAGCCGCGCCAGCGTTTCTGAATAACAATCGAGGCTCGCTCAGGTCCGCCCGGACCGACGAACTGTCTTCCAGGCCGCTTGATCAGCTTCAGCACGTCGGCTCGATTGACCAGGCAGTCGATTAGCTCGGACTCGTCAGTTGAAGTCGAGCTCGGTTCGGTTAGTTCAGCCAGGTCACACAGCAGCTCTCCATTAACTTGCGCCATCGGGATTGAGAATTTCTGTAGGAGACGTTCGAGCTGCTCCAACAGCTGATCGATCACAGGCAACTCGACGCCTTCAAGTTGAGCGCATCGGCTTCGGAAGGCTTGAAAATCGCTGGCCTCTCGCCTAACCCGGCCATTTTGAATGTTGAAACGCAAGCTGCCAGGCGCATCGGCTCGAGAGGCGATCGCTGCAAACGAGGCCGGTGTTGTCGGCGGCGGAGGCGCGGCCACGGCTGATTGCTCGCGTCCAGTAGCCACCGGTTCAGCTTCTTTCGATTTTTGCACCGCTTCGGATGCTGCAGCAACTGCTGGAATCACAGCCGGCTGGTGGTGCATCATTCGATCAGCGGCCGAACGCGTACGAAGCATCGGTGGATCGAACTGCTGCACCCTTACTCTGCCAGGGCCTGCAGCAGTCTGATTCTTGAGTTTGAGTTTGACAGCGCCGTTCTGCTTAACCGGCGTGGACTCGTCTAGCTGGTAGCCCTCTTGCGTGTAACCCGGATCGGCCGCATCCGCTGGAAATCGATCTCTGGGACGCGTTCCCGGGTCGTGTTTCGGCGCTTGCCGATGTCGAATTGGCTGAGGCTCCAAGACAACGTTGGCCGCAGGCGGAATAACGCCTCGTTCCATCAGAGCTAGTAGGCCTCCTTTAGCCTCTTTGGCCGAGATAACTGTGGGCAGGGGCTCATACTGCTGTTTCTGCTGTTGAAATCCTTGGTCCTGACGTCGATTAGGTTGTTGTTGACGGATTTGCGGCAGATGCACCGGGTTTACCTGCATTCGATTCAGTACATCGTTAGACCGAGTTCGCAGGTCCGTCTCCGCCTTAGCTAGAGCTTCCTGCAACGCGTTAGCATCAAATCTAGCCGCTGCACTGCCCGAACCGCCAATGGCAACTAGAGATGAAGCGTCGAGCTGTTCGCGAAGTCGACCAAGATCGTCTTGCACCTTTAGTAGCACCTGACCAACGCTCTCCTCCATTGGTTTCGCTGTTTCAGCTGGTTGAGAATGTCAGTGCTGAAGCTTTATGGCGAATTGAATCGGTTCCAGCTATCTTATGGTATCATGACATACCCCGCTGCGCTGCTTCCAGTGCACAACCAGTCGCAACTCTTCCCCTCCTATTCTCTTCTACTTAACATACGTTTGCATTTGGTAAGGGGAGGGGGTTGCAGAATGGAGTGGTTATGCGCACTCTCTTCTATCTCTCCTTCTTGCTCTTTCCTGCACGCTCTGAACTCTTTCTTGTTGCCAATGACAACAAGTCACTGTCTGCCTGCCCCTAATGTACTCGCTTTGCATTGCTGTAGCAGAGGCGGATTGCTGAAATGGACAGGTAAGAGGTGAGAGATTAGGCTGGATTTTGCTCAGGTTTTTTGAGCATTTGAAGAATTTTACAGCTTTAGTTAAAAGACTTTGGCAGTAGGATACTTCTTATGCTCAATTTGCATGTTATTATGGGTCCTTTAGTGTTTTTTCAATGAAATTTACTTCGAAATACTGCTGCAAGTAGTATACTGCTACGAAGTTCTTGCAGCAGTAGAACGTACCTAAGAAGCAATTAAAATTAGCTATTTCATATATTTGATAATAATAAAATAAAGTAACAGTGAAGTCAAAGTGTTGCCAAAGTTCGACAATTTCATGACTCTTAGCTTTTAATTAAGTACGAAAAAATAGAATTAACGAAAATAAAATTTCCCCTACAGGTGCATCAATAAATTAAAAAAGTCCTAAAGAAACAGTTAATATTGTCACCGCCAAATAATATAAAGTCTAATGAAGTAAAAATGTATGGCAAGTCCAAAAATTTAAATCTAAATATTTATAAATCTAACCTTGCGCTAATTCAGTGTCACTTACTAGTGACACTGAATTAGCTATCACTAGCGCTATCACTAGCGCAACTGACACTGAATTAGCGCTTATAGGTCTAAATCTGACCTATAAGCGCTAATTAAGTGTCAGTTGCGCTAAATCTGGCCTATAAGCACTAATTCAGTCTCAGTTGCGCTAAATCTGACTAATTAGCGCTAATTCAGTTTCAGTTTCGCTAAATCTGACTAAATGGCGATTAATTAGACTTATTGGCGCTTTTTTAATTTCTGTGCTTAACTTGCGCTAAACCCGATTATTTAGAATACGCTCGTACTACTATGCATAAAGTTTTAAAGATTCAGTAACGGCTTTTTAATTAAAAAGTCCAGAAAAAAATTCATGCGCACTGTTTCAAAACCACGCCAAATCATAATCACTAAATGATAGATGTATTTAATAAATTCTTACATTTTACCCACACTTACAACAATCGTTAGTTCATTTGCAAATATGAACAAAGCGAAAAGTCAATTCACTTATTTTGCTCTTACAGAGCGCAAGTTTTATTCTACATGAGCAATGATTGGTTCTTTTGTTTATGCCAAAAATGTTTTGTTCTCTCAATTTCAACACCAATCTACATGACGAAACCCAAAATTATGAACTATAAAGTTGTAATCAAACGAAAGAAAAATCATCAAGAAGCAGTGGCTAAAACTTGAATTGCAATTTCCGGCGGTGATCTTGCCACCAGCAACTGAAGCACTGTCTCCGAGCTTTTGATTAGTTGCAGGCATCTGGAAAAAAACGAGAAAAAAGTTAGCGAAATTGGGTTACGTATCTAACCATCAGTTATGCTATCTTGAATAAACAAATCTCTTGACCAACTAAAAACACGGTAGCAACTTTTGTCTTACTTGGCGTACGGCCTATTAGCCAAGCTTTCGTTGTTCACAGAAATCAGCCGGTCCCCGGGGCACAGCCGGTGGCACCTGTCTGCCGGGGTGTTCGCAACGATGCTTCGAATGAAAACGCCCGGCGCATGGAGAGGAGTTTTCTAAGAAATGTATATCGAAGTTGGCGTGAGTTTAGAATCTAATTTAGAAAAACTATTTGTTTTTGTACCACTATTAAATTACCTCTCCATCGATGAGTTCCATGCCGAAAGACTGTCCTTGATGTCGACTGAGTGTTACAAAGAAGAGATCCGGCTCATCATCAAGCGAACCTGAGACGGCTTGAGCACAAGCTGCCACAGAGTGTGAAGCTCCGAAACTTTCGGGTCGGTGCTCAATTTGGGTTCGACGATTGTTCAACGACCAGGAGCGCGGTGGTGGAGGCGGCGGCTGCTGCTCGTCCGGCAAGCCCTGCCGCAGACTGAGTTGCTGCTTTCTAGTTGGCAAGGAAATCTGTGAAGGCTGACGACTCGGTGGTGAGGCGGTGTCGTATGAGACGAACGATCTTGTGTGCTGTCGGTAAAGAGCTTCGGTAGAAGCGTCAAGTACCCCTTCACAAAACCCAGCGCCGGCTCTGATTGTAGTGTCGCTTTCATCTCCAGGGTCGCTCAATAAGCCGTTTCCGTTGCCGTAAAAACCGAGCGGACCAGTTGGTCGGTCCTGCTGCCGCTGTTTCCGAGGCAGAGTTGCATCGTCGCCGGATCCGCCACTTTCACTTTCAGACTGAACGTAGTGAGCGTGCATCTCGTTTCGCAGTGTGTTGGCCAGCGTGAACGGGTCGATTCCTATCGAAAAGTCCTCGTCGATGTCTTCGTCTTCAGCAGGGAGAGCTCCGAGAGCGGCATCAGCCGACTGGGATTTCTG
Source organism: Macrostomum cliftonense (assembly GCA_950096795.1). Lineage (NCBI taxonomy): Eukaryota > Metazoa > Platyhelminthes > Macrostomidae > Macrostomum > Macrostomum cliftonense. The sequence continues at coordinate 201,992 of CATNEM010000350.1, read as the reverse complement.
AGGTTGGCGATTCAACGATTTCGCTGCTCCAGCTTCCTGGATCGAGGCGTCATTCTCGTCATCGTCCAGGCGGAGTTCAACAGGCTCTTTCTGACCATCGGCATCGTTATCGTCGCTTAGCGAGTCATAAAATAGTGCTTGTTGACCTGAATCGTCATTTTCGTCCTCTAGATCCGTCTCAGTCATTGCCGCCGCTGCAGACGCTGCCGTTTGGGCCCTGGGCGCAGTTGTTGTAAACAGCTGGCCGAGAGGCGACTGGCCGGAGCTCGGAGAGCCAAGTCGGTCCCGGATGTGCTTGGCAACATGGCGCCATTGAAGCTGACAGTTGCTCGCTATCAAAGAAGTTTTACACAATCTCAGATGGCAAACTCTTACGAAAATCATTTTACTCGTAGTTAAGTACGAGTAAATAAAGACTACAGATACATTCTAGTAAATCTCAATCCAACTCACCGCCAGTATTTTTGTCCATGTGAATCAGAAGCTGATTGAACTCGGAGCTATGCAGCAGAGGGCGAAGTTGCACACTTGGTCGCACCTTCTCCACAGGTATCAGGCAGTCCACAATGGCCAGTTGAAAGTGATCCTCGATTGCGCAGTTAACTGTGGGAGATTTCATTGAGCAAATACGGTTTCGTTAGGATTATGAAAATTGAACTGCACTTTTTGAGGATATTAAAAAAAGACTCACCATCGTAGGCAACCTCTCCAGTGTCTTCACTTGGCACTTTCCACAGGCCTTTCACTGGACCTGTTCGTGACTCGTATTCAAGCAGAATTTTGTGCAGCAGACTTGCCGGTATCAGCGGATGATTGCTTCGAATTTGTTGCCATGGTGTCTGCAAAATTTATGTTTTCTCGGTAAATTATGATTTTTCACTTAAAACCCAATTAATTAACTATTCAATCACCGAAACCAGTAGAGACTTTGGCGTAGCCAGCAGGTCAACAATACTGTTTGGCAGGTCTAACGCCACCATGAACTGCTCCAGCCTCTCCTGTCGAAGCCATTCCTCCAGTTGGTCGAGATTGACACGTAGTTGAACGGCGCAATTCCATTTTAGAAATTTGGCAGGATCTGTGAATGTCCGAAGATTTGATTGCATGTGCTACTAAGAACAATTAATAAAAGGGATAAATGAGTAAACTCACCTCCACCAAATAGTCTCTGGGTGAATGTTTTACCAATTTGAAACACCAATCGCTTCAGGATCATGAGCCTCAGAGTGCTCACGCACTGATACTCGGAGTTGGCGAACGCCTGGCTAACCTGGGTGAGCAGGGTTAGAAAGCTTTCCATTGTCGGTTGAGTGTCGGTGGGCGCGTTAGCTGAGCCAAGTCCAACGTCGTACAGAGCTGCGCTTTCAGCCAGAACCTCCTGTTGTTTAAAGGTTAAAATCAATTTTTGGCACCATTAAAATCTTATGATTTGCACAAATTACAGTAATAAGTGATGAAATAAATACAAGTCAAACCTCTCCCAGCTGGCTAAAGATGTTATCCAGCATCTGCTGCATGGTGGTCTCGCTGAAGTCGCGCCACTGCTGGCATCGAACTGCGGCTTCCGTCAGGCCCACTCCGCATGCCTCGTGAAAGAACAGGAAAATTTCAAAAGCCAGCGCACACGCTTTGATCATTTCCGCGTAGCATTGGGCCTTGTCTCGTCTGTCCTGCATCTGGCTGGCCTTTTTGGCCAAAGTCACGGCCGAGTCTGTGATGTGCCATTGGATCTCGGCGGCGGCGCGTTCTAACTCCAGATCGGCGACGTAAACGGTCAGTAGAACGAGTAGGCCAGCAGAGAATTGCAGATCAACAGCCTCGCCAAAGTAAAGCCCTAGGAGGCTGCCTAAACTGGCCTGAGTCAGCTGCTGAGCTGCTGTTTCTTCGCGAGCAGCTGAGTTTGAAGAAGCCAAACCCTTTTCACTCGCTGTGTCTAACACCGAGTCGGATGGCACTGTGGTGCTCACACAAGACCCGGCGGCCGCTGCTGCCGTTACAGGCTGACGTCTTTCCCTGCCGCCGGCGCCGCTACCTTCAAGAAGCTGCTGAAGATCAATGGACCGTTGAGCCGACTCTAGGAACATTAGCCAAGTCAGACCTATGGATCTATCCGGCACCTGGGAAGTATCCTTGAACATAAACACGTAGGAGCACATTTCGCCCGCTCCAATAGAAATTACATCGCCCGGCGACAGAAAGTGCTTCCTATCAATCAGCTGGCCGTTTAGAAGGACCTCCGCGTTGCCAACAGGGGCCAAGGACATGCAGTAGGGCTTCGCACCCTTTGTTGAGCCTTCATCGCCAATCTCGCTGTGGCAGGCTTCCAAGATGCAGTGTTGAGGCTGCACGTCCGCACATCGCAATTGAATGTCACATTTGCGATCGTCGCTACCTAGAAGATTTGTGTCGTAGAGATCGTTCACGAGAAGATCGTTTCTCGTATCGAAGCCCTTCAATAGAAGAAGATAAGGACCAAGTGGCACTGGATATTTTTTGTGCGAGCGACGGTCAGCGCTAGCAAAGTAGACCGTCTCCGTCTGGGTTGCGAATACCCGCGTACGACTCCTGGCCTGCGTGGGCGGGTCACCAGGCTCAACTTGCGTTGCCACCTGGCAGCGAAGCCTTTTGGCTGGCGTCGCCTCGTGCAGGCCATGATCGTCCGCGCTTTCACTTTCAGTGTCGCCGTCCAAGTCGCAGTGGTTAAAGAAGTCCCCAGATCGCCAAAGCTGAACGCGACGTCGCCTTCTACGTTCCTGACGACGCCTTGCATTTCTGGCATCGTTTGGAGACACCTGCTTCAGCTCGAATCTTCTGTAGTAGCCGTACAGCGGCTTCCATAATGCCTGGATGACGAGAATGTGCTCATCTGGTCCAATAATTCGACGGCATTGCTCAACAAACTGCATCGGCGCCGGATGAGCAGATCCTTGATGATGATTGTTGTACGGCTCCATCTTGCCGATTACTTCGCATAGGAAAAACTCGTCGCCATCTTCGTAGAGAATTTCGCATCGCTGCAACACCTCATTGATGACGTCGGCAGCCGTTGCCACTGCTGAGACTAGGACTGTACGGAACTCCGGCAGGCCTGCGCATCGGTTCAAACCGGCGGTAAACACCTTCAGGCTGCCGGGGTTTGTGTAATCATAACTCAGCTCGCCTTCAACGTCCTCGCGACGAAGCTTCCGCGGTCCTCGAACGAACACATCGTCCTCGAGGTCGCTGAATTCGTAACGATCGGAGCTACGGGAGCGTTTGTCTCGCTTTTTGAATAATTTGCGTCGGCGAGTTCGCGACTGGCGAGGCTGCTCACTGCTGACTGATCGCTCCGAGCCGCTTAAAGACATTAATAGTTGCTGTGCTTCTCACTGGTGTTGCGATATTTTTCCCGGTACTTTTCTGTTGCTTCGGCACGGTTGCTTTTATACTGGATCGAATTTCTAAACTATCCAATGGCGCTGGCCACTTTTCAAGTTTCTGCCAGTGAGATAGGGGGAACCCTCCAGACCGTGGGAAAGCTCGCAATGGCGATGCTTACTTTCTACACCCACCTTTTATCTTTTTGTCAACTGAAAAAAGATGTTAAAAAAGCAGTCGCTTTAGCCAGGGCGCTCTCCTAGCCCCCGACAAGCTTACTTCTCTCCTCTCTTAGCTTTCGTCGCCACCAACTTTGTCGCTCTTTTATTATTTCTGTTTCAACCGTCTTTTTTCCGGCCCAAGCTAGCGCGAGACCCCTACTGAGTGTGTTTTTATGTATGAGCAGAATGGCGGAATGTTTCCAAGTCGGGGCCACTTAAAGAAGACAGCGACAGATGCGTATCGGCCTGAGTGCAGAGTCGGGTGAGTTGCTCGAATAGGACCAGACAAGAAAGGACTGCCTATTGTAGTATCATTGTAGTATCTAATACAATTCTGTCCAGCACTATCGTGGCTTCGTCTAATTTGGAAATTTGCTCAAGTAACAGCCCAGCCTAGCCGTTTTTTAGAGGTCGACATTGTCTATCCCGCAGCGACACTAATTGAATAGGGTAGGCCACCCATGAAGGCACGAAGACTCGCTGTTATTAGACTGGGGTACATTGTGATTCAAATTTTATCTTCTACTCATAAAGCAGTTAAACTAAGCTGGAAAGAAGTTGAAAGTTAATAAAATTTATGCATAATAAATTTGGTATTAACTGTGATGTTTTATGGTGGTGTGAATTATTCCTTTAAGATGTGGGCTGATGGCAACTTAAATACAAACACTTTTTTTCAACTTTTCCAGATTTGAAATTTACAACTTAAAAAGTTTTATCGAAGAAATAAGAAGAAAAACGAAATCTAGCAATTTAATGGCCTCGTCTATTCAGCCTTTCGCTGCATGAAACTTTCGAGTTGTCGAATGGACGAAATAAATATCAATTTTTGTATTTCACTCTAAGACATGGCAGAGTCCTCTCACTCACTGGAGTTATCAATGCGTGTTTGTTTTCTCGAGCGGGCAAAAAGACCAGCGAGTTGAATAATTAAAAATAAAGTGCAAATTCTAGTGCGAAACAAAGAATAAAAACCGAGTAATGCTGACAAAATCTCGACTAGATTGCTCAAACGCACCAAGGCAAATAAAAATAGGGGCGGCCGTGGGGTGGCGGGGCGGCAGATTGGCGAGTCCGCCAGGGCCTCGTCAGTTGCGCAAGCAATTATGAGATTAACCTATGCTGCAAAAACTGTAGTAGCAGTGTAACAAAATGATTCTGGTTGCTTAGTGTCACAAACTTATGGTTAAAAAGCTCTGAAAACCAATAGGAAACTAATTTAGTAACATAGGCTGCTGTAAGCTTCAATATAATAACTAAAAAGATGAATATAAAAAGACTTTGTAAAACTGACTCCAGTGCAAAATCTAACAGTGAGCCTTTGCAACCTTACAGAAAGTAAAGAAAAATATGGCCAAAAACAAATTTGGTGTCACGACAAGAGTGCACAGGCTTCCAGTGTGAAATTAACATGGCGACCCTGCTAAGGAGCCTCTGGATTGATTTGGGACAGGAAGCGAAGAAGATTTGCGCTTTAAAATGTCTTTTTTTACTCCAGCTCCTCCTCCTCTTCTTCGTACTCGCCCTCGTCGTCTGCGGTGGCGTCCTGGTACTGCTGCAGCTCCGACACCAGGTCGTTAACGTTTGATTCCGCCTCCATGAACTCGTGATCGTCCATGCCTTCGTTGGTGTACCAGTGGAGGAAAGCTTTCCGCTTGAACATTGCGCTGAACTGCTCGGATACTCGCTTGAACAGCTCTTGGATTGAAGTGGAGTTGCCGATGAAGGTCACGGACATTTTCATACCGCGAGGCGGGATGTCGCAAACGGCCGTCTTCACGTTGTTCGGTATCCATTCCACAAAGTAGGAGCTGTTCTTGTTCTGAAGGTTGAGCATCTGCTCGTCGACGTCTTTAGTTGACATGCGGCCGCGGAAGATGGCGGCGACAGTCAGGTAGCGGCCGTGTTTCGGGTCGCATGCGGCCATCATGTTCTTGGCGTCGAACATCTGCAATGTGAGCTCGGCGACGTTCACCTGCTTGTAGCTGGAGCTGCCTCGAGCTGTCAGCGGGGCGAAGCCGGGCATAAAGAAGTGCAGCCGAGGGAACGGCACCATGTTCACCGCCAACTTGCGCAGGTCGGCGTTCAACTGACCGGGGAATCTTAAACAGGTAGTGGTGCCGGACATGGCCGCGCTGACCAGATGGTTCAAATCCGCATAGCTGGGCGAGCTGAGTTTCAGAGTGTGAAAGCAAATGTAATAAAGGGCCTCGTTGTCGATGCAGAATGTCTCGTCCGTGTTTTCAACAAGTTGGTGCAGCGACAGCATGCAATTGTAGGGCTCAACGACAGTGTCGGACACCTAGAAATAGAGGAATATTTTGCATGCTTGAAGAAAAGAAACAATAGGAGGAAATAAAGTGGTAAAAACCACTTTTTCTGTCCCCTATTAAATGCTTTATTAAAGACTGCTTTAAAGCAGTTTGATTAAAGCAGCTAGGGTCAGAAACTGAAACCCGAGTTGGGCCACAGACAAGTCAGTTAGGACGCAAAAAACTCTCTTAGCAGTACCGAATCAACCATCTGATTTAAAACATTTGGCAACTGAATATTTTATTGTGCCTTTCATATTTTAGTGTGTGTAACAACAAAAGTACATAGGGCTAAGTAAACTTGAAGTTTCAATGCGAAGTGTAACTAGCGGTTTAAACTATTTAATACTTCTACTTTATAATTTTTTCTATCGATAAAACCTAGAGTCCTTTTCAAAATATGCTTGTTGTTAGAACTATGAAATTTTTTGAGAGTATTATCTAAATATCTTATGCTGTCATTTAAGCACTAAGCAACCTTACCTTAGGTGACGGCACCACAGAGAATGACATCATGATCCTGTCGGGGTATTCCTCGCGAATCTTGCTCAAAAGCAGCGAGCCCAGACCGGAGCCGGTGCCGCCGCCGAGCGAATGGGTCAGCTGGAAGCCTTGGAGACAGTCGCAGCCTTCGCATTCCTTCCTGATCGCGTCCATCACTTTGTCGATGATCTCGGCGCCCTCGGTGTAGTAACCCTTGGCCCAGTTGTTGCCGGCGCCGCTCTTGCCAAACACGAGGTTATCGGGCTGGAAGAGCATGCCGAATGCGCTGGCTCGTACGCTCTCCATGGTTCCGGGCTCCAGGTCGATCAAAATTGCTCTAGGCACGTACTTTCCACCCGTAGCTTCGTTGTAGTACACCGAGATTCTCTCCAGCTGCAGGTCCGAGTCGCCATGGTAGGTACCGGTAGGGTCGATGCCGTGCTCGTCCGAAATCACTTCCCAGAACTGGTTGTTAATCAGAATAAATAATATTATAAACCATAATTGAGCTTTCTTTTCTTCATAATCACTTCTAGAACAACAAAAAACAGCAAAATTAAGCTGTCAGTGAATTTAAATAAATCTCACCTTGGCTCCGATTTGGTTGCCGCACTGGCCAGCCTGCATGTGCACGATTTCACGCATTTTGTCGGTGTCCGCTGCGACGTTGCTTTAACTTGCTGTTTTAGCTAAAATATTCTAAAGCGACTTGCTTTTTGTAACTGCACGTTGCCTTGCAGCTGCTCTTCTCTTCCCAGGGCTTTTTAGCGCTTCAAGCTAAGGGGAGCGGCTCCTCTAAGTTACTCCCTCCTTTGAGCGTCCTGTACATCAAGCCAAGAGCCATAGCTTGATTACTTGGGGCTGTTAGAAATGGGAGGAAATTTTCTGTCTATGGTAAAAATGGCCCCTCAGCAGAGAATGCTGCTCGCGCGGGAGGGCTTCTAAAGAACACAAACTTAATTGGCTTAATTGAAAGATAATTTAACTCAGAACTCTAGTCGCAAATAATTTGCAGTTAAGACTTAGCAAGACTGGATAACGATTAAATCTCTGAAAGAGTATGAGTGACACTTTTTCTTCCGCAATATGCTACTAAAAGTATGATCGAAAAATAAACTTTACCACACTAAATTTTTCATTTTTTTAGGACTATTTCTAATTGTATGCGCCTTAAGGTCTCCAGTGAGAAGGGCTCTCTGTAAAGATGTAATACACAAACTGTTGCGACAATATTTAATTTTTCTCCTTTTCGAAAAGTACCTTGAAACTCTAAATCCTGCCTAAAAAAATCTGTCAGCCTAATTTTGAGCTCCCAAAAATTTGCCTCGGAAAAAACCCGAAATAAGGAAAGCATCTATTCATCGGAAACTGCAGTTCTAAAAGTGCCCTCTGTAATTTGCCATTCTAAAAGTGACCCCCGAATTTTGCCAGTTTAATTGTGCCCGCTGAAATCTGGCGTTCTATCGATGCTTTTCTAAAAGTGGGGGCTTAAACTCTTCCGTACCACCCTCCTTCCCCCGGCTCCGACAACCTCGCTTTACTGCCTGCGTTATTGTTCGCTTCTTTTGTAAATTCGATTCCATGCTGTACTCACTTGCGTCCAGTTCTGCAAGCTCTTCGTTTCGTTTCTATAGCATGCGGTCCTTTGCGGAATTTTGCTTTGAATTTCTCTCCCTATCTTCAATTTAACTGTTCCAGTGTACGAAGTAGAATTTACAAATCTGGGTAGCTACCAATTTTTCCACGCTAAAAGCTTCTTTTTTTGCTTCAGTACCAACGCAATATTTTCAAGTTACTAAAACGAAAGAAGCCATAAGGAATTTCTCATGAATCGGAGACTGCAAAGAGCGCTAGAAGTCGGTGATGACGAGGAGCTGTTGCGACTGCTGAGTGGGATGGACGCCAGTGTCAATTTGAAGGAAGTTCAAATCACTTTAAAAATCAATTCGAGCAACGGGAATTTTTCTTCTCAACTTCACTCGGGCTTGTTCAAGACGGAACTAACTCAGTCACTGGCGCATCATGTGGTATGCTAGTCAACAGTTTGGAATGTCTGAAGCTGCTGATTGAAAAACTTGGTGCCGATTGTCTGACTTGGCGAAACGCTAGGAATGAAACTGCCGTGCACTTGGCCGCTAAGTATCATGACGACTCGTGGATGGAGCTAATACGAGACACTCTAGGCAAGGACTGCTTCACGGAAGTAGCGGATAGTAAAAGAACTGCCGTACACTATGCAGCCATCAATAAAAGCAATGCCACTCTGAAGTGGCTAGCTAAGGAATGCGGAACCGACTGCCTTACGTTTCCTGATGAAAATGGTAATACGGCAATCCATCTGGCTGCTGAGTATCAGACAGCTGACTCGCTAAAATTTCTGCACGACCAACTTGGGCCTCAGATTTTGACGCTGATGAACCATGCTGGTGACACGCTGCCTTACTGCGTAGCGATGGATCCTAATATTCCGAGGCGAAGTGAAAAATCAAATTGGATTGCTAGCCAGTAAGATCAACTTTTTAAGACTCGTTCAAATTAAAAATTTGCACCAAATTTTCATAAAATAACGAGACTCGCTGCTTTTTAGGCCAAAACCGAAGGCGGATTGTAGCGGCCCTATCGACTACATCTGCAGTGACAATAGGTATAACAGTGTGATCATAGTTGGCAACCATCGCTACGTCCTTAATGGAAGAGACTACAAGACGAATCCTCGTTACGAAAACGCTAATACTCGTAGCTTTAAGGACTAGCCACAGATTTATGGTGGCATTATAATGACTAAGACTCAACTCTTACATCATAAATTTTATATTAGTCACTGTAGTTTTTATCGACAGCAACCTTATAAATTAACCTTTAGAACATCGTCGTAATAAAAATAATTCCTTTTAACACACGCAACTTTTTTAAATTTAATTTATAAAAAATTCTTAAAAACTTCATGATAAAGTTTTAAAAAATGCAAAATAAATTCGCAACTAAATACCTTTTTGGGCATCAAAATTACTGCAATTTTGAACTCTTTATTTTTCAGCGAGACTGCTTTTAGAGTTTTTCAAGCTATCTCGCCAACATAACAACCAAGAGTGGGCCAAGTATATTTAAGATTCAATTTCGAAGACATCTTGCGTTCATCAAATGTCTAAGCAATTTTTTTCAGTGCCTTCCATATTGTATTTTGCTGCCTTCCTAACTGTACACGAGCTACACAGCCTATTTAAAGAGACAAACAAACTTAAAAATGATAAAAAAAACCACTGGGCCTTCTCTTTAACAATAGTACATAGAGCCCCACTGCAACAAAATAAGGTACCAAAACCGAAAAATCGTTCAAAATAATGGATCAAAGATTTAAAATCGCACTAGAAGCTCAAGATGATGAAGAAATATTGGAGCTGTGCGGCAAGTTACGCTCAAATATCAAGTTGACGGTCGGAGGCTATCACGGATTTCACAACAACGAGCGCGAGCAGTCTGTGGCGCATCACGTCGCTTGCAAAGCTAGCAACGTGCAGTGCCTGTCGCGGCTGATTCAAAGACTTGGCAGCGGCTGCCTGAGCAGCAGAAACGACAGATATGAAACGCCGGTGCACCTGGCGGCCGAGTACCAAAGTGAATCGTGGCTGACGCTGATCCGCGAAACTCTAGGTAGCGACGACTGCTTTCATTACAGAGCTTTGTATGGCAGGACCGCCATGCACTATGCGGCCAGGAATGGAAAACACGAGTTGACAATCCAGTGGCTCGTCATTCAGCTTGGAATATACAGCCTGTGCGTTGCTGACAATAACGGCGACACGCCTGTCCACCTATCAGCTTCAAAGCAATCGGTAGAGTCGCTGATGTTTCTGGAAAAACATGCGGCACGCAGCATCGACATTTTCTCTCTAATGAACAATGGCAGAAAGACGCTGATCGATTTCGTATACTTGGACTCGGCCCAGAATAGAAGGGCTGGCAAAATGACTTGGATCAATCAGCGACTATTTAAATTTTGGTCTCTATTCAGTATCACCAGGAAAGTAATTAGGCAGATTTTTTAGTTTAAAAAATCGCAAATAAAAGAAAATAAAAAATATATCCTTTGTCCCTAATCTTATCGAAATTCGAATAGTTTCACTTGATTTTCCTTTCAGGACCGTAGCGAACAGTAACTCCAGCTTTCAGTCGTGGAAATTACATCATCCAGCTATTGGTAAAGGCAGCTTTGGCACGGTATACAAGGCGAGAACTGATCAGGGCCAGATCATTGCAGTCAAAGTAATCGAGCTGCAGGACATATGCCAGACTGATCAACTGAATGAAGCTATAAGCCGAGAGATTCGCAGCTTCAATATTCTAAAGAACACCGGCGCCCATCCCAATATTGTACGCTTGTTCAAGTACGAACAGAACCCCAAAGGTCAGTTTATAATTTTAATGGAGCTGGTAACTGGCCAAAGCATTGCCGACAAAATGAAGAGTCAAGAAAGCGCGCTGACCGAGTCCGACATAAAGCAATACTTAAAGCAGGTTGGTTAATTAGCGAATCACAAATCATCGGAAGGCTAGCAATCGTGAATTCGGGAATGCAATCAAATTATTAATAAACTTTCAGATCTGCCGCGGTCTGGGCTTTCTGCACAGTCAGCGCAGACCGGTTCTGCACAGAGACATCAAGTGCTCCAACATCATGATTACTAACCAAGGCGTCATCAAACTGATCGATTTTGGTCTGGCAAAAGAGATCAAGACCAATCGCGATCCAACTATCAATTGCGGCACAATGTTCTTTATGGCTCCTGAGCTATTTGTAGACTCGAAGGTTTACTACACGACTAAGACCGATATTTGGGCGCTTGGTTGCACAGTTTTTGAAATGACAGCAATGCAACCGCCGAACGGAGATCTTCAACCAAATGTACTTCCGATTATTCGATATCAAAGAAGAGCCATGCCTTCAATAGCGGACTCATTTTCGACTAGTTTAAACGACTTCTACAACAGATGCGTTGCCATGGAGCCCGAGAAGCGTGCGAATACTAGCGAGCTGCTGAGGCACAGCTTCCTTAATTAATGAGTAATGAAGACCAGCATTTTGGTTGACTTTTAAAATCGACAATCAACCTATTTTAAAACTATAAGCCGTTTAAAACTTACAACGTTTTTTTCTCTATTATATTCAGAAAAAAATTTGCGTGTCTGGCTGAAATTGTACATTCATATACGTACGCTGGTTGTGGCCGACCAATGAAAAACTACTTAATTAGATTTCAAGTTTCGAATTCAAAATCGGAACTAACAAACTGATGATTTTTTTAGTTTCAACAAGTATAAATCAAATAAATCAATAAAATCGTATAGAAGAAATATACTATTAATTATCCAAATTAAATTTAAAATCACTATTGAATTTGAGCGTAACAATGCCTCAAGCTGTATAATGTATGTATGCAAATATTTAGATGATAGTTTATTGTTCATCACACAACATAATATGAATGCTATAATAAATAATAGATTTTTCCTGCTTTTTAAAAGTTTGAAAAAAAGATCCAGACTCAATAGTTGTTAAGTCCCTAGAATCAAGAAGACTTCTGGGTCGAGTAATTCAATTTAAGATTTTAAGAATTTTTAGGAAACTCTTACTAACTTAAAGCGAAAGTCTAATGTATTTTTATGGACAGTGGTGATAGCTAATTCGTGTATGCTGATACAGACTAAAATAAGTCAATATAATTATTATGTGTGCAACAAATATTTAGTTGTAAAAGAACCAAAATGCGTTTCAAATGAGACCCTAAACTATTCTCTATAGGGGACACGAAACTTCTAATCTAATTCTAACAATGCGTCGAAAATAAAACACGATAAATCAATTTGTTTGCTGGGTCATTTCGACCGCAAATCATCCTTAACATTCAAGTCGTTGTCTTTAGTCTGCTGAACAATCTGATTAAAATCGCTGGGAGTGTGCTGCATCAGAGGCGCGTAGTATTTCAATAGTACTTGCATTTTCTCGGTTGTAATGCCCTGAGGTTTGCCGGTGCTGAGAAGCTCCTGTGGAAATCGTTTTTGGTTGTTCAAATTGCTGCAATTCTGAGTCTAAAAACTTCGCTCAGCAATTTAGTAAAGAAGGGTCTTCTAACCTGGTTAAAAGTCTTCACAAAAGCCTTCCCAAATTTGTTACGGAAAGTAGGGCTTCAATGATCCCCTACCTCCCTTCAATGATTCCCCACCTCCCTTCTAATGATTCCCTACCGCCCTTCAATAATTCCCCACCTCCCTTCAATAATTCCCCACCTCCCTTCAATAATTCCTCACCTCCCTTTAATGATCCCCTACCTCCCTTCAATAATTCCTCACCTCCCTTCAATGATTCCCTACCGCCCTTCAATAATTCCCCACCTCCCTTCAATAATTCCCCACCTCCCTTCAATAATTCCCCACCTCCCTTCAATAATTCCCCACCTCCCTTCAATGATCCCCTACCTCCCTTCAATAATTCCTCACCTCCCTTTAATGATCCCCTACCTCCCTTCAATAATTCTTCACCTCCCTTCAATGATCCCCTACCTCCCTTCAATAATTCCCCACCTCCCTTCAATAATTCCCCACCTCCCTTCAATAATTCCCCACCTCCCTTCAATGATCCCCTACCTCCCTTCAATAATTCCCCACCTCCCTTCAATGATCCCCTACCTCCCTTCAATAATTCCCCACCTCCCTTCAATAATTCCCCACCTCCCTTCAATGATCCCCTACCTCCCTTCAATAATTCCCCACCTCCCTTCAATGATCCCCTACCTCCCTTCAATAATTCCTCACCTCCCTTTAATGATCCCCTACCCCCCTTCAATAATTCTTCACCTGTCTTCAATGATTCTCTACCTCCCTTCAATGATTCCCCACCTCCCTTCAATGATTCCCCACCTCCCTTCAATGATTCCCTACCTCCCTTCAATGATTCCCCACCTCCCTTCTAATGATTTCCCACCTCTCTTCAGCGATTCCCCACCTCCCTTCAATGATTCTCCATCTCTACTTAATGATTCACCACCTCCCTTTAATGATTCCCCACCTCCCATCAATGATTGCGTACCTCCCTTCAATGATTGCGTACCTCCCTTCAATGATTCCCCACCTCCCTTCAATGATTGCGTACCTCCCTTCAATGATTGCGTACCTCCCTTCAATGATTGCGTACCTCCCTTCAATGATTCCCCACCTCCCTTCAATGATTCACCACCTCCCTTTAATGATTCCCCACCTCCCTTCTTATGATTTCCCACCTCTCTTCAGCAATTCCCCACTACCCTTGAATGACTCTCTATCACCACTTATTAATTCACCATCTCCCTTCAATGATTCCCTACCTCCCTTCTAATGATTCCCACCTCCCTAGTCGTTTAGAAGGGGATTCCTTATCCTCACTTCAATTCAAAGGCAGTAACCTATAAACCTAAAACCCCCAGAAAAATTCGCAAAAACAGCTGGCTGCCACAGCCTGCGCACCTGAAATTGCCTGAGCGTAAGCCGTCCGGGAGGCACAGACTCTGGCGGCACTTCAGGCACGCCCAGTTCACCAATGGGTATGTAGTGTCTCCTCTGCGGCAGAGGCCTGTGCTGCTGCTCCGACTGCTTCTGTTTGTCCGTCGAGGTTGCAACCGGATCTGAACTTGTGACTCTGATTTTGTTAAGATTCTGCAACAGTTGGTTGTCCTTCTTATTGATAGCCTCGGCCAGAACTGGGTCGTCGGCCACCCGCCTGAGCATCTGCTGCTCCACCTCAAACCGTGGCGCCCTACTAGGCTCAACCGCCTGCTCTTTGCGTGATAGAAATTTTAATGCCCGACGCTCGGCATCATAGTTGCGCATAAAACGCGTCACTTTGTTTCCCATTGATTGTGTATTGGCGCTATTTAGTTAAACAAACAACTGACTACTTGTAGCAACAAGTTTCAAGTGTTTAAAAAATATCTGAAAGTATTGAAAAGGAATAGGCCTAACCATGAAAAAATGGTCAAAGGCTACAAAAAGGAGCAAATGTGTGCCAAGAATTGCAATAAAATTAACTAGAATACCACTACTAAGGGAGTCTTCTTAATTTTACAGAATGAATAATTTGCCTAGTTAACCAATCGGCTTACTCATTAAATTAGAACCTAAGAGACAAAAAGATAGACATAAGTCAAACTGTACAAATACAAAGACAAAATAATTTTATAAATAAATTGTCACGAAGTCATTAAAAAGCAATATACATAATTTTGATTGGTTATACAATAATTGCTATTTCTGGACAAAGCTTCTTTTACTAAAGTCAAAAGGCCCTTGGTGGTCTTTTAAATACATAGTGGCAATTTTCTATTACAAAACTAATTCATTTTTACAATTATAATCTTTAAAGAGAATTGTTATATAGTCAATACTGGACATTTATCATAATTTGCCAATTATAACTTCTAGGTGCTCAAAGATAGCTTCCTAGTTCCAGTATCAATAAATTGCACATTTATAATATGAGGTATATTAAATCAATACATGGTTGCCAAAATTGTAATAGCAGTTTTGACTTAGGCATTTTTAATGTCCCCAACTTGTTATTGTCAAAAATCTTGCGATTACAAATCTATCCTATCTACCTCACTCAACTCACTGCAAATTTTGTCTTTTACCAAGACAATAAATAGTTGCAGATAGAAAAAATAAAAAAATACTTGGTTATACTGGTTTACTTTTTTGTAGAAAAGCTTGAAACACAAATACTATATTTTTAAAGAAAATTTAGTCATAAAATATGTCTAAACTATATATTACTATTTTAGGTATCATTTTTATACAATAATAGTATTATAATGAAATATTTAATTATTGCTACAATAAGATTCTAAGTTTTGTTTTGCATTTTGATCAATATTTTATAGATAAATTATATCTAGGCTAATCAAATTAGAAAGCTTAAGAGTTTTTAATTTAGGATAGGACAATTAGGAAATACTAAAAAACCCTTTATGCAACATTAGCTTCATGTGATCCATAGTCAGGAAGATGTCTTTTTGAATAGAAAATACTGGCACACATGGACAAATTTTGATACTTGTAGGCCTATGGTACATATGGTATATATAGTATAGTGGAGGCATTTGCATAGTGCAAGGTGGCATAAAGTAAGCATAAAAGGTAGCTATTGCCTAAACTGCTATTGCACCAGACTATATATTGATGCAAGTAGTTAAATGAAGCAAAAGGTAATTTATTTGTAATCTTTCTTATCTTGTCATTTGGTAATAAAAAAAATTGGTCAAAATATATAATGAATTATATATGTTTATATAAAAAAACTATTTTTATATTTAATATATCTTACTTTGCTAATGAAAAAATTGTTAGTGCAGGCATCACATGATCACTAATTTAACTTGTGATATAATTGGAAAAATAATAGAAAAGGCTAGAATTATTTACAAATAGTAAAAAAGCTTTTTTATTGTTTATTTATCTTTATAATAGCTAACATTATTTTTCTAATAATTAAAAAATAGTGAAAAGCTGGACTGGAAACTGGAAAAATAAAAATAGGCTAGAAAGCACTAAACAAATAGCAAATGTCATACAATTAACTCATTAGAAGCTATAACAAGAGATCTGCATATTCCCAACATTGGAAAACATAGGCCATTTTGATTGGCAACACATATATATCATTATGACATTAGGCCTATTGGTTCACTGCTATTATATAATACCTAATGGCCACAGTCCAATAGTGATTTACTAATCTGTGTAACTATTAAAAATTAGAAAGGGGTAAGTTGCAAAATGAAAAGAGTAAATTGCAAAATTGAAGGGGTAAGTCACAAAATTGAAGGGAGAAGTTGTAAGATAAGATAGGCCTAGGCAGTGTGAATATAAAATTTTGAGGAGAATACAAACAAAAGTATAGCAAGTATGAAGATATAGACAAAAAGTGGTTCATGACACTTTTTGGGTCCTTTGAACTAGAACTTTTGCCCCAAGTAAGTTGCAACTTTTGTTTCAACTAAGACTAAGTCACATAAGCTGACCAAGCATACATGCATAACAATCGGCTAGGTTAGCCAATCTGGCTGATTGATTTGGTGGCTGACCAAAGTAAGTTGCAAAATCACCAATAAAAGTTGCAAAATTGGAGATGTAAGATGCAAAATTAGTGAAAAATGAGGGGGTAAGTTGCAAAAACACGGGGGTTAGTTGCAAAAATAAGGGAGTAAGTTTCAAAAATGAGGGGGTAAGTTGCAAAATAGAGAAGAATTGGGAAGATTCAGGCAAAAGTAGTTTGTGGGACCCTTTTCTAGTCCTTTGAACTTTTACCCAAAGTAAATTGCAAATTTTTTTTAACTAAGTCATATCCCAGGATGAATTTCTTGTAGAAAAATTGCAACACATTTTTGCATTTCAGCAAAAAATGTAATAATGCAATAAAAGTCCAGAAAAAATGCACATAATACAAAGGGTCTTGGCACATTTTGGCGCACAAGCATGGTGCATACAAAGGGTTTTGGGACAAAATTGTCTGCAGGACCTTTTTTGGACCTTTAAACTTTTGCCCCCAGTAAGTGCACAAATAGTGCACACTGTGCCAACTTCCTAAGTATGGATTGCGACAAATGAAATTATTTTGCGCATGATTTGAAAGTTGCATTTTTCTGTTTTGCATGCCAAATGCAAGAATTCCATCCTGGTCCTGGGTTGCACCAGCCAACTGAATTTTTAAAGTTACGCACCTATGTGACCAAGATTTTCAAGTTGTGCAAACATGGGCCCAATACTATTGGTCTAGACATATTACAATAGGCATATTAGTGTATTTGTATCCCCATTAGCTAGGCTTATTGTCCTAAAAAATTTAGAATGCTTAGTAACTTTAAAGACCTATTATATACTTTCTAGGCAGGGGCAAAAATATTTGACATGGGCTTCCAAATTGTAATAATAGGATTTATTCATTTGAATCAGAGGCGTAGTCAGTAATTTTCTAGCGCTGAAAGTTGGGATAGGCCCCCCTATTTCGCCAATAGATTGTTGATTGTTGACACCTATGTTTTGTGACTGTCTATGACTATGTAACTTAATGTAAGTAATCTTTTTATGGCATGTCTATGCTAGTAAATTACATATAGACAAGATAAAACGAGCTTTTATTTCAAATCACCAACCTGTTCAATTTTATGGATTAGTCTATGTTACGTTTGCGCCTAAAATTATCATACTGACACGTTATCACACGGGTTTAGATGTCGTCGTGCCGGGTGCCGTGGCGTGGCGTTCGGTGTTTCCGAGAAGTCAATTTTTTAAATCCAACGCCAAACTTAACAAAGAGTCTGCCTTGACTAGCCCGTAAGGCTTTTTTGGCGCGTATTTGGCCCATTATTTGTGCGAAGGATGTCAAGAGGTACAAGTTTAGGAGCAAATTTTGGCGCCTTCTTTGCATAAGTACTGATACGTTTTGACGGTTGAGCGTTAGTTTTTATCCTTCTCCCTCTCATTCCTTTATTTTTAGTTATTAATTATAGTAGTTTTTGTTGTGAGCAGCCTGTTTTTTGCAATTGTACTTTTAGAACGGGAGATCAAAAAATTAGTATTTGCTTCTGAATCTTAATTCCTCATTCAAGTTACGTTTCAACGTTAATTTTTTTCAGCTTAGGCTGAAGTATAACTTTAAACACACCTTAGACGCAATCCTTAACTTACTTTCCTACTTACTGCTCCTTACTTTAAATCCTAACTTTAAACGCAATGGTGGCACTACTTCTTACTACTGAACTCAGTAGTCAACCAGGACTTTCGACTTTTTCGAGAACCAAAATAATGTTAATATTGTCTTAGAGTCTGAATCTACAGAAGAGGTCTGTAAGAACTCTAGATTCCACGTTTAGGCCCTTTATACCATTTTGGCTATGATCTCACTACCCTCCCCTAAAACTTGTGGAACCTGTCTAATAGAGCTTTCACTTTCGGTAGAAGCTTTGTTATAGTAATTGTGAATTTGAAATCGGCGAAAAAAAGAAATTTTTTCCACCCTTACGTATCGAAGAGGAAAGACCCCGATGTTTTTATTTTGCCCTGACTATCTGTTACCTGTTAGCTATTTTTTTCAGCTAGAAATGCATATTATGCAGTGATAAAAAATTAGGTTCGGTTATGACTACGTTTATGACTGACCTTTAATTTTTAGCATTGTTGCGTGAACTATAAAGCCATCAATTAAATAGGCCTAAGGAATATTTAAAACCTATCAAAGGCCGTATTTTCGAGCACACTGTATACGACTTGAATTTTATGAAACTTGGCTTTAAATGTGTCATTTGTGCAAAGCATCTAATTTACTACTCCTCAGTCAAAACTTATACTTTACACCATAGGCCTAGGCTAGGGTGTGCAAATATTGCCAATATTATACAAATTAAAATATGATAGGTTTAGTCGCTAGTAGTAGCAGTTAAATGAATTGCGTTTGACTTAGCCTCATAAGGTCTATTCACTAACTTCACGCGTCAACCTAAAGTATATCTTTGTTTGGATTGGCTAGCTTCATATTGGAGGTCAGAATAGAAATAAAAATAAAATTAGAAAACAAAGTTTGAAATTAAAAACTTTTTTATATAATTGTATTATGGCCTTACCCTTATACCCTTAGTTGATAATAGTTTTTCAATAACTTGCTTTCTAATAAGCAACTTAGTATTTTTATTATAAATGCCTTGCTATTTAGTTACCAAAAGTCCTGATTTTATGCAAGGCTAATGAGAAAGCTGGGTTTATTTTTTGGATAGGCACAGGATGCAAAATTGCATTATGTTCTTAATTTTAGGATGCGATTTCAGGGTTTGAGATGCAATTTTTTTAAAGGCCTATTTCAGAAGTCTTATTATTGTAAAGAATTTAAAAAATCAGGATGTGAAATTGCATTCTATATTGAATTTCAGGATGCAATGCAATTCTAAACATATATGAGCAACCTCCTGAATCTTACCCGGCTATTGTGACATTGTTTCTGACAAAAAATGTGATGTTGTTCAGTCTAAGTATGGCATTGTTTCCATATGTTTGGGTCAAAGTTTGAAGGACCAAAAAAAGGTCCTGCGAACCACTTGTGCCTGAATCTTCCCAATTCTTCTCCATCTTGTGACATATCCCCACGTTTTTGCAACTTGCCCTCTCATTTTTGTGACTTACCCCCTCGTTTTTGCAACTTATCCCCTCATTTTTGCAACTTAGCCCCCCTTTTAACCAATTTTGCAACTTATATCATCAATTTTGCGACTTACAATGCCAATTTTGCAACTTACATTGGCAATTTTGTGATGTCCCTTGCTTGGCAATCCTGTCACCTGACTGGTTTTACATGGTTTGGTATTGCGCATGTATGATTCTAAAAGTCAAGATGCTATAGCATCCCTATAGCACTAAAAATAAACCCAGTGAGAAAGTATTATATTTAATAAGTGTTAGACCTAGCTATTGGCACTTTGCTACTTCTCTTTGTATGAATACTGATGCAAACTTTCTTGTTTGGTTGATAATCTTGGTTTATTTTTTGCTAAATACAAGATACAAAATTGCATCATATCCTTAATTTTAGGATATAATTTTAGGTTTTGGGATGCAATTTTCAAATGTGTCATTTAAGAGGTCTTATTCTGAAGAATTAAAAAAATCTGGATGCTAAATTGCATCCTATATTAAATTCTAGGATGCGATTCTCAATGTCAAGATGCTATAATATCTGTATCATACAATAAATGAACCCAGTTGACAATGCTTTACCTTGATATAAAAGTTTATCTTAGTTGACCTTTTTATATTAGGATAAAGCACTGTCAACTAAACAAGAAATTCATGTGATTTTCTTTTTTAATTTCTACTTAGTACAATTTGCAAATAATATAACTTTTTATTTGAAATTGTTGCCAATGGATTGATCTTTAAAATGATATCCCACTTGTAATTGTCTTTTTAAATACTTAATATGTGTAATACAAAGTATCCTTTTTTGGTCTAATTTTTAGCATAAAAATTATTCAAAGTAAAGTATGGCTAAAAGAGCTAGTTTTTGCTGTGATTCTTTCTTAAACTTATTCTAAACACTAAGCTAAATAATTTGGAACCCCACACACATAGGTGCACAACTTGAAAAATTCGGTCGGCTGGTGTGACTTAGTTTAATAAAAAAATTGCAACTTACTTTGGGTGAAAGTTCAAACGACCAAAAAAAATGTCCCGCAAACCATTTTTGCTTGAATCTTCCTAATTCTTCTCCAATTTTGCGACTTACAATGTCAATTTTGCTACTTTTATCTACGATTTTTGCAACTTACATCAGCAATTTTGCGACTTACCTTGGTCAGCCACCAAATCAGTCGGCCGGATTGGCCAACTGTTGCATTCGTATGCCCACACATAGTCTCTAATATATTTTTTTCCCTAAAATCTTGCAAAATTAGGCAAAATAGCAAAATATTGCTTATTTAAAATACACATTATTTTTATAAAATCTAAAACTACAAAAGGATAAAAACTGCTATGAATCCTAAAAAATCATATATATTTCATAATATGAAATTTCATAGACAGATGCCCAACATGGGTATCAAAAATGTGGCTCCAAAGTGCAATCTGACACAAAATTTGTAGACTATCCAAACAATGGTTTTGCTTCTTGTCTTTGTACAGTCATCCATGGTCATAGATATGGCAGTACCCCTATTGGAGCCAATTTCAGAAAGTCATGGATGCCTTGATTTTGAATACACAAGCGTACCATAGTTTAATAAGCTTCTGCACGGCCACACAGGCAAGTCTAGTTAGCAACTAAAACTGGAAACTCATCCTTTGTCTAGTTTCTAGTGGACCCTCATCCTTTTGCATGCTGGTGCACATTATTCTTTTTCCTTCTGCACTAGATGCTGTCTGCGAAAACCCCCATTGGCTCCAATAGGGGGCTGTACAAAATAGTGTGTTGTTAGTAATGGTGGACATAGACCCAGACCAAGATTTTTCTTCTCCCAAGTCATCTTCCTTGTCCATTTTATCAACTGTTTGAACCTATTGGGCTTTTGGACCCATCTTCCAGCAAAGTGATTTCTTTTTCCATAGCTTGTGTAAATCTTACTGAATGCTAGATAGTTCTTGCTACCAAACTCATGGAACTTGCCACAGTATCTGCAGGATAGTCATCCTCTGCAATCTTGATACTTCTGTACTTTGCCTCTCAATGCATCTCTAACATGAAATGGACCTTTTGAACCTGTTCTCTGTGGCATTGGCTTGAATACCCAATTAATGTGTCTAAATGTGTCATTTGCATTCAATGCACTTTTCATCTTCTATGCTTGGGATTTAGAAACTTCATTTGCACAACAGAGTATGATGGCTTTTGATAGGGTCAGCTTATTATCTTCTAAAAGCCTCTCTCTGAATGCAACATTGCTAAGTCCAAACACAATTTGGTCTCAGAATTGAGTCTTCAATGGTCTCACTGTTATAGGGTATTGCAAACTTGCATGGCTTAATGCAAATATGCAGATCACTGAGGAAATGGTTAAAGTCCTCAAACTGGTCTTGAATCCCCATCTTGAATTTGTATCAATCAAAAGTCTTGGTATTGAGCAGTTTGCAGAAAATTTCAAAAGCTGTGACAAAAGCATCAATATAGGATTTGTTTCAGAGCTTTACTTAAATGCATCATAGACATCACAACCTTCTTCTGGAAGGCAGCTAAGCAGTATCTGTTTCCTCTGACACCATGTTATATTTTGGTGCTAGTTTAAGTATAAGTTCATATGCATATGCGCAGTCTATCTATTTAGTACTCATAGCTTGAGCATTTTAAACAATATTCAAGCATGGTCATAGATATCACAACAATATATATAGTATATATATATATATATATATAGTTATGCTATCATGCTATTAGTAACTCATTATTAATATTAGTCCATTGTTAACTTGTAGTTGTAGCATTTTTATGTTATTGTTAAAATATAATATCATTGAATTTTCATATTTTCTAGATCCTATACTTAATTAATACCCAAATTTGTATTTAGAATCCAAAATTAAAGTTACAAATGTAGTAATATGGTTTTATTGCTAAAATAGTATTATTAACCAAAGAATATTAAGAAAATCTGAAATATCTTTTATCAAAACATATCATAATAAAAATTACTTTTTTTTGAAAAGTTTTGCATAGAACTTTTACTTTCTCATAGCTAACTAGCTAATATAAAATATATGGTAGTCACTATATATTAGCAGGTATTTGACTAAGATGCTTTATTAGGCCAAGGTACTAGTTAATGCTAAGATACTATTTAGTCTTAATAATATACTTATTCAGACTAAGACACTTAATAAGGTTAAGAAATTAGGTGTCTGACTATATAAGAAACCTAGGCTTATTAAGTACCAATTGATATTTTTAAGTAACTAACTAGGATACTAAAGGAGACTAAGATAAGTTAAGAAATCAAGTAAATATTGCCTAATTGTACTCATTCCATAAGATTTATGTAAATTTTGATTACATTAACAATAGTTTTCAAAGTTTAACAATACCAATTCTCTAAATTTTTAATCAATTCTTGTCCCAGAACCTATTTTCAGGTTTTGATTTGTATAAATGTGTTTAAAGCAAAAAAATAAATTGCTAGTTTTTATTATGAATGCAATATAAATTTAAAATACTTATCTAGTCTTGTTTCTATTATTAAAGATCCCTAAGGTTATCAGAAGTGCCATTGCATATAGCATATATTTTTACTGATTTTTATCTTTGCTAAAATATACTTTATATAACCTATGCTACTGGCATCAATTGTGGGAGCATTTTAATATTATGCTTAGTGGTAAATACTAATCTCCAGTCTAAAAGGCATATTAACAATCAATTATAGAATCACAGTCTTTTACTCATCTGTCACTCTAATTTCACTCTTACTTTCAAATGTATTGTAGGGCTCTTTTGCTTAATATTTTTTATCTCACTGTCACCAAAGTTGTAGTAGGGCTTATTTTCTAAATTCTAAATCTTAGCAACCCCAAAGTAAGTTGACTGGACTTATGCTATAGCCCTAATTTTCTAAAAACTTATATAATTCACTCAGTAGCATTCTAGTAAGTTTTTACTAGGCCAAGTGTCTAAAGTCTTATTGTAGAAGACAAAATACAAAAGAATCTTAAAAATTTTATGGCTTTCTTAGGCCTAAAATACTATTTTAAATAAGAAAATCTGACCATTAGACTTCAAAAAGTTCTTATTGTATTTTCCTATATTTTAAAGAATTTGTAGTTCTAAAAAGTTTACGCATAGCTACTTAATTATTTTCAACCACTATTATTGTTACTATGAGATATTAAAAGTGCTTCAAAATATTTTTTTCTTTATGACATTTTAAACCCTAAAGGTTGTTGCTTCTTCCTTTTTTTAAAAAATAGCTCAGATCCTATGAACATAATTATGCATTTTGTACCTAATTGTTCACTGTTTTTTTCAAACTTTTAAGTGCTCAGATAAAAGACAATCATTATTTTTAGTGAATATATTGGCAATAAAACAAACTGTCCATAATTTTTCTTTGATTTTTCAATACTATAATTTATGTATCTGCATACCCTCGGTCTTAGTCTATGCACTTTTATTTAGGCTTAAAAAATTAATCCTTCCTCCAGGTTTTATGACTGTTAATGCAGTATTGCCCAAAATTTTGGCCTGCCCTGTCTTATTGATTGAAAAAAACCTACAGTTCAGCTGCACCATGTTCGTGACTATTTAGTGATTAGATTTTTTGCATCAATGTACCTTAGTCCTTCTTTCCTTCCTAGCAGACCTACAGGTGTCTTGAAGCATCGGGTAAAGAGCGAGGGACAGAGACGGAGATGAAGATGACAAGGCGAAAAAGATGGTCAGAGAGTTTAGGAAGCCCCCACATTGAGGGCAGGCAGGCAGGTACTGAACGATACAGAAACTGTGTAATATGGGATGACGCCAGCTGGCCATTTTTGGCTAGGGGA
Organism: Macrostomum cliftonense; assembly: GCA_950096795.1. Taxonomy (NCBI): domain Eukaryota; kingdom Metazoa; phylum Platyhelminthes; family Macrostomidae; genus Macrostomum; species Macrostomum cliftonense. The sequence continues at coordinate 177,577 of CATNEM010000350.1, read as the reverse complement.
TTTGAAGTAAGTGGAGCCCGCAAATGTTGGATGGCTCGATTTCAAGCTTGACATCCTAGAGGAGAAAAATATAGGAAAAAAAGGAACGCGAAAGACCACACCGCACTGATCCCTCATTGGTCTGGGCATTTCCACCCACCGCCTCTGTAAGGCAGCTGTGTGTGTGTGTTTGTGTGTCACTGTGCATTTCTTTTTTGCCTGGCTAAAAATAGAATTTAGTGCACTGGGTGATAAAAAGGAACTTTCCGCTCTTCCGTTGTTTTTTTTAATAGCGGAGATAAGCAACTATGGGATTCTTATGAGCGTTTTTTCTATCTCAAACTATTAAAGTTTCTTTGTCGTGTCTTTTTTTCAGCCAGCCGAACTCCAGAAGCAACAAAAAGATTGTTCAATTTGAGCTGTCTATCTGTTCTGGCTTTCATTGTCCGTATCTATCAATCTTTTAAACAGACAAAGAAATGGCCGCCTTGCAATTACACTAATGCCTGTTAAATTCTGCGCCTCCGATTGGAGGTGATAACTAAGTGGACAGGACAGAATTTCAACTGACGCGGTTGGATTTTTAATTTAGCCCTGGTGCGTAAACAGTTCGTCAAGACAATTTTAAGCTTGCTTGCAGTTCGGCGCATACGATTCCAACCGGAAGTGCGAGAAATAGAATCATCTGACGTTGGTTAGCAATCATACTGGATTAAAGTTAACTTATATATATATAGAACGGAGCGCGCTACAATGCAGCGAGGTATCAAACCGCCGCAGGCTAATCCCACTCAGCTGCTAGCCCAACAACAGCAGCAACAGCAGTTTGGTATTGTATACGAGAAGCGACCTGGCAGGGAGCATCGAAGTTCTTCAAGTGCCAGCGGAATACCCAAGCATCGGTCTCATTCTGCTGTACCACAGCCTCCGCCGCCTCAGCAGCATCAGCAGAATCCGGAGCATTCGCTAGGGTCCAACTCGTCGTCTTCTCTTCGCTACGGTCTTCGACCTCGTCACCATCAGCTGCAGCAGCAGCAGCCAGAGCAGCAGCAGCGTTGTCATAGCAACAGTGGCAGTAGAACTGCCAGCCCCGCGCCGCCTCTGGCCCCGTCAAGATTAACATCAGGTCGTCACGCCATGCCTTCAGCATCGTCAAGCCACGCCGCGGCCTCGCAGTCAGCTATTCCAAGGCCGGGAAGCTCCGGCATTCCCCAGCCGCAGGGTAGGCGAGGCTCGGCCGCCGCGGCGGTGGCTGTCAGCTCCGACCACTCGACGCCTCCGCCGAGTTCGCTGCCGCAGCCGCAGCAGCGCCATCAGCGGGCTCGTTCGGAGCAGCCGCAGTCCCAGTTGAAGCCCCCAACTCAGACCGCAAGTCAGCTGCCGCAGCCCGGTAGATCCGCCATCCCGGCTCCTTCGTCGTCTTCGACATTGAAATCTCGTCCGCCATCAAAGAAGCCACCAACTCCCCAGTCTGGAGCAGCTTCGGCCTTGTCTTCGTCATCCGCCTCCGCAGGGCGCCGGCTGCTGTCACGGCCTACCATGGGCCAGCCAAATTCGTCCTCTGCTGGCAACAGCAAATCCGAGTCCAAAACTGCCGCTTCGGTCCCCTCAACTAATAATAGAAATTCAGCTACTACTAGCAGTAGCAATAGTTTAATAACTTGCGACGCATCTGACGAAGACATCAGCAATCGATCTTTGCAAATCGATTGCAGCGATTTAGACGACGCTTTGAACAATGCCGACGAATTGTCAATCAGTTCTAGCGAATTGTCCGACGCTGTCGCCGAATTAGAACGATCAGTGTGCACGTCAGCTGGAGGCGAAGGTCGAGCTACGCCAGATCTGTACGGATTGACGCTAAGGAAAGCGTCGGCAGACTATGGCGCCAGTCGGTCTTCGTCTAATCGGCTTCAACAGCTAATGGCTTCGGAAAATTGCTCCGGCGCCGAATACTACTTCTCCGACACTGAGTCGGTGCAGCGACAGCAGCAGCAGCAGCTACTTCAACAGCATCATCAGAGACGGCGTACCGGCTTAGCTGGCAGTGCTGTCAGCGGAAGCAGCGGCTACTGCACCATCCGTTCCGCTGCGGGCCAAGCTCCGGCCTGTCTGCCAATGTCCGCGGCTGTTCCACCAACGCCGAGTCAAAGTCTCCGACTGCCCTACGCTACTATGCGTTCCAGTTGTTCAACGGGGAGCTTCTATCCAGGCGTTGGCGCCGGCAGCAACGGTATTGGCGGGTCGACTTTGTCAATCTACTCCGCTGTGTCGTCCTCGGCTACCACGGCTAATGAGGAGCGTCAGGCGATGGAGATAGCTAAGCTGCGTGCCGAGCTTGAGCAGGCCCAGCAGCGCATTGCCTGCCTAGCTGGCCAGCTGTGTGCCAATACGGACGCTGCCGAAGCCTTTGAACAATCGCTATCGGATGTGACTAGCCGGCTGCGAGATCTGGCTAGCAGCGCCGAGCGCAAGGACACCGAGTTGGCCCGTCTGCGTGCCGCTGTTGGCGCTTTGAAGCGCGAGGAGGCGCCGATGCAGCTCATGATGCAGAAAGAGATGCAGCAGCAACAGCAGCAACCTTCGTCTAGTAAGCGGCATGGTTGGTTGCGCAGTCTTCGTAGCTCAAAAAAGCAGCAGCAGCAGCAACAACAAAAACAACAACAAACCCAACAACAACCCCCTCCGAATCAACAGTCTGAAGAGCCTCCCGCACTATCTGAACTTGAGTTGCAGCAGCAGCAGAAGCAACCGTCAGCCGCCGAGTTGCAACAATTGCGCAGCCTAACTGAACAGATGCGCGCGGATATAAGCAATTTGAAGGCCGAAAACTGTCGATTGCAGCAATTGCAACAGTTACAGCAGCAGACCAGAGGAGTCGATAGTTTGAGCGATGATCACGGTTTTGGCGGCTCTGTCAACGATGTTTATGGCGGCTTTGGCGGGGGAGTTGTAGGAGGTGGTGGCGGAACCAGGCGGCTCAGTGTCGACTCAGCCGCTTTGTCCGTAATATCGGTTGGCGATGGCTCGCTCGATGGTCGATGCGACTCCGCACTGGCCTCACATCAAATCCATTCGCATTCGCTCGGCTTTGATCTTGTAGACGGTTTCCCTGGCTCCGCAGACAGCCTTCGTCTCACAGTTCTGGCTGGGGACAATCACCCAGTTGGCTGTCTGCCCGTCTGCCCCAGAACCAAATGGGAAACCTTAGACGCCTGTTGCGGCCGTCTATTCAAAGAGTATCTAAGTAGGATTGATCCCAGCCAGGGTCTCGGACTTGGCTCCGACTGCGTTGTTGCTTACGAAATCTTGGGTAGCAACGTTGGTATCCGGCGTCGAGGCGCCGCTTCGCATGCCTGTCCTCCGCCTCTGGTAGCCTGCATGTCCGCAGCATCAGCCTCTCTTGATCCTCAGCGTCACTGCATCCGTCTGCAGCTCCACTTGGCTAGCGAGCTGGACACTCTAGCGCTGGAGACGCTGGTGCCGAAGCCCACACTGCAGCGCTACATTGGCCTGCTTCGCGAACACCGACGCATCGCCTTATGCGGCCCATCTGGGGTTGGCAAATCTCGTCTAGCCAGTCGCCTTGCCGCTCACCTTGCTGCCGCATCCTCCTCAAGTGTTGCTACCTTCAGCGCCGATCGGCGTAGCGAGCGCAGCCTTCGATCATTTCTCAACGGAATTAATAAAACTTCTGATGTCAATGTCGGAGCCGTTGTGCTGGACAATTTGCACTTAGTTGATTCGTTGTCCGAGATTCTGTCAGCCTGTCTGCCTACGCAGGAGCTGCCGCCCTATTTCATTATCGGCGCCATGACCCAGGGCGGCAGCGTTGGCGGCACCGGACAGGCTGAGCGATTGCACGCCGCCAAGCTGGAGTTGCATAGCGCGTGCAATTTCCGTTGGGTGCTGTGTTCCGCTCATATGGAACCGGTCCGCGGCCTGCTTGGTCGGTGCCTTCGTCAGCGGCTGGTCGCGGCTGAAGTTGACGCGGCTGCCCGACTGCCGGAGATGTCGTTAGTGGCCGACTGGCTGCAGGAGGCTTGGCTCCGGCTGAACCGTTTGTTAGAAACGCACGCTGGCGCCGAATCAGCTCTGGGCCCCGGTCAGTTTCTCGCCTGTCCAATGGACTCGTGGCGCGGCGCCGAACAATGGTTCCTGAGGCTGTGGAATCATTGCCTAGTGCCATACGTTATTGAGGCCTGTCGCGAGGGTCTGAGATCGCGCGGCGCCCGAGCTCCCTGGGAAGATCCGGCTGTTAAGATGCAGGCCGACTGGCCGTGGGGTCTCAGTGGAGATGTTGATGAGTTGATTGGCATTCGTCCGGAGGATGTTGGCTACGAGGCTAGTCGTTATGTAGCAGCAGCAGCAGCTTCATCAGAAGCTTCATCAACAGCTGCCACAAGCGCCGCTGCTCCAACTGAACCGTCTGACAATGCCGATACAGTCAACGATGAATTATTGTCAGCAGGGGCTCGCGGCGCGCCGACTACAACAGATGACAGGCTGATGGCTATGCTGATGCGACTGCAGGAGGTGGCCAATTGCGGTCTGGCTAGCGACCTCACCGATAGCGTTTGATTTCGCCGTGCTTTAAAAGAAAATCAAGCTAGCGTTACTTCCGGCATTGAATTGTTTAGTTTCTAGTGCGACTCTTATTTAGCAATATCGAGTCATTATAACTTGTTTCTAACTGCGCATTATTTGCTAATAGAATGTTATTACTTGCTTTTCAATTTACTTGGCGCAATCTCTTGCTTGTTGCAGTATATAGCAATCCTTTTACCTGCAATATTTTTAGCGTTAATATCTAACTTACGCTTTGCTCATTACTCATTTCATTACTTCCATTTTTATTCTTTGCGAAAGTTTTTTTTGTTTCGTCTTCCATAAGGCTACTGTGTAAAAAACTGGTAATAGCAAAATTCATTTCTCAATAAAAATTAATTCTTAACAATATTCTTGCATTAGTATTTTAAGTGCAGTAGACTTTTCTCTGCACTGTCTTCTGGTGAGTGAAATAGTATTTTTTGCATCGCTTTTTTGTGCGCTTTGCCGCCATTTGCATCGCCTTACTTACAATGTAACCTTTTCTCCTATATTCAGTCAGTAAAAAATAAAAGGCAAGATTACTTGCTGGTCGCAATGGAGCAAAAGAAAAGAAACAATTTTTGCTTTCTTCACGTGCTTTTATTTGTAACAGCGTTTTGCTTTTATCGATTTTTCTTGATATTTAAACAATTTATATAAGCTTTAAGCTTTTTTATTAGCCTCTCGTTAAAAGACTCGGAAACCTCTTTTGCAGTCCAATAAGTCCTACCCTGACAATTGCTTACCCCAACCCTCGCCCCAGTGTACACTTGCTCGCCATAAACTCTCTCCCGAATTGTACAGCTGGCTCACAACCCCTACCCCTATTGTACGCACTTGCTAATTATAAAGCCACCCTAACCTAGTTGTACTTGCCTCTAGAACCATTCACCCACTCCCTAGTCGCCATTGGATGCATTAAGTATTGGTTGTCCATTTTTTCTACATAAAAAATTTTGCACTGCACTTTTCACTATTGTACTCTATTTTTTAATATATTATATCTGTGTGGCTTAACTGTACAGAAAGAGGATGGCATTATTCAGTTATCATGCAATATTCGTTTTTAATATTGATGTAGCTGAATTTCAAAAGATTCGAAAAAAATATCTCACGTTTTTGCCTTGCTTTTGTTGACTAGTGTCAATAGGATTAGCCATCATGATTTGATTCAAAGCGCCCTATTTTTGTGTCCGCTTCAAGCTTTAAGCATGTAAAATTTGATAACCAAAAATTACCTTTGCAGTGAAATTTTAAGCTAAAACGGTTTCTTAAATAAATTTTATATTGTATTGCTCGCTTTTAACATGCTGCTTCTTTGTTAGTTATTTTCTTTTGTTGCATGAAGTATTGTCTCTGTGTTCAGTTAGTTTTTGAAAATAGGTTTAATTATCAAGATGGTATAAAAAAAACCTGGGGCGTGGCCCTCATCCAACTTTTATCAAGGTGGCAAGTTCCCTGGTTCTATGCTATATCATTTTTATTAATTTTTTTTCTATAGATTTTTTTATTATAAGGGCCGATTTTTTAAGTCAAAAGGTGGATTGTTAAAATAAGAGGGCGGATTGTTGAAATAAGAGGGCGGATTGTTGAAATAAGAAGGTGTATTATAAAAATAAAAGGGTGGATTGTTAAAAAAAGAGGGCGGATTGTAAAAATCAGAGGGCGGATTGTTAAAATCAGAGGGCGGATTGCTAAAATCAGAGGGCGGATTGTTAAAATCAGAGTGCGGATTGTTAAAATCAGAGGGCGGATTGCTAAAATCAGAGGGCGGATTGCTAAAATCAGAGGGCGGATTGTTAAAATAAGAGAGCGGATTGTTAAAATCAGAGGGCGGATTGCTACAATTGAAGTGCGGATTGTTAAAATATGAGGGTGGATTGTTAAAACAAGAGAGCGGATTGTTAAAATAAGAGGATGAATTGTTAAAATTACAGGGCGGATTGTTAAAATCAGAGGGCGGATTGTTAAAATAAGAGGATGGATTGTTAAAATTAGAGGGCGGATTGTTAAAATAAGAGGATGGATTGTTAAAATAAGAGGATGGATTGTTAAAATTAGAGGGCGGATTGTTAAAATAAGAGGATGGATTGTTTAAATTAGAGGGCGGATTGTTAAAATTAGAGGGCGGATTGTTAAAATCAGAGGGCAGATTGTTAAAATTAGAGAGCGGATTGCTAAAATCAGTGGGCGGATTGTTAAAATAAGAGAGCGGATTGTTAAAATCAAAGGGCGGATTGCTACAATTGAAGTGCGGATTGTTAAAATATGAGGGCGGATTGTTAAAATAAGAGAGCGGATTGTTAAAATTAGAGGGCGGATTGTTAAAATTAGAGGGCGGATTGTTAAAATAAGAGGATGGATTGTTAAAATCACAGGGCGGATTGTTAAAATAAGAGGATGAATTGTTAAAATAAGAGAGCGGATTGTTAAAATCAGAGGGCGGATTGTTAAAATTAGAGGGCGGAATGTTAAAATCAGAGGGCGGATTGTTAAAGTAAGAGGATGGATTGTTAAAATTAGAGGACGGATTGTTAAAATCAGAGAGCGGATTGTTAAAATGAGGGCGGATGGTTAAAATTAGAGGGCGGATTGTTAAAATTAGAGGGCGGATTGTTAAAATAAGAGGATGGATTGTTAAAATTAGAGGGCGGATTGTTAAAATCATAGGGCGGATTCTTAAAATTAGTGGGTGGATTGTTAAAATTAGTGGGCGGATTGTTAAAATGAGGGCGGATTGTTAAAATTAGAGGGCGGATTGTTAAAATCAGAGGGCGGACTGTTGAAATAAGAAGATGATTACTAAAATAAAAGGGCGATGCTCAGAGTTAAAAGCTCATCCTATGCTGTCAGGTGATTAATGAATACTGCCGATATAAATTTAGATTCAATTTACACAATGGGCAGTCGTTATTTTTCATTATTCAGTTGCCGACTCTGAAGATGAAAGCCTTTCAGTCAGTCAGCTGATTATTCATCTTGTTTTCCTGCTCATAGGGATCTGCACTTGCTTGCAACTCTTCTGTCCCCTCCGCCTTAGAGATGTCTGCATGCCTGAGATGGCTTTCATAATTTCTATCTTTATCTAACTGACTCTGCTTTCCTATTTAGCTCTCCCCGTTAGCCAATTGGCATCACGTGTGGCTATGCCCAGTTACTCGCCATTCCCAGTCTAGCTAAATGCAGCAGCCTAAGCCGTAAAGTGAGCTTTAGCCGCCTTACTGGCTAGCTAGGGATTAGCCGCTAGGGATTGCTGTAAGAAGACGGGGATGGGGAAGTGACGGAGAGGCTGACAGAGTTTCAGACTGCCTGCTCAAGTCAGAGATAGCGCTCCCTCTTCCCTTAGTTTCTGTTTGCAGTTCGTCTTTCAATTCTCTGCTTTTGGCATTGCCGCTGTACTCTCGGTGTGTACAGTATCGGGACTGACTGTTTCTCTCATCTGCTCTCGTTCCTTCATCTCAGTCTCTCTGCTGTTTCTCTTCTCTCTTGCAGAGTTGGTTTGGTTGGTTGGTTGGTTGGTCCTCCGTGCGTTTTATGGTGGCTGTAGCGAGGGGTGCATTGGCGCTCTTTTTCTGTTCAGCTGAGTTCCCGACTCCTCAGGGGGGTGCGCCGTTTATATGCATTATCGGTAGCTGTGGAAATGGCGATTTGTGTGGCGTGACGCCTGACTGACTGGCTGACTGACTGACTGACTGACTGACTGACTGACTGACTGACTGACTGACTGACTGGCTGACTGACTGACTGACTGACTGACTGACTGACTGACTTAAATAATATATTGCAATCGCTAGACAATATTTTTTTAGTAGACCTGCTTAACCGGATATCAGAAGGGTAATAAGACATTTTATTATATTTTATACTCTAATCTGTACTCTATATTATATTTTATTTTACTTTAGTGACTTCAAATTTTAGTGTGTGTAATTCATTAGCCGTAAATTTTTTTGCAAATCTAGTCATTTTATTTGCGCTTCTATGTATTAATTATGCTCTTTAATTCACTTTAATGTTAGTAATGTTCGTTGCTAGTCTTGGCCCAGGCTATATGTAGCGTTAATAACTTTTTTTACCTTTGCCAAGCATTGCATATGGGAGATGTGTGTGTGTCTGTGTGTGTGAACTCCTCTATTTCAAGCTGTCGATGTCTCACTTTGCCATCTGTCTCTCCCTTAGCTGCCCTGGAAATTTGACGCTTGCAGCTGCAGCTGAAGTGCCTGTCCCAGAAGGCGAGTTAGAGACTCTATTCGTTATAAAAAAAACAGTGACTAGGAGTGGCCAAAATAGAGGGAAGACTTGTTATTATAGTCCTGATCCTCAGCCCCTCCTTGTCTCTGTCTTTGCCCACGGGTGGTCAACGGAAATGGCAAGGCGACTCAAAGATTCTGCTCTGCTTCTTGTCCGCCTCTTTCAGCTCCTGCTTTTTCTTGCAAGCGTGTTATGCCTATTAGTTCTAATCTGTGCCAGCCACGGTAAGGCCATTAGCTCACGCCTTGATGCTCTGTTCGGTAGTTAATTTTCTTTCGCAAATAGTTCACTGCAGTTTTACCTTATATTTTTTGTAGGTGTTAATAAATTCTGAAGGCTTTTTCTTTTTCTTAAGCATAGAAAATGCTCCTGGGAATAATTTTTTTCCGACCGACCTTGAAAATTTCATGGAAACGGGATCTAGGATCAATTGATAAAGATCTTTCCAGTATACAGTAGCTTGAATTCATTCGTTTGAATAAAAATCACCCCCTAACCGTTTGATTTCCCGATTTTAATCTTGACTGGTGAAAAAAATTTTAGCGTTTGATTTTTTTTCTTCTCAAAATGGTTTTATTGGCTTATCAGATTTCGCTTATTTCCCTTTCTTTACTTCATTTTTATTGCCATTCGGCCGAAAAAAGTCTTTCTTGTTTTTTTTACTTGTTTAGTTTGCACTTTTAAACTATATATCCTTAGCTTAATATGAACGGCTTTCGCATATGCTAGCAATGGCTAGTAAGAGCTATAATTTTAGGGCTTTAGGGATTTTTGTGTTGTTTCTATTGTTCTTCCCTACTTATAATTATAATCACCGTATGCATTGGAGCTTATAATTACTCGTATTTGTATCTAGTCTGTGCTCTTGTTCCTCAACCTAGTTTCTCCTTGATTGCTTGCTTTTTTCTTTTGCTTTACTTCGGTCTTGGCTCTTGGTTTTACGCTTGGTGTCTTCTTATGCTTTGGCATCTGTCTTCTGAGTCGAGCACCCATCCACCTTTGCGCAGGAGATCATTGATCGAGCTTTCTGCTTTTTTAGAAGTATTATAGCATAGTTTGACGCTAGAAGAGGAAGTGTAGTTTTCTCCTGGAAATTGTTGCTTCAACTAGGACAAGATGTGCGTGGCTGTTCATGTAGCAAGTATTAGTACAATTCCTCATGCTTCAAGTGGTTTCAAGTGGCTCAGTGTTTTTCTGGCAGTTCCTCTAAAAGAAATTTCAAATATTTCTATGTTCTTCGATTTGGTAAAAATTTTGTTTAAAAAAATTTGAAACTTTCTGGCATGAATCCATACGGAATTTGCTTCTTTTAGTGACAGTAAGGCATTGGATGTATGCCTTGCTTATCGAAATGTTAAAAACTTGTCTCAATTATAAAAAAATTGACCTGAAGTATCAAACTGATGCATGAAGTATCAAACTGTCACCTGAAGCATCAAACTATCACCTGAAGTATCAAACTGATGCATGAAGCATCAAACTATCATCTGAAGTATCAAACTGTCACCTGAAGTATCAAACTGTCACCTGAAGTATCAAACTGTCACCTGAAGCATCAAACTGTCACCTGAAGTATCAAACTGACACCTGAAGTATCAAACTGACACCTGAAGTATCAAACTGACACCTAAAGTATCAAACTGTCACCTGAAGTATCAAACTGACACCTGAAGTATCAAACTGACACCTGAAGTATCAAACTGACACCTAAAGTATCAAACTGTCACCTGAAGTATCAAACTGTCACCTCAAATATCAAACTGTCACCTGAAGTATCAAACTGTCACCTGAAGTATCAAACTATTACCTGAAATATCAAACTGACACCTGAAGTATCAAACTGACATCTGAAATATCAAACTGTCACCTGAAGTATCAAACTGTCACCTGAAATATCAAACTGACACCTGAAGTATCAAACTGTCACCTGAAGTATCAAACTGATGCATGAAGTATCAAACTGTCACCTGAAGCATCAAACTATCACCTGAAATATCAAGCTGTCACCTCAAATATCAAGCTGTCACCTGAAGTATCAAACTGTCACCTGAAGTATCAAACTGTCACCTGAAGTATCAAACTGTCACCTGAAGCATCAAACTGTCACCTGAAGTATCAAACTGTCACCTGAAGCATCAAACTATCACCTGAAATATCAAGCTGTCACCTCAAATATCAAGCTGTCACCTGAAGTATCAAACTGTCACCTGAAGTATCAAACTGATGCATGAAGTATCAAACTGTCACCTGTAAGTATCAAACTGACACCTGAAGTATCAAACTGACACCTGAAATATCAAGCTGTCACCTGAAATATCAAACTTTCGCCTGAAATATCAAACTGACACCTAAAGTATCAAACTGACACCTGAAGTATCAAACTATTACCTGAAATATCAAACTGACACCTGAAGTATCGAACTATCACCTGAAATATCAAACTGTCACCTGAAGTATCAAACTGTCACCTGAAGTATCAAACTGTCACATGAAGTGTCAAACATTTTGCCGAATCATTCAACCTTTACATGTATACAACTCTGGATTTTAAATTTCAGCATTTATCTTTAGAAATGCTGTATCAGCTGTAACAAATATTAAAAAAGATAAAAAAGTACATTCATCATAACGCTACAAAAAATGGCCGAAAACTCCAAAAGCAACAACGGCAGCAAAAACAACAATAATTCGAGCGCCAACAACAATGGGGATTTGAACCAGAGCAGCACAGATCCAAGCAAGTCGCAGCAGCAGCAGCAGCGTCAGGGCACTCGGGTGTTTAAAAAAAGTTCCCCGAACGGCAAAATCACCGCCTACCTTGGCAAGCGAGACTTTGTGGACCATCTGATCCACGTAGATCCCATAGACGGTGTTGTGCTAGTTGATCCCGACTACATGAAGGACCGCAAAGTCTATGCCCACGTGTTGGCCGCTTTTCGCTACGGCCGCGAAGATCTCGACGTTCTCGGCTTGACATTCCGCAAAGATTTGTACATCGCCTGCATGCAGGTCTATCCGCCTATCAAAGACAATTCTAAGCCGCTAACTAAACTGCAGGAGCGCCTTATCAAGAAGCTGGGCGACAATGCGCATCCGTTTTTCTTTGAATTGCCGCCCCAGCAGAGTCCCGCGTCTGTCACCCTGCAGCCGGGGCCCAACGATAGCGGCAAGCCGTGCGGCGTGGACTACGAGCTCAAGACCTACGTGGCTGAGACCGCCGATGGCAAGTCGCACAAGCGCAGCACCGTGCGTTTGGCCATCAGAAAGCTCACCTATGCGCCCGAGCAGCCAGGACCTCAGCCCAGTGCCGAGGTGAGAGCGGGACGGCAGAGACTGAAGGCACTGAGCAGTCAGACTGAAGGCACTGAGGGTGTCAGACTGAAGGCACTGAGGGTGTCAGACTAAAGACAGCAAATGAGTCAGACTGAAGACACTAAGGAGTCAGACTGAAGACACTGAGGGAGTCAGACTGAAGACACTGAGGGGGTCAGACTGAAGACACTGAGGAGTCAGACTGAAGACACTGACGGAGTCAGACTGAAGACACTGAGGAGGTCAGACTGAAGACACTGAGGGAGTCAGACTGAAGACACTGAGGGGGTCAGACTGAAGACACTGAGGGGGTCAGACTGAAGACACTGAGGGGGTCAGACTGAAGACACTGAGGGAGTCAGACTGAAGACACTGAGGGGGTCAGACTGAAGACACTGAGGGGGTCAGACTGAAGACACTGAGGGGGTCAGTATGAAGACACTGAGGGGGTCAGACTGAAGACACTGAGGGAGTCACACTGAAGACACTGAGGGAGTCACACTGAAGACACCAAATGAGTCACACTGAAGACACCAAATGAGTCACGCTGAAGACACCAAATGAGTCACATTGAAGACACCAAATGAGTTACACTGAAGACACTGGGGAAGTCAGACTGAAGACACTAAGCGAGTCAGACTGAAGACACCAAGGGAGTCAGAAATGTCAACCCCTATTTCCCACAGACCACCAAGGAGTTCATAATGAGTTCCGGGTGCCTGCGGCTAGAGGCGAGCCTGGACAAGGAGAAATACTATCACGGTGAATCAATCGCAATCAATGTCCTGGTTGACAACAACACGAGCAAGACGGTGAAGAAGGTGCGCATCTCCGTACGCCAGATTGCGGATATCTGCCTATTCAGTCCGAACAGTTACAAGTGCAGCGTCGCTGAACTGGAATCCGAGGAGGGCTTCCCGATTGGTCCGTCACAAACCGGCTGGTGCAAGGTGTACCACGTGTGCCCCCTGCTGGCTAACAATCGGGACAAGCGCGGCCTGGCGCTTGACGGCCAATTGAAACACGAGGACACCAATTTGGCTAGCAGCACTATACTGAAGGATTCCAGCCAGTCTAAAGAGAATTTGGGCATTGTTGTTAACTATAGAGTCAAGGTTTGCTCGCGTTTACATTTGAATTTGTTGCTGACGTGTTTTTAGTGTTGTAGGTTTTTAAGGTTGTATGATTCAGGGGAAATCCCCGTTGGAAGGCTTGCGATGATAATTGAGTGTTTCAGGCGATTTTTTAATGTTTCAGGCGAGGATTAAAAGCTTCAGGCAGTGATTAAAACCTTCAGGCGGTGATTGAATGTTTCAGGCAATGATTGAATGCTTCAGGTGATATTTGAATGCCTCAGGCAATGATTTAATGCTTCAGATGATGTTTGAATGCTTCAGGTAATGATTGAATGCTTCAAGCAATGATTGAAACTTTTAGGCGGTAATTAAATGTTTCAGGCGATGATGGAATGTTTCAGCCAATGATTAAATGTTTCAGGCAATGACTGAATGTTTCAGCCAATTATTAAATGTTTCAGGCAATGACTGAATGTTTCAGCCAATTATTAAATGTTTCAGGCAATGGCTGAATGTTTCAGGCAATGATTAAATGTCTCAGCCAATGACTGAATTTTTCCGGTAATGATTGAATGTTTCAGTTGATGAGTGAATAATTCAGCTGATAATTTCAGGCAAATGCCATCCAACCCCCACACCAGGTCCGCCTCGTCCTTGGCTTCGGCAGCTCGGACGTGTGCGTCGAACTGCCATTCGTGCTGACCCACCCGAAGCCCTCCGAGGAGGACGCCTCGGACTTTGGCGACACCCCGACAGCAGCTGCCGCCGCCGCCGCCGCCTCCTCCGCGGCGCCTTCGAACTCCGCCGAATCTGGCGCTGTCGGCGCTTCCGCCTCGGTTGCAGCCGATCCGGACATCCTCGACACCGACCTGATACATCTGGACGCCGGTGGTGACTCAACAGCTGGGGCCAGGAGCCTGCACCTCCAGCCAGACGACGATTTGATCTTCGAGGACTTCGCCAGACTGCGTCTGCAAGGCCACGGCGAAGAGGACGCTTGAGACTACTGTTAGTAGCTAAAAAATTTGTGTTAAAAAACTGTTATAAAATTCAAAAATTGTTGTCCGCAGATGCACAGCTTCTTCTAAACTAATCCTACTATATAGTATTTATATTATCGTGGCTGCGAGCGCACAATTACCAGTTAGTTATTCTTATTTAGATTGATGCAGTTTTGTCTATGTTTTTTTTCTTTTCAAGTTAGATTTGATGTCCGTCCTGTGTTAGCTAGGCCTGGGTCTATCGTGAATGATTGTCTATTTTTTAGAAAGCTCATGTATTCGAAATGAACTTATTGCTGAACGTTTACATGTTAAAATCTCACAGGCTCGGATTCTTAAATTCCACTTAGGGATTCTAATATCTAACCCGATAGCTCATTCTGGAATTCTTTAATATCAATCTGAAATACCTGGAACCACCCTCTTTGACCTTACACTCTAAGAATAAGTAATTTAATTATAGAAATTCTTAAATTTCATCCTGTGATTCTAAAATCTCACCCTGAGATTCTTAAATCTAACCTGAGATCCTAAAATCTCACATGAGATTTTAAAATCTCACCTGAGATTCTAAAATCTCACCCTGAGATTCTTAAATCTAACCTGAGATCCTTAAATCTCATGTGAGATTTTAAAATCTCATGTGAGATTTAAGGATCTCACATGAGATTCTAAAACCTCCTCTGAGATTCTCAAATCTCACCCTGAAATTCTAAAACTTCACCCTGAGATTTTAAAACTCACCCTGAGATTCTTAAATCTCACCCTGAGATTCTTAAATCTCACCCTGAGATTCTAAAATCTCTCCCTGAGATTCTTAAATCTCACCCTGAGATTCTAAAATCTCTCCCTGAGATTCTAAAATCTCACCCTGAGATTCTAAAATCTCACCCTGAGATTCTAAAATCTCACCCTGAGATTCTAAAATCTCACCCCGAGATTCTAAATTCTCATCCTGACCCTGAGATCCCTTCCTTCCTTCTCTTCCAGGATTTTATCATCTTACCCTACTTTAAATTGTATTAACAGTACCATCAGTCAAATAAAACAGCCATGCCGTTACCACTTTATTCATATCAGCGCGCCTGACGTGCAAACCCAGCATCATGACGCTTATTGTAATTGCTGACCTATTCCTAAACTGTAAGCGCTTGTTGTGTTGTGTCTCTGGCTGCGCTAAAAATTGCTTTGTATCGCGCAGGTTGGTATTCGGTGTGTTTTTTCTAATCAATAAAATTGTCAAATTCGGTATTTTCTTGTCGTTGACCAAATATTTAAATCCCCACACAGAATAATACAATATGTGCGCATTAGCCTACTTAGCTTGTCTAGTATGAGTAACTATCTAACGCGTTTTGCCTGTAAAATTGTTTCGTTAGCGTAAATTTTTGTCTGCAAAGCGATGTTATCCACACAATAGAGATTTTATTCGCTGATGTTTTTTAGACGCTGGCTTTAAAAATTCTAGCAAACTGCGATGTTGTAACTAAAGACAACAAAACTGTAGTTTATTATGCCATCGGTTCGCTTTTTCCGATTCTCTATGGTAAATATTTGACACACTGACTAAATGAATTTTGATGAAATAAATCATTTTTAATAAGAGTTTCTTTTTAAGCCTGTCTAGTCATTCGACTCTGATTTGCACGTTAATCATGGATTGGATTTTAAGCTGGAATTTTTTTATTGACAAATTATGTTGCTTTTTCTGTGGCGCACATTTGAAGTCCGTTTTTATATCTATCTATCTATCTATCTATCTATCTATCTATCTATCCATCTATCTATCTATCTGTCTATCTATCTATTCTATCTATCTGTCTATCTATCTATCTATCCATCTATCTATCTATCTATCTATCTATCTATCTATCTATCTGTCTATCTATCTATCTGTCTATCTATCTATCTATCCATCTATCTATCTATCTATCTATCTATCCATCTATCTGTCTATCTATCTATCTATCCATCTATCTATCTATCTATCTATCTATCTATCTATCTGTCTATCTATCCATCTATCTATCTATCTATCTAATCTATCTATCTATCTATCTATCTATCTGTCTATCTATCTATCTATCCATCCATCTATCTATCTATCTATCTATCTGTCTATCTATCTATCTATCTATCTATCTGTCTATCTATCTATCTATCTATCTGTCTATCTATCTATCTATCCATCTATCTATCTATCTATCTATCTATCTATCTATCTATCTATCTGTCTATCTATCTATCTGTCTATCTATCTATCTATCCATCTATCTATCTATCTATCTATCTATCCATCTATCTGTCTATCTATCTATCTATCTATCTATCTATCTATCTATCTATCTATCTATCTGTCTATCTATCCATCTATCTATCTATCTATCTAATCTATCTATCTATCTATCTATCTATCTATCTGTCTATCTATCTATCTATCCATCCATCTATCTATCTATCTATCTATCTGTCTATCTATCTATCTATCTATCTATCTATCTATCTATCTATATATCTATCTATCTATCTATCTATCTATCTATCTATCTATCTATCTATCTATCTATCTATCCATTTAGCTACATTTAATCAGTTTGTACAATGCCCCAGTATCAGTTTCGCATTACATATCTCATCACCCTTTACTGAACAAGTCCGTTTCATGGAATTCAGGAATTCACCCATTTGCAGTCGAAATTCACAAACCAGCCTGCCCAGTGCAAGCTCTGAATGTGTATTTTCTTAAAAAATAAACGTCGTACCAGCGCTACCCAATCCTGATTAGCAGCGGCGGACACGCACGCAAGACGAATGCCATTAAGCTAAATTGGAGCCGCGAGCCCTGGAGCAGTAGGATGTGGGAAGGGGGGGCCTCGGCGCCTTTAATCTTGGGGCTGATTTCAAATCTACTTTTTTGGGCCTCTCGAATTTATTCAGGCTGCCTGCTTTTTAATTCAATATTTTCGCCAGCTTCGTTTGCTTGCGTGGCTCCGGTTTTTTTGGTCACGTGATGACTGCACGAAGGCTTTCACACAAATTGCAGTTTTGTGCCGGGGTGCACTATGATATTTCACTGGCAATGCTGTTGAGCCTTGCAGTAACTCTGTCGAATCACTATGTATATGCTGACCTTGTTGAACTCGAAGGCTTTATTTTTAGATCTGTACGATCTAAAAGTTATCACACTGACCCACGGCCTCTCCAATGTCACTCTATCACACTGAATCACGGCCTCTCCAATGTCACTCTATCACACTGACTCACGGACTCTACAATGTCGCTCTATCACACTGACCCACGGCCTCTCCAACGTCACTCTATCACACTGAATCAGGGCTTCTCCAATGTCACTCTATCACACTGACCCACGACCTCTCCAATGTCACTTTCACACTGACCCACGGCTTCTCCAATGTCACTCTATCACACTGACCCACGGCCTCTCCAATGTCAGTCTATAACACTGAATCACGGCCTCTCCAATGTCACTCTATCACACTGACTCACGGACTCTACAATGTCACTCTATCACACTGACTCACGGCCTCTCCAATGTCACTCCATCACACTGACTCACGGCTTCTCCAATGTCACTCTATCACACTGACCCACGACCTCTCCAATGTCACTCTATCACACTGAATCAGGGCTTCTCCAATGTCACTCTATCACACTGACCCACGACCTCTCCAATGTCACTCTATCACACTGACCCACGACCTCTCCAATGTCACTTTCACACTGACCCACGGCTTCTCCAATGTCACTCTATCACACTGACCCACGGCCTCTCCAATGTCACTCTATCACACTGACTCACGGACTCTACAATGTCACTCTATCACACTGACTCACGGACTCTACAATGTCACTCTATCACACTGACTCACGGCCTCTCCAATGTCACTCCATCACACTGACTCACGGCTTCTCCAATGTCACTCTATCCCACTGACCCACGACCTCTCCAATGTCACTCTATCACACTGAATCAGGGCTTCTCCAATGTCACTCTATCACACTGACCCACGACCTCTCCAATGTCACTCTATCACACTGACCCACGGCTTCTCCAATGTCACTCTATCACACTGACCCACGGCCTCTCCAATGTCAGTCTATCACACTGAATCACGGCCTCTCCAATGTCACTCTATCACACTGACTCACGGACTCTACAATGTCACTCTATCACACTGACTCACGGACTCTACAATGTCACTCTATCACACTGACTCACGGCCTCTCCAATGTCACTCCATCACACTGACTCACGGCTTCTCCAATGTCACTCTATCACACTGACCCACGGCCTCTCCAATGTCACTCTATCACACTGAATCACGGCCTCTCCAATGTCACTCTATCACACTGACTCACGGCTTCTCCAATGTCACTCTATCACACTGACTCACGGCCTCTCCAATGTCACTCCATCACACTGACTCACGGCTTCTCCAATGTCACTCTATCACACTGACCCACGACCTCTCCAATGTCACTCTATCACACTGAATCAGGGCTTCTCCAATGTCACTCTATCACACTGACCCACGACCTCTCCAATGTCACTCTATCACACTGACCCACGGCTTCTCCAATGTCACTCTATCACACTGACCCACGGCCTCTCCAATGTCAGTCTATCACACTGAATCACGGCCTCTCCAATGTCACTCTATCACACTGAATCAGGGCTTCTCCAATGTCACTCTATCACACTGACCCACGACCTCTCCAATGTCACTCTATCACACTGACCCACGGCTTCTCCAATGTCACTCCAGTCACTATCAGACTGACTCAAGAATTACAAAACGTCACTCCGTCACACTGACTCAAGAATTATAAAACGTCACTCCGTCACACTGACTCATGGATTCCAAAATGTCACTCTGTCACACTGATCCAAGGATGAAAAAGTGTTATTATAACACACATGTAGTAAATTATTGTCAATTTCATTATTACTCACTCAATGTTTTGCAACTGTCATTCCCTCAAAATTATACTTTAAAATGAGCTTCTTCGAAACCAAACGTAAAAACTGATTCACGTTAGGAGCGAGGCCCTCACTCAGAATTTCAACTTTGCTGTCTCGTTAGGGCGCGACACATGCGCTCCACCAGAATCTGAGCAGAATTTTGCTTTCCTTCATCGTCCCCGATAGTGAAGTAAGCAAAATTTGGTTAATTTGTCGAATTGATAAGCCCAATGCTAGATAAAAAAACTCGTGTAGAGGTTGGCAAGTTGGGAAACGGAGAGTGTCGGCTGTTTCACATCGGCTGTCGGCCCCAATTTGTTCGCATATGCAAATTGGGCACCTCATCAACACTCCTGACTCCCAGCCTCGACTCATTGCTTGAAAGAGTGTTTCTTCATCTGCTTGTTATCTTCCTGGGTCTTCCCCCCTGAGCGGCAGTTGGCACCCATACTGCGCACTGCCGCATTCCTGAGCTTGCCTCAGTGCTTGCGTATCGATTGCTTTAGCTGGCAGACTGCAGTGCTCTTCAGATCAGACTCTGGCTGAGTTGGATACGATTATGGAGGGGGGCTGGGCTAAAAAGGGGATGAGATTCTTCTTCAATTTCCAATAATTTCTTTGGTTGGCTGGCGATTTTCAGCTTAGTTTATTGATTAGTTTTTTTGCATATATTCTTCATCCAGAGTAGCTCGTATAAAACGGGCATAGCATAACAAAGGTAGACTTAATTAATCCCGCGATTGCTAATTGCTCATATATATAGTTTGCACTGGCATTGCATTTAGTTAGTAACTTCGTTCTACCCATCCCGTCCCAACAGATCATTTATCTTGTCAGCGAGTGGACTGCGACTGTGGACTCCTCTGCTCTTGGTGCGGTTTGCGGGTTATCCTGTCTGCAGTTTTTGTTATTAAAACATGGAATATCCCTTCTGCCAGCTGTTCCCCGTCCCTCTCTCTCCCTCATCGCTGCCAGTGCCAGTCCATGCGCTCGTTCATTTTCATCCGCAATCAACTTACTTCCTCATCAAATTTGACTAAAGCATCCGTTCTATTGCTTGTAATATTAACAACCAATTGGGTGAAAGCTACCCAACTTGTGTGTGTATGTGCAATTTTTTTACAACTTAAGTGGTCCTGTAGAGAAAAAAAATAATGTCTTTTCTTCTGGATCGATTTCAACCAATATTGTGAGCAAAAGTACGAGTTAGCCAATAGTCTGGGAAAACTTGCAGGCAAATTAATATTAGCTAGTTCAAGTATTTTGAAGATTAACGAGTGATCCTAATGCGGGATTTAACAGTGGATCGGTTAGGAGAGAGAGAGAGAGAGTCAAATAGGGGAAGTGAGGACGCGAAATATCGTTCCGCTGCCACCACCCGCTTTCTGCTATCCCCATTCAGCCTTCCCCACGTCCGTGTCAGTTTCCGCCTCGTCCCCAATTCTTCCTTGCCAATTGACTATTGCCAGCCCCTTCTTCTGGACTATTCGGCACTGACATTCATGCTCGGTTATTTCGCGCAGAGTGAGAGGGAAGCGCTGGTTGAGTTGGCCCAGTCTCCTTTTTAGCTCATCAACAGCTCCATCCCTCTCCGCCTCTCCCCTTGCGTCCCTCTCTGCCCCTTATCTCCGTGTCCCCAAATTCGATAGCTACACAACTCGAAAGCCAAGCGATTTCCCCTAGTCAGCCAATTCTCCCATCTCTTCGCCCCTCTCACTCGGGCCGCTCGCGTCTCCCACCTAGAAATTTTCGTCCCGCAGCGCGCACACATTCGACTCGCACTTAGAGGCCCAGCCTCTGAGGTCGTCCAGTCAATGTGAAGCGACAGACAGGCTGGGGACTGGGCAACCCCTCAGCCAAATATCAGGGAGGTAGGCAGGAGGTTATTGCGTCTCCGGCCAGCCTCGTTGCCATCTCTCCACCCTCCGCCAATCCAGCATCCCCAATTTCTCTCCCTTTCTTTCCCAATCTCTCTGGACCCTCTCTCGTACCCCGAAGAGCAGAGCGCACGCTTCAAAGAGGTTAACTGTGAGTCCTAAAGAAATACTTGCCCGCTAATTCCACAGCCCTGTAGCCACTTAGTTACTTGACAAAAATCTGCGCTTCAAATAACTTCGCCTCGCCGAATTAATAATCATAGCCAGTTGAAGCGCAGACAACGCAGATTGACAGAATGGTGTCGCAGGTACCGAGCGGCGCCACCGCGGCGGCCACCGCATGCGGCAAGAAACGCGCCCTGGTGCACATGGTGTGCATCAACGCGTGCAGCGCATTCTTCATCCTCACAGTGTCCGTGTCCACAGATTTCTGGATTTACACATTCGAACGGGAGACCAGCGTCAATGGGACCACCAATATCAATGCCATGCACTCGGGCCTGTGGCGGAAGTGCTTCGAACGGCGAACCATTCCGGCTGGGAAAAAGACGCACTTCATGTGGAGTCCAGAAGCCAGTGAGCGAATTGAATCCTCGTTTAGCTTTTATAATTGTCAAATTTTACGTAATAATTCTCAACAATTTCTTTCCACTCAGTCGAGATCACGGGCAGTCGAGACAACTGCAGCTATCACAACAGTACGCACGTGGTCGCCGCTATCGCTTTTATTGGCAGAAAAAGCAACGAGATCAAGCCAACAGACATTCGTGAGCAAAATATATACATGCAGGGCTTTATTGTTAGATCCAAGGACTACTGGACTAACAAAAGTGACTCCTAGTGGTCCTTGGACCATTTAAACACCATTATTTAAGCGCACACTTCTTGTAGTGCCTCGACATTTTTTCTTTAACTTGATGCACACATGTTGGCAGTGTGTAGAAAATCATCCGAGACCCCAGCTCCCATCCCTCCGAAACACCCACGCTTCGATCTCGATCATAATTTTGGGCCACCCACAGAGCCAAGTGCAGACCGTCATAACTAAGAACTCATAAGGCTGTGGGAAATGAAGGAAATGAGCGAATCCCACCGCTGCCGCCACCAACCTAATTCTAATTCCATCGTCTAGGGACACTTTCTAGGCTTGGTCGCGGTTGGGGGTAGCGCTGAGAGTTAATATGCCAGATAAGATAAAAATTTATTTGGCCTCGGGGTGGCAGGGTAAAAGTTGGGTTTCGAGCTGCAGACACGATGTCGGTATTGCTCCGTCAGAACTGGGCACCAGAATCTGTCAGCTTCATTAAAAGCCATCCAGACGGCGCTCCCCTGGCGGTCTTAAATCAAGCAGTCTATCACGGAGCTCGCACCGCTCCGTCACCGGTGGAACCCTCCCCAGAGCGGGCCGGTGCATTAGAACTAAGAGCATTAGCTGCGTGGCTTATTTAGCAGTTGCCGCAGTTTCAGATCGGTATTTCTTTCGATCCATTTTGGATTTATTACTCTGATAGGCGGTGAGGAAAAAGACACGCAGAGAGAGAGAGAGAGAGAGAGAGAGAGAGAGAGAGAGAGAGAGAGAGAGAGTGCTAAGTCACAATTTTTTCTCATAGGAGGGGAGCCGGACTGGAATCTGCTCGCATTAATATGTCATACGGTATCGATTCGTAAGAGCCAAGTAGGTAAGCTCATATAGTTGGACGCCGGTGCGACAGAGCCATATCTATTCACATTTAATGCGAATTTGAGCTCAAAATATGGACTAAAAAAGTAGCCAAATTGAGGCTCGGGCCGGCCTACTGAATTAATGATGAAGCCTGTCTTTCCTCGCCGATGCCCATCCTTTAGTCGCTTCGTTTCTTAGTCGTAGCGTCTCATTCTTTTTCTCGAGCTCATACTATTTTGCCCAGAAAAATTTCAACCCTAAAAAAATACTTTCAACTGCGCAGCTCTTAGAGTTCACTTAGTACGCATTGTGGTCAGAGCACTGTGTGAGTCATTTTCGGAGCACTGAAGTGACAGCTTTAAAAGGCATATTTAATTACTTTTCTATATTTAGCTGGCCTTTGATAACAAATTGAAGGGTAAAAATTGTGAAAAATTTCAGATGACATGCAAGTTGCCAGCCTGTTCCCTATGGGTGGGCTACTCTTTCTCCTGATTGGTTGCGTCATCACTTTCTTCAGCTTCTGCGATCCGAAGACAACCATTATGATTTTTATCAGCGGAGCTTTGTTTGTCTTCTCTGGTAAGTAAAATAAGTAATTTTTTATCTTATATTGAACTAGCAGAACTAGCACTGTTAACGCTTTTGAATGTTTCAGACTTATTCTTTGAAGATAATTCTGCCCAAGTTAAAAAAGTATTTTTCCAAAATTTCATTTTCAATGTACTTAAGAGAATCCATACTCTTTGAATACTTTAGTTCCCTTTGAAACCGTTCCCCACACGTACGAACGTACATTAATTCTATTAACCCTTCCCCCATATCTACATTAGTTCTCGCAACTCGTCCCCCTCGTGTGCATGAGTTCTATTAACCCTTCACTTGCATGTACGCTAGTCTTCAAAACTCACAACCGGCACGCGAAACATTGCGATGTACATTTTTACGATGTACAGTCTTCAGCCTCTTCTTCGCTAATACGTTTTTCTCGACATTATAAAGAATATAAACAAAAGACTTTGTCCATTCTTGAAGCGTAAAATAACACACACCAATGTACACACGCGCTCGTACAGGCCTGTGCCTTCTCATTGGCATTGTTCTGTACGTAGGCAATGTCAGTCAGGCCTTCGATTCATCGTCTGCCAGCATCTCTGGCGATCAGAAATACGTCTACAAGTACGGCTCGTCTTTCTACCTGTGCGTAATCGGTTTCGTGTTCACGGAATTCGCCGGCGTATTCGCTGTCTATCTGTACATCGCCCGCTCCAAGCACTACGTGAACAAAAAAGTTCGTCTTGGCGACAGGCGGATGGTGGCAGACGAGAGCGGCATAACGGTGCAAATCTCCGACTCGGCTGATCAGCTTGGCACAGCGCAGCAGTCGGCAATCCTGCACCAGCATCGGCAGGCACCGTTGCTGCCGCCGCCGCCTCCGCCGCCCCAGCTGATGTCGCAAACGGCAAACCGAATTTCTTCGCATTCGCAGTACCAGCAGCAGCCGGCGGGTGGCTGGACGAGCCACGTTCCCAGATCCTACAGCGAGGACACGGCCACGGACGATGAACTGCCGAGAAACTTGTCGAGCTACGGGCTGTCAAGACAGCAGCAGCAGCAGCAGCAGCAGCTTCCTCCGCCGCCTCCACCGCCGCCGCCTCTGGGAGCTTCCTCCATGACTGCCGTTGGCGGCGGGGTCAGCGAGTCCTGCAGCTGTCCGCAGTCGGTGCACGAGCTGCACCTGATGAACTCGGACCTGCCTGGCGGTCATCAGAGCCAGTCGCAACAGCACGGAAACAGTCAGCACGTCGAGCAGCACCAGGTGCAGCAAGTGCAGCCTCGCTATGTCCCCGGGCCGGTGATTGGCAGCATGGGATCCGCCTCCGCCGGTTACCCAACTCCTCCTCGGCATCATAACTCGACTCTGCCTCATCACCAACAACATCATCATCATCAGCCGCAGCAGCAGCAGCAGCAGCAACCGCTGCAACAGCAGCAATATCGCGGAGGCTCCTCTGGCTTCTACACTGGAGGTGGAGGCCACAAGGCCAAGACGACGCCTGTTTAGCGTATGAATTGAAATTTCAATCGAGAATTGTTTAATTATTTAGTCTGTCTTCTAATTTGCTGAAAAAAACACAGAAGAAAACACTGGCTGGCCAAGTGTTAAAACGTTCGACATAAAATACCTTCCTTTGCTTAAAATATTCGCTGCAAATAATTGTTTCTTTTCCTAGCTTAAACGCTTTCAAACAAATTTGTTTAACTTCTGTTTATGTAGCAGTTGACCATTGAGTGTGAAAATAATGCATGGTATTTACTTTAATATTGAAACATTTTTGTTTTA